>JAFFSR010000296.1:1485000-2085000 GCA_017163975.1 Anastatus disparis
AATGGAAACTATAAGGTGAAAAATAAAAAAATTTGCAAACTTATTAAAATTTGCCAAGTTTGTAATAAAGTTATTCATGTTCATAGGGGCAAGCACGAATGTGGGGTTAATTGGTGTAAGCTTTGTCGAGGAAAACATTCTGTTAACGAGTTATGTTATATGCGCCCTCTAGCCGCGAATGACGATGCAGACAATGTTCAAAAAAATACAAAGAAAATTCTGTTTGTATTTTACGATTTAGAAACACAACAAGATAGAGAGTACAGAAGTCACACCAGCACGCGATTGCACGTTCCCAACCTCTGCGTTGTACAGCAAACATGTGATGATTGTTTGGAGAATGATGATTATTCTCAAAGATGCGATACTTGTGGTATTCGCGAGCATGTTTTTCAAACAAACCCAATTAAGCAATTTTTAGATATGTATATACGCGATAGAACAGATTTCAAGCAAATTATATGCATTGCACACCATGCTGGTGGTTTTGACGCACAATTTATGCTGAAAGAGTTAGTAGAAAAATATAGTCAAACATCACCCCAGGTGATTCTTAACGGACAAAATATAATTTTGCTACAATGCGGAAGAACAAAATTCATTGATAGTTTAAATTATTTCCATATGAAATTAAGCGCATTAACGGAAATATTCGGCTTACCGGCTAGCGCGAAAAAGGGCTACTTTCCTCATCTGTTCAATAAAGTTGAAAACGAAAATTACGTAGGTCCATTGCCCGATACGCATTTTTACGCGCCTGATTCCATGTCGTGCACGGAAAGAGATACCTTTTTTACGTGGTACGATTCCGAAACATTGAGCGGACGCGTATTCGATTTTAAAAATGAAATCGTAGAATATTGTCGTATGGATGTTGAAATTTTAAGACGCGCATGTTTGGCCTTTAGAAAAATTTTCTTAGACGTAGGACAAATCTGTCCATTTACATCTGCAACTACTATCGCAAGTGCATGTTCTCTCGTTTATAGAAAAAATTTCTTATTACCTAAGAGTATTGGAATAATACCTCCTGCAGGCTATCGACGCTGTGATAAACATTCTCAGAAATCAATTAAATGGTTATTAGCATGTGAACGAGAAATCGGTCGTGAAATTATTCATGCTGGTAGGACGAGAGAATTCAGGTTACCTGAAGGTTTTCTCGTAGATAGATTTTTGCCACCTTCATCGGAAAATCAGAATGAAAAGGGTATAGTTTTTGAATACGAAGGTTGTTACACTCACGGTTGTCCCAAATGTTTTGATAAAAATCGAGATACACCCATCGCTTTTGGACGTACGTTTAATAAAGTTTATGAAAATACATGGATAAAAATAAATAAAATTCGAAAATGCAGATATGAGGTTCGCTGCATATGGGAATGCAAATTCGATAAAATTAAACTTGAGAATCTGGAAATAGCTGAATACGCGCGCAATCACCCTTTAATGAGTAATATTACTTTAAATCCTCGAGAAGCATTTTTTGGCGGAAGGACTGAAAATATAATTCCATATTATAAAATTAAGGAAGATGAAAAAATTAAATACACAGAGATATATGCTCCTTGTATCCTTACGTTTGCAAACGTGGACGATATTCCGTTCGACATCCAAAAATTTACATTGGAGATGAGTGTCGTGAACTAACTAAAGAAAATAATAATGATTCGCAACGCGTTGAGGGACTGGTCAAGTGTAAAGTCTTACCACCGCGAAACCTGTACTTACCTTTGTTACCCGTTAAAATGCACGGTCGTTTGCTCTTTGTCGATCTTGTTGCGAAGAAATGCGAGGAAGCGACTGTAATCACGAAAATGCTGGTGAACGAGAATTTACGGGTACTTGGGTAGCTGACGAATTACGTAAAGCTGTCGAACTTGGCTACCGTATAACGGAAATATACGTTATATGGAAATACGAAATGACACGCTTTAACGGTATTAACGGGGGTCTTTTTGCTGGATACGTAAATACGTTTTTGAAAATAAAACAAGAAGCAAGCGGATGGCCCGCCTGGTATGTAAATGACGACGATGCGAAATTGCGGTACTTGGATGAGTATGAAAAAAACGAAGGTATTCGATTAGATCGCGAGAAAATAGAAAAAAATGCTGGTCCAAGAGCTGTAGCAAAACTTTGTTTAAATTCTTTTTGGGGAAAGTTTGGACAACGCAGCAACTTAAAACAAACGGAAATCGTGAAATCGCGCGAAAATCTCTTGCGATTATTAACCTCTCCTGACAAAGAAGTTCTAAGTATTTTACCTGTAAACGACGATATTTTATACGTTCATTGGCAGCTTAGAGAAGAAGCCGTTGAAACATCATCCAATACAAATGTGGTAATAGCAGCATTCACAACTGCGCAAGCCAGGCTAGAATTGTACAAACACATGGAAAAGCTTGATAGACGTACTCTGTACTGTGATACCGATTCGTGTATTTTTGTAAAAAAGGACGATTCAGATGAATACGAGCCAGCCTTGGGAAACTTATTGGATGATATGACGGATGAATTGAGATCTTACGGTCCTGGTACTTGCATAGATACCACGATGTCTGCAGCACCAAAGTTTTACGCTTATCGTGCTGTGACACCGTCAGAAAATACTTATGAATGTTGCAAGGTTAGGGAAATAACTCTAAATTTCAAAAATTCATTAAAAATAAATTTCGATAGTATTAAAACGCTCATAGACGAAGTATTTGCGAGAAAGCTTAGAGAAGAGAATGAGAAAGAGACGAATGAAAACGAAATACGATTGAATTTTAAATCTATACGACGAACACCTTACCACGAGGCCATAACAAAAGAAGAATTCAAAACCTGTAGCGTTGTTTTGAAAAAAAGACGATATGTTTCCTTATCGCTTTCTCTTCCTTTTGGTTACAAGAGTGAATGAACAATATGAATGATAAAAAATGATAAAAAAATTCCATTATTTTAGAAAACAATTATCAATAATTCATAGACGCTAACAATACGCTAACACCCCGCGCGGTGATAAGCTTATATACTTCTCTTATTTAGCTGATTAACGCGAAAAATAAGCTTATCCCCGCACACGTGTTGTATAAGCTAATAGAAAACACGTGTGCCCGCGCCGCCGCTGCTGCCGCCGCCGCCCACCCCCCCTCTCTACATCACAATTACTTAACTTGAAAAAAAAATAAAATAAAGAGGGGTCTCAACATAAAAGTATAAAACTTATGCCTCCTGTATTTAGTATTCGAAATGGATACACGATGGAAACATCCCTTTACGTGTATAATTTCGGGGCCTACTATGTGTGGGAAAACTGTTTTTGTAAAGCGATTTCTCTGTAATTTGCCACAAATGCGCGATGTGAATTTTGATCGTATTCTCTTTTATTACGCCGAGTGGCAAGAAGCATACCGTAGCGAGTTTAAAGTAGGTGGTAATCAACGCATCGAATTTCGAGAAGGCTCACCGCAAGCTACAGACTATTCCAATGACAATGATAAGAGAAAATTACTCATACTCGACGATCTGATGCGCGAATCATCGAATAATACAGTACTTGATTTATTCACAAAAGGTTGTCATCATAAAAATATCAGTGTAATTTTCATCACGCAAAATATTTTTCATAGGGGACCAAATCAGCGCGATTTATTGTTGAATTCAAATTATATTGTGTTGTTCAAAAATCCGAGAGATCGCGCGCAAATACAATTTCTCGCTCGACAAGTTTACCCTGAGGATCCAAAGTTCTTGCAAGAAGCCTACATCGATGCCTGTAGTAGGCCATTTAGCTATCTTTTATTGGATTTGAAACAAGATACTCCAGATAAGTTTCGCTTTCGCACCGACATATTTCCCGATGACAAGTTGCACTATGCTTACGTGCCTAAATTTTCATCGAGATTCAGGTGAGCATGAAGAAATAAAAAGAAAGAAGCATCCGTAGTGGAGAAGCAGTCTTCAAATAGCGATGGCTGAGACAACATCAAAGGCCCCATCTGAAACAAAAAGAAAACCAGGAGGAGGAAAGAGAAAAAGTTCCATCAAGTCTAGCACCTGCTGCACGCCTGGGAAATTATATTCAAAAAAGCACGTTGCACTTTTAAATGCTCTGAGCCACGCTGATAGTCAACAGCGCTCAGCTTTGATTCGTACAGCTGATAAAAATCTCATAAAGTGTATTTGCGAGTGTGCACTGAATGTATTGCAAGGTGTTGTAAAATTAAAAACTCATGAACAAAACCGTTTAAAAAAACACAAAACTATATTAAGAAAATTAGTAAAAAGTGGAAGAAAAACAGCTGGTGGTGCTGGTGCTTGGAAAGCTAAAAAACGTACTATAATTCAGAGTGGTGGTTCTTTTTTACCACTTCTATTGGCTCCACTGATAAGTACAATTTTTTCCAAATTTTTAGGAAACAAAAATTAATTTTCTTTCAAGGCAAAACAAAAAATTATGGAACGCGCTCGAAAAATGGTCATTGTCCCCGAAAAAACTCTGGAACAAATACAAGGTTTTTCGCAGCAGCAGCAGGGAGGAGCTGTGCCTATAATTAATTCTTCGACAAATAGCACAACTGAAAATATTGAAAAAACTTCACAGACACCCGGTGATAATTTAACACGGCTTGATTCGGAAATGTATAAAATTATTAATTTTAAAAGTTTTAGCAGTGAGCGATAAAAGTGTAAAAATTATTTGCAAGTTTTGAGGCGTTATTTATTTTTCAAAGATAACGAACGTATGGATGATGGTGAAATTGGTCGAGATATTGACGAAATCGAAGCTACACTGACACCTCTAACAGAAGAAAAAATACTCGATAACGTGCCTAAAATTTGTGCTAGAAAAGCACGACTTTTACTAAAATATTGGCGAACTTTTGAGCGAGATCGATTAAAATGGGACAGTACTGGAAGCGTTATCGTAGATGGAAAACTTATACCATGGTCTAACATAGCAGAATTGCTTAACGATGTTTTGCAAAAGAAAAAGAAAAGGATCGAGCCTATTGGTAGATTTGAATTTGCAAAGTTTATCGGGAGTTCAGAAACGCCTAATGATCTGATCGGAAACACGGAAATTCTAAAAATTGCTAATAGGCTAACGTCTCCTTTAAATACTGCTAAACGAAAAATGTTATCACCAGTATTTACTCCACCCGTAACGAGACATGCTGCTAAGAAAAAGTGGCTCAAAGCGAACCTATGAAGAGAATGACTTTGGAAAATCAGTATTACGACCCTTCGCACGAAGCAGGTTATGCAGGAGCGCGAAATTTAATACGTGTAAATATAAAGGGTAAATCATTGAAAAACAGAGAAAAAAAACAAAAACGAATACACGACCGGTTGAATAATCAAGATGGTTATACTCTTCACCGTCCTGTAAGAGAAAAATTTCCTAGATTACACTATAACGTAACTAACGTGGATGACGTTTGGGAAGCAGATTTGTGTCAGCTAACAAGTCTTAAAAAAGAAAATGACGGTTATTCGTTTTTACTAGTAGTCATTGACGTGCTCAGTAAGTATGCATGGGTAGAACCACTGAGGGATAAAACAGCGCATACTGTATCAGCTGCATTAGAGAAGATTCTTAAGCGAGCCAATGGTCGTACACCTGTTTACTTACAAACTGACAAAGGTAAAGAATTTGTTGGTGCAGGTTTGCAAAATACTCTTAAAAAATATGACATAAAGTTTGGAGCGGCAAGAAATCCGGACATTAAGGCGGCAGTGGTAGAACGCCTTAATCGAACTCTCAAAGAACGTGTTTGGAGATATTTCACACATCGCATTACACATAGGTACATCGATGTAATACAAAAGATAGTTTATGCATACAACAATACAGTACATTCAGGTATGAAGATGAAACCTTCAGAGGTTAATTTATATAACGCAGCTGAGGCACGAGCGAATTTACAGAGGCGTGCTCTTCAGCAAAGAAAAAATCAAAGGCAAATAAAAGACCGTAAATACGAGATTGGTGACTACGTGAGGATCAGTCGCTCTAAGTGAACCTTTGCGAAAGGATTCGAGAAGAATTATAGCGAGGAAGTATTTAAAGTTAAACGCTTTTCTATCAGGCAAAATTTTTATACCTTCGAGTTCCAAGATTTACAAGGAGAGGACATTGACGGTTTCTTTTATACAGAAGAATTGGCTCCTGCAGGATCCTAATGACTATTGGAAGATCAAAATTTTAAGATTGAACGAGTTCTTCGGACCAAAGGAAGCGGAAATAAAAAACAGCTATTTGTAAAGTGGAAAGGATATCCGGATAAATTTAATTCTTGGATAAAAGCATCAGACGTTAGAAGAATTTAAAAATAATGGATAATCAAGATGATTTTTATTTAGTACTACCGAGTAACAGTAGTATGCGCTATTTTCCCGACAATACGACTACTTGTTTTACCACTTATTTATGTCGTGAAATTAGATTAATTGGTAACTGGCAGGTCAGTCTAGCCGAAATACACATACCCTGTACTATTATGCATATTCAAGAACCTGAAGCTTATTATACTTTCAAATTAGGAAGCGCTAGGTCCAAAGTTTCGAAAAATAATGGGTTTTGTAATTTTCCTCATGGCGTATACAGTAGCATTGAACAACTTGCGGAAGAAATAAATAAAGTACACGAGGCGCGTGAACATCAGAAGCTTGAAACGACTGAGTTTCAGAAAGGTTATTACACCTTAAAAAGGATTTGCATTTGCGAAGAGTCGCACTACACGACTTTCAACGAAAAAATTCGTCAAATTTTTGGTTTTGAAGATATTGTCCACAGAGAAACAGGAACTTTTGTCACTTCCAACTCAGGAACAAGTATAAATGTGGGCAATAGACCAGCTAGTTTAGCACGGGCTATTTCGATAGTTATGGTTTCCCACCAGTCTCAGAATATCATCTTGAAAGACTCAGAAAAAACTGTAAAGTTTTTCGATGGAGCACCAAGAAACTGCAGAGCATCGATTCGACGTGTAGCGGCCAGTATACTATTATGTTTCTATATTATATGTGTAGCGGTGCTAGTTTACGCGCGTTTTGTAGCTTCTTTTCAAATAACACGAAAAAAAATGATAAAATAGCTGAAAATTTTTATAAAAAAATTTTAAATAAAATTAAACGCAAAAGATGTAAGCGGGCGAGTACATTCGCCGGAGAACGTTCTCGAGGTTCAGGCCTTTATAATCAAACATGTACTTCTAGGTTAAGATATTAAGATAAACATAATAATATTCATAATTTTACTTCAAAATATTGTAATCAAATGTGTGTTTTATATTTAACTGTAATCAATGTCAATTTCGAAATTTATATGTGAATAAATCTTCTTTTGTGTACATGAAAATTAATTTATAATTATTTACTTACCTTTACTTAACCTTCTCATCCTACCTATAATAGTTTTTTTGTACATAGTATGTACTTATATATATTTGTATTGAACACCTGGTCTACAGACCAGGTGTTATTATTCTATTATAAAATTTATCCACCCCTAATAATATTTCTTTTTATTTAATTTGTATATATATATATTTTGTATTGCACACCTAATATACAGATCAGGTGTTACTACCCTACTATAAAAGTATTTACCGCCCTCTACATCCTGATTTGTCATATGCGCAGTAGGGTAAAATGTTCTTTTTAAATTTCAGTACAAATTCAACTTCGGATATAGCAACACATAAAAATGGCTCCTTGTGAATTACGCGATAAAATATACATATACACACATACATACATACTATACTTACGGGTGAAGAAAAAAGACAGAAGATGCGAATCATTTTGGGTTTCAAGATCACCATAGAAACTATAACACCCTCAGACAGGTGCGGAAGAGAGAACACCTTATTCACCAGAACACCCAAACAAGTGGGGGAGGGGAAAGTGGGTCAAATAAATTCACGATTATACCACCCCTTTATACTATGACACCTGCCAGACATGTAAAGGGGAGCGAGACAAGGGGTCGAGACAGGGGGAGCGAAACAATGGGGGAGAGAGACAGGTGCAAAAATATCGATATGTCTCGCTATACCAGTCCATATACTACTCGTGTATTTTCAAGGATTCTGTTACATCTTAAAAAATTTCGTCTGTACCCAGACAATTTTCGCAGTTTCCGAGAAAACAATCTCCCATAGGGTTTGAACAAATCATAGCTTTGAAATAATCTCAGTAAGTAGTTTAATAAATAAAATTTTTACGGGAAAATTCTTCTCTGAGACCTCTCATTTTTAATCTAATATTTCCGTGAGTTTTGCATACACAAACGTTATGCGTACCTCTAGCATCGACTGGAATACACTGTTCGGGTCATAAATCTCCAAAAGCTGATAGCGAAATCTTTAAATTTGAATTTTCTTTTAAAAACTCATCATGTAAATCATTGAGATTACCTAACAACAAACGTTTCTTAAAAAAAAATACTTTTTTCTCATGCTGTACGAATCAACTCTTTTGTGCTAATTACAAGTAAGTACGGAAAGTAACTTTTTTTAAAATATAAAGAAAACTCTTTTCACGCTAGTACGTTGCATAAATAGTAATTTTTTTGATAGATAGGTAGATAGATATATATTGTTTTATTTTGTATTATAATTACAAAAAGAGCGTGTAAAATTACAAATAAAGCTAAAATACATAAAATACTTGAAATAGCCTTGCATATATAAAATTAAAATAGTAAAGTATGAAATCACAGTCATAAAACATAATAGAGGTAATAATACTGTAATAGTAAGTCAATAAATTAAATAAAAGTGATATCACAGATAACACGAATAAATACACGTAAAGAGTATAAATAATATAATTAAAAATCAGTCACAAATATCTATCAGTCAAAAGAATTACATGAAATCAAGCGTGTAAAGAGCGCAATCGAAATATCAGCAGTATACAGCACAAGTCAAGCTGATAAAAATATAATCAGTCACTCTATGCACACACATCCTACAATCACGCCAATAAATACAATCATGCCTTAAGTCTATAAGAGGCACAACACATAATAAATTAACACATATAATATAGTCCGAAAATAATACTGTTTAATCGAGGTCGAGTAGATATCTCCTCAGAGCGGCTTTGAACCTGCTGATTGATGGAAGATTTTTTATATCAGCAGGCAGGGAGTTCCAAAAATGCGCACTTTGAACTTGAAAGGAATTTCTTCCAGTCTCAGTACGCACAAAGGGCACCGCGAAATACTTAATCTCCCCCCCAGTGGCTACCCTAGGTACATATCTAATTAAGAGACTCACTAGATACTCAGGGGTATTCATGCGCACGATTTTGTACATAAGTACAGCCATAAAATACTGTATCCTTGAATCAGTACGCAGCCAACCAAGCGCAGCTTTATGAGGAAAGATATAACCGCCCATTCCTACGCCTAATACATATCTTGTGTACGGCTTTCATGACAACTTAGCGTCAAGCACAACACCAAGGCTCGTAACGGTATCAGAGAAAGATATGTCGACACCTCGCTCAAGCTCAATCGTTCTTGGCTCACCAGCAGAAAAGTCATTATTAAATTGACTACTGCCAAAAACGATCGCCTTAGTTTTGCTTGCATTTAATGTGAAAGAAGCATCGACAGCCCACTCCAACACCACCCTGGCCGCCCTCTGCATAATACGAATACCTTCATTCAGATGTTCATGAGGGATTTTAGTATAGATTTGGAGATCATCAGCATATAATATTTGCTCGACGAAACAGCAGTCAAGTGTATCACGGATGTTATTAATGTAAAGGCAAAACAACAAAGACCTCAGCACTGAAACCTGTGGAACTCCTAGATTGGTTGTTAGCCGATCTGAATTCTCTTTTAAATGTGTGGAAACCATTTGTTTCCTACCTGATAAATAGGAGCTAATCCACTCGAGTGCAACCCTGGATAACCCCATCGATCTAAGCCTCGCAAGCAATTTGGAGGGGGAGATCGTGTCGAATGCCTTACTAAAGTCAAAAGAAGTAATATCGTGGCAAGTTTCTTGTCAAGACCTAATATTATGACGTCTGTAAGTTTAAGTATGGCAGTCTTCGTAGAATGATGCTTTCTGAAGCCAGTCTGCAAAGAGTCAAGTATTTTGTATGTCATAATATACTCTTGCAGTTGGTCGTGGGCAATCTTCTTGAGAACCTTTGAAAGAAAAAATGATATTGCTATGGGCCTAAAATCTTTAGTCATTTTAGGTGCAGGGTACTTCTTCAAAGGCACAATGCGTGCACGCTTCCAAAGGCAGGGGAAGACCCCCGCGTAAAAGAGGAATTGAACAGAGTCACAAGATGCTCTCCAATAACCAGTTGCGCTTTAAGTATCACACTCTGCGGGATGCCATCCTCGCCACAAGCTTGTGATGAAAAATGCGAAATCGCAAGAATTACATCATTAATATTGATTGGCTTAAAAGCAAAGCACTTTCACTACACTCAGAAAGAATCCTTTTATGTTCCGCAGTATCATCGTGTGGGATGGATTCAAGGGGACTTGAATCCATTCAAGTCCCCTTGAGGTCCGGACAGGAGTCCCAGGTCTTTTAACTCCTTCCAGACATTACCTCTAGCAAGAGCATCGAACAGTCTATTATGATAATAATTAGTTTTAGCTTGTTCCGTCCGTTTGTCTATTATTTTACGTAGTTGCAAAAATTCGGAGAGATATCGCTCCTCCTTCGACCGTTGAAATCTACGATACGTGGCATCTCTCTTGTGCCGCATCTGCGACAACTCTTTATCTATCCAAGGAAATTTATCTTTACCAATTTTAAGTGTTTTTAGTGGCGCCAGATTTTGTATTGCTGCCGTAAGGTTGCCACAGAGGCAGCCAAGTGCAGATTTCGGATCAACTGTACCAACTGTAAATGGCGTCCAATCACAGCCGGCCAAACTATGTACCAATAAGTTTGGACAGATATCTTTATAATTTCTATACTTAATCATTTTATTATCTGTCTTGGTATGATTACATGAAATACATACATCAATTAAGTTGTGCCGACTGTGAAAATTCGCCAGTTAGTTGCATGCGTCAAGTATTGTGTCATTATCGTCTACAAGAATCAGATCGATCCACGTGTGAGGCGTTGGAGTGTGATGCGTGGCACCGTGCTGAACCAACTGCAACGAAAGCTCAGCCGACAATTTATTAATAAATTTGGCATCACTGCTCTCGCGCAGGAGATCAGCATTCAGGTCTCCCATTATAATTTTGTGAAAGTATTCAGAGGCAAAATTTCTTAAGTTATCCAAAAAATTGGTATTTCTTAAAAAGGAAATTGCAGGAGGTCGATAAATAACAGAAACCAACACGGCTTCGGAGCTGCCCAATTTCACGAAACAAAAAATATACTCAGGTACCTCCGGTTTACCTCCACTATGATTAGTTTAAGTATCCGAAGTAGCCAGAATAGTGCACTTTAAATTGTCTTTAATATACAAAGCAACTTCACCACCACGCAAGTTTCTGTCCTGTCTGAATACTTTATACCCCTTGACCCGAATGACGTCATCTGAAACAGATGGACCCAGCCAGGTCTAAGCCACTCCAAATATGTCGCAAGAAGAACCATCACTTAGAAACTCACATACCTGCCCAATGAGAAGTCACATTCGGAAAGCACGCTCGCAGTTCACCCCCCCTCCCTTTACGACTCTCAGAGGAGGCCCGGCGCAGTTATTAGGGAAAGGCCACATTCGACGTTACTCCATTATTTGTACTTAATTATTGATTTGTCAACATATTTCGTTGAAGATCAGAGGCTTCATTATTATCACATATATTATTATTGCACTTAATATTCGATGGAGCTTCAGAATTTTTATTAGTTACATTTACACCGTTTTCTAATTTCTTACTATCTGTAATTTCTTAGAATTTGCCATGTCTGTGCCTAACAAATTTAAAGCCTTTTTTTTGGCATACTTTTTTAATTTTTTAAAATTAACATATTTTTCTTTAGGCAAAAATTCATTAATAAACATCAAGCTGTGGCGTTTGATAGTTGGAAGACTGCCAAGGAGGGAGGGATTAAGATCCACTGTTGAAAGACCTGTGAACTGTCGTTTAGCTTCAAACACCTTTTGCACCAGGTCCTCCTTAGAAAGTCTAACCAGCAAGGAGAACAGACTCCTCGGGCCGCTACTGATCCCACGATCTGTAGACACCTCGTTTACATCTTCATGTTTAGTGATTTTCTTAACTGAAATTACATTTGTACGCTTAATTGGCGGGAGAATGGTACCAAGAACGGCACAGGCGTAATCATCCGGCACAACATTAACTGCTGAACAGTTAAACCAGAGATCACCAATGCACCACCCCCAGAGCCACACTCCGTCTCAACTTGACGAGGTGCCTCATCACTAATTACAGCATGAGTATGTTGTGTTTGTGTAATTTCTACTAATTTAGATGTGTGGGATGTATGCTCATTCATTCCCGTGAGATCCGCGACGGCCTGCGCCACGCGTGCTGCCCCGGTCATAAGGTGGAAGAAACCCTTGTTCATTCCGTGAAACTCATCGTTAAGAAAAGTTTGAATATTATCAAATTTTGATTAGTGATTAATTTGATTAATTGATTAGTGCGAAAAAATATAATTTTCAAATAATTGTCAAAAAAACTTTTCGTATAAAATCACAAAAATTGCAAAAACTATATGTGCAAATAATTGTTACAATTATGAAGTTTTTTTTCGTACTTGTAGCTTAAATAACTATTATTAACCTTAAATAATAAGTGATAAATTGAAAAATTATCTCAATATAACTATTTTTGGCAAGTGTTAAAAAGTGCATAAATTAAAAAAATAATATTATTAGATGATGCTTACGGTTTCATGTTGACGCTTGTCATCAATTTTAATAGATTTATAATCTTTTACACCCGGCATTACTCTGCTGATGTTGTCAGAAAAGTAAAAGTCTTTCACTTTTTCTATCAGCTTTGAACTCATACCTCGTCCTTTTTTTATCAGGATAACTACCATAACCATTGTCTGCTTTTAATTTTTTAGCTGAAGCAACTAAACGCCTACTTACGCCAAATTCTCTCGCTGTTTTTCTAATAGACCAATTCATTAGTATTGTTGTCAATAAAAAAATTTCCTCCTTACGCGTCGATGCATTTGAGAACGATATCTTAAAATCGCTAAGCCAACTATCACAAATTTCATTAATAGAAACACTTTTATTACTAACAAAAGACTTTTTTAGAAAATCAGTATCTGAGATTGATAAATCAAGTTTAAACTTTTTCGTAGGATGCGCTGTAATGGCTTTTTGAAATGCAGTTGCAAGTTCCAATCGTTTGTACATATTGTCAACAGATTCACACACGTAATCTTCATCTTTTTTTGAATCATCTGATTCCGTTTCATAATCCGTAGATTCTACAACATCTTGTTTCTGTTGACTTTTTGGTTGTTCATTTATATCTTGAAATTGGATAGAATCGTTCACTTTATACAACCGCCTTCTGCACAAATTGCATACGTACAAACCTCGTAAGCTACTAAACCTTTTATTACATTCTTTACCCAACGAATATAACTTATTTACTAAACAATTGTGACCTTTCTTTTGAAAAGGATTACAACACTTATGTGGAGGCGTCATAATAACATTAAAACAATTAATGCCAGCCAAAAGAACTATTAAAAACTAATGTGTTGCGTTTAATCGTCATTTGTTTTTTTTTCACTAACAAACTAAAATCGATATTTTGCATAAAGTACAAATTCATAACTTATTTTATCAAATTGTAACTAATGCTCTATGATAAAAATAGTAAAATATTTTAAAAAATGAATAAATTTATTAAAAAACAATAAAAATAAATATTAAATAATATATAAATTATTCTACGAAGATTTATTAATCGGTATGGAAAATTATAAATAATATAAGTGTATAGGGAAGCTCAGCGTCAGGCGTAGCGGTAAGCGCCGCGCGTCTGCCACAGCCGCTATGTAACATATTAAAATATTTATAACTTTTTTATGAATAGAGAGCGCATAAATTTTACAGTGCAGATGTTAAGATAATTAATTAAGGAATAAAAATTAAAAAAAATTTTCTGCTGCAACACCGAGAAGTTTATTTAATTTGCATTTTTTTATTGCAAAATAAATTATTTATTAACAAATTAAATTTTTTTAACGTGAATTATATATTATTATGTTCTTTAATTATTTTTAAATATACGGTAAAAATTTCGTTAGGATTCACCAATCATTTACTGAGATATCGTAATTTAAAAAAAAAAGGTTCTGGAAATTTCATTTGTTAATAACTTTTTGAAAAATTGAAAATTTTGAAAATTATTTTAGGATGTTAATTTTCATATATAAAGCTTCCAAAATATCCAAAAGGATCTATAAAAATCGACCGGTCGGTTTTTAGTGGCCCATTCGAGAAATTTTGACTCATAAGAAGGCATTACGTCAAACCACTTTGCAGCGTTTTCTTTTAATATCCCTGGTGAAAAAAATCAGGTGACAAATCACCTGATTTCTCAGGTGATTTATCATGCCAAAACATCACGTAACGATATTTTCGGTTTTTACACATTCCAAATAATGCTTAGTCGATTCAAAACAATTTTTGAAAATTTTTGAAATTTTGGATCTTAAAAGTTATTTTGTAATTTAGTCAAAATTTTTTCTAAGACCAAATTATCTAAAAAAATTTCTAATTTCAAAATTTTCAAAAATTTTCAAAAACCGTTTTGAATTGACTAAGCATGGTTTGAAACGTGTAAAACCCAAAAAAATCGTTACATGATGTTTTGGCATGATAAATCACCTGATTAATCAGATGATTTATCACCTGATTTTTTTTAACAGGAACAATAAAAAAATTCTATAGATTAGTTTTTAAAGGCTTTAAAGATTACTTTAAAATGATGTTTTTAGATTTTTCTTATGAAATTTCTTTTCGAATATATACTCATTTTTTCAGCATACTGTTTTTTGCATAGTCATCAAACTTGAACACTATTATAAATTTTTTAAATTATTCATAAAATTATTATTTAATAAAAATGTTTATGAAAAAATATTAAAATATATATAAAAAGTTATCAATATTTTGAACCTAATTGTTTAATTTAACATGCACCAGCAAAATAAGTATGTGCAGGTTGAAAGGCTTTAGGAGGCGTAGTTTATAAGTCAATTGCAAGACTCTTAAGAGGAGGCCGTATAGCTCTGTCACCAGAGATGGATTTGCCACGACGCCAAAAACGCCATGGCGTAGGGCGGCAAATTCAAAGGGGGCGGCACACACAAAATGAATTGTTTAAGCAGTAACCCCATAGTATGAGTTAATGCGCATACCGGGCGCGTCTTCAAACTTTCATTGGCCTATTTAAAAATCAAACACTTTCATCAAACTTAAAGTTGATGGCAAGGTTGGTAAGGTTGTTGCAAGGTTTCACTGCAAGGTTGTAGTAACCTTTTTATGTCCCTTGCACAAACCTTTCTGCAAAGTTTTATAAAATCTTGCTACAAAGTTAACATGTATAATTGGAGCAATCTTTTGATGAAAGATTTCTGCAAGGTTGCTATGAAAGCTTCTTGCAAGATTGCAATAAAATATTTCTGAAAGATTCCATTGGCAGCTCACTGCAAGGTTTCATTGCAAGGTCGCAATAATCTTTTTATGTCCCTTGCACAAACATTTCTGCAAAGTTTTATGGAATCTTGCTACAAAGTTAACATGTAACATTGAAGCAATCTTTCGATGAAAGATTCCTGCAAGGTTGCTATGAAAGGTTCTTCCAAGATTGCAATAAAAGGTTCCTGCAAGATTTCAGTAGGAGCTTATGCTCTGGGAAAATGAACTGAAAAAATATTATAAAAATCAAATTTAAAGAACAATATACATTATAAAAAAATTAATCTTTCAAGTGTGTTTAGTAAACCCGAAACTATACATTTATGTACATGCTTAAGTTGATCAGCATAGAGGACGCCAGTTCAAAGGATGGATGATACAAAAATAAAAATAAGTACAACAAATGAACAGAGATTTGAATAAATTCTAAAATAATAAATGATAACAAATATAAAAATAGAAATACTAACAATGCCCATGAGAATTCTTTCTTCAATGTAATTTTTTAAAGACAAAAATGAAATCCTTTTTCTTTACGTATTATATTTCTTTATTTTTATACAAAATTGAGTTTTACATTTATTTTGGTACGATTTCATAGAAAAAGTTGAATGTTTAGGATACTGAAATGTTGAAATTATTTCAAGATAAAGCTTGAGTTGTAAAGTATAATTTATTGTTATTATAATAAGCCTCTTCTTTTAATATAACATACATATAAAAAATAAAATTTTTAAAACTTTTACAAAAATATTTTATGGAAAATTATGTACCAAACATATCACATAATTCTTGAAACCTTTTGAATATTATATTTCTATATTCATTATAATTTTTCTTTAAACTTATTATTTAAGAGCAGGCCGTATAGCTCTGTCCTTTTCTAATCAAAGAATTAATTTTTTGAAAAACTTAATAATTGTAGCAAAGAATAAGGAGAAAGCCTTATCTCGTATAATAAAAAGCAATATTTTATTTTATGAGGAAAAATTACTTTTATCGCTTCGTTTTTAAGAAAACTTTGGAAAATTGAATTGTCCGTCCTAACCTCTATTTTTTAAGTTTTTCATGATTTTCTTCAAAACGAATCGATAAAAATAATTTTTCCTCATGAAATAAAATATTGCTTTTTATTATACGAGATCTCCTTATTTTTTGCTACAATTATTAGGTTTCGCAGAAAAATGAATTTTTAGTTAGGAAAGGATAGAGATATACGACCTGCTCTTAATAGTTCTTATTATTTAAAATGCTGCAGCAAGGTTGTACTGAAACCTTGCAGTAAAATTTTATTGTAACCTCGCAGCAACCTTTCGTGTAATATTTTTTTTAAACATTATTGCAAGATTGCAGCAAACTTTATTTGTAATGTTCCAATGAAGGAGTACTGCAATATTGCAGCAAAGTTTCAGTGTTAATATTATTTGAAATGCTGCTGCAAGGCTGCAGTGAAAATTTGCAGCAAAATTTTATTGAAACCTTGCAGCAACTTTTCGTGATATGTTTTTTTGAAACATTGTTGCAAGGTTGCATTCTTCGTAATGTTTCAGTGCAAGATTGCTGCAATATTGCAGCGAAGTTTCTTCGTAATGTTTCAGTGCAAGATTGCTGCAATATTGCAGCGAGGTTTCATTGCTAGTATTTTTTGAAATGCTGCTGCAAGGTTGTAAAGAAAGCTTGCAAAAAATTTTCATTGCAACCTTGCAGCAACCTTTCGTGAAATGTTTTTTTTTTAAACATTATTGCAAGTTTACTGCAAAGTTTCTTTGTAATGTTTCAATGCAAGATTGCTGCAATATTGCAGCAAGGTTATAGTGTGAATATTATTTAAAACGTTGCATTGCATCTTTCACTGTAACCTTACATGTGTGGGCATCAAATGTTTTTCTTAAACTGGATACTTTGTCGTGTCTTGAACTTTTTTCAATTAAACACATTGTAATGATCATTTAGCAAATATCTCTTTGAAAGTAAAAATTTTTTGAAAGAAAAATCTCTTTAAATAAAGATAGATCTGTATTAAAATTATATATAAAACGTACCTATACGAAATTGAAAAATAAAGTGTGTTTTGAGCATGAGACTGTTTATTTGCCTATCGTCAATAAGATGTAAGCAGCTCTATCTTAGAGACATCAGGGCGGCACCACTTTCTTAGCGTAGGGACGGCTGATTTTTAAATCCGTCTCTGCCTACGGTGGGACCTTAACGAACAAGACAAGGCTCTGTTTCGGAGGATGCTACTGGAAACAGTCGCTCTTTTTAAAAGCATACCGACTGACCTGACTGACGAACAGAGGACAGAGTGGATTGTGGACAAGATGATGACCGCTATGGTGCGCCTCTGCGCGGCTAGCATGCCATGCACTGGACCCAGGCATAAAAAAGTGGCAGCATACTGGTGGACGAATGAGATTAGTTTGCTACAGAGGACGTGCATAGAACACAGACGAAGAGCGTGAAGAAGTGGACATGACGGCATCTCGACGCTTTCGAAGACGTATACAGACGCATGGAAGACCTTTATGAACGCCATAAAAACAGCAAAAGGCGATGCTGGAGACGGTTGTGCGAAGAGGTGGACCGCGAACCCTGGGGTCTGGGTTATAAGCTGGTTACCCAGAAACTCGGGGCGTTCGGCCCTCCAGAACACAGAGACGGACAGTCAATGGCGGCGTTGGTGGACGAGCTGTTCCCGAACCATCCGGTGACGGAGGGGCTAGTCGACTATCGCAGCCTAGCAGTTCCGAAGTTCACGGAGGCGGGATTGCTGGTATCGACTGTCTCTCTGAGACCCGGAAAGGCGCCAGGACCTGATGGCATTCTGGGGAAGATTCTCCGGCAGGTCGCTTTAGGCAGTACGAGTCTGCTTCTGGATATGTATAACGAATGCCTACGGACGGGGATCTTCAGCACGCGTTGGAAAAAAGGCCAAAATGGTTCTTCTGTATAAAGGAAAGGGAGAGCCGGATGCGCAAAATTCCTACAGGCCATTGTGTCTTCTAGATGCAGCAGGGAAAATTTACGAACTATTACTGAAAATTAGACTGACGGACGCAGTAGACAGGGCAGGAGATCTTGCGGACAACCAGTATGGCTTTCGCAAGGGCCGATCGACGGTGGACGCTTGGGAGGTACCTCCCGTATGGGAGGTTCTCGCGCCTTCCGCAAGAACAGCACTGATGGACCATAGACGGAGGTTCATTGTACTGATTGTCACGCTAGACGCAAAAAACGCCTTCAACAGCGCCAGGTTCTCCGATATCTTCGAGGCCTACAGGTCTCTTGGGGTGCCGGATTACCTGATGAGAGTGGTGGAGGACTACTTGCGTATCAGATGCATAATTTACGAGACAACGGAAGGACAGGTGCGCAGACTGATAACAGCGGGGGTTGCACAGGGTTCCATCCTTGGACCAGACTTTTGGAACATGAACTATGACGGCTTGCTGAGACTGAAGATGCCATGACGCTATGGAACGAACGCTGGACGAAAGACCAAACTGGCGCGTGGACTAGACGACTGATCAGGGACCTGAGACGGTGGACGCAACGACCTTTTAGGGAGGTGGATTTCTACCTCACCCAACTTCTGATCGGACGCGGCTACTTCAGACGGTACCTGCACATAGGAGGAAAGGTGCATCATGCGGGTTGCACCTACTGCGGACATGATAGAGACCATGCGGAGCATACGTTCTTCGAATGCTCGCGGTGGGACTCTGACAGACGTACGTTAGAAAGATAGACAGGTGACGTTACGCCAGAGAACATCATAGACAGGATGCTGGAAAACGCAGAAAAAAGGGTTTTTGTGACGACTTTTGTCACGGTCATTCTCAAAAAAAAGAAAAAGGAAGGATGTTTGGTTTGAATGAAAGTGAATTACAGACACGCAGGGAGACAAATGTCTTTAGGCCTAGCGATACCACGTACCCGAGCCGAGTGAATGGTGAGTTGAGCGAATGGATGGGTTGAAAGGTGTATACAACTACGCAGCGGGACTGTAAGGTCTATGAGCATAGCGACCCTACGTACCCGAGCTGAGCGAATGGTAGGTTGAGTGCATGGATGAATGGAAAAAGTATATTAAACTACGCAGGAGGACCATAAGGTCTATGAGCATAGCGACCCTACGTACCCGAGCTGAGCGAATGTTAGGTTGAGTGCATGGGTGAATGGAAAAAGTATATTAAACTACGCAGGGGGACCATAAGGTCTTTGGGCATAGCGACCCCACGTACCCGAGCTAAGTGTGAATGAGGGAGAGCAAGGTAGAATGAAAGCAGAGGTATGAATAGTTGGACGTATGAATGGACAGAGCCCGGTGCTTAGACGGACAGACGAGACGAACGACTACGGACTAGATCCGCAACGTGAAGTAATGCTAACTCAGTCCCACGTTGCGGAAAAGAATGGTGGACGTTATGGATCTCCGTCCACGTAACTGGAGCATTTTCTTGCTTCTCTTCCGCGGCCAGGGAGAAGGGGGTTTAGGCTGTCACTCACTGTAGATGCTTTGAGGGCGAATGCGAGCCTACTAGGCTCTTTTCTCTCTCCAAGCTGTTGCAGTGCGAAAATCCCGCCACGCCAGTGGCCTGCACTGCGACCTAAAAAATCGGTCGTAGCCCATGCCGCTGTAGGTCTGATAGCAGATTTACCCATTATTTTACCACCAAAAAAAAGAAAAAGAAAAACAGCTGATACCCAAGAATCGATACTTACATTTTAGGAAAGGAAGTCATGCTCAATACTCAAAACACGACTGTGAATTAGGGTCTTAGTGCATACTGGTATAGAATTGATGCACGCTACACAATTGATTTCTCATTATTTAGCATGTGACTGACTTAAGATACCGCTTAGATACATTTTAAACCTTTTTGAAAAAATCATATATTCAGATGGTTATAATACTAATTGTTTCATCTTTGTATTAATGTGTAAGTATTCGCAATTACGCGTAAATTAAAATATGTTAAAACGGTCACGCACATCAACTTTAGAGGAAGTTGGGACGAAAATGTTTGAAATGTCAACTACAACTTATCAAGAAATAGAAAAGATGATATCAAAGTAAGTTTAAAAGAAAGTTTAAAAAATTAAGTTTAAGTTTAAAAAAAATTGATACAATTTTAGAAAAAATCGAAATCAAGTGAGAGTTGTGAAAATAAATTAAAATAACGTTTTACATCAAAACGACGTGTTTATTTATTTATATTTACTTATATTGAACTTACAATATTCCAATTTTGTAGCATTACCGTAAAGGCATGTGTAGTAAACGAATGCGGGAAAATCAATTTTAAATCAGGAATATATTATATATGACTGCACATAAATGAAACGTAAATTTAATAGATGATTATAATTATACAGTCACGAAACTTATATGTTTAAAGTAACTTTCAGAATTTCATCAACATTATGTATGATCAATGTCAATAAATAAAAAGCTAGTATACACGTCTAAGGCACAGTCTGTTTAAAATGATTTTAAAAGCCTTACTAACATATCCTAAATAAACAGCCTTGGACAAAACGTTGACCTTATAACTAAGTTTTGTAACAATATGGAGAAAAAAAATCAACAATAGCTACACGTAGAGAAAAAATCAATAACGGCTACCTTACGGTTAAGTAAACTGCAGACAATAATTCTCAGTTTGACTCTTTATTTAACTTTTTATAACTAGCTATCTAACTCTTTAGTAATGAGTACTTACTAGGAGAGTATCACACCTCCGGATCACAGATTTTGCTCAAACTTCGGGATAAGTTTTTAGATGATAAAATATGAAAAAAGCTAAAGTTATAGTCATAAATACTCAATATTTCTTTAGTTACAGGCAATTGAAGAAAATCACTAAAAAAGTCACTAGATTTTTAAACGCATATAGTTCTTTAGCGTCGATAGCTACAAGCTTGAAACTTTTTTTAAATTAAAGCTGAGCTCAAATCCTTTCGAATTAGTAGTTATAACATGTAAAAATATTATTTTTTCCCAAACTTAGAGCGTGATAAACATTGAACCTGATTTTTCTTATAAAAACATTAATTAATAATAAAAGCTGAAATTAGGTCCAATCCATATTACGCTCTATCTTTAAGGAAAAATAATATTTTTACATGCTATAACTACTAATTCGGAAGGATTTAAGCTCAGCTTTAATTTAAAAAAAGTTTCAAGCTTGTAGCTATCGACGCTAAAGAACTATATGCGTTTAAAAATCTAGTAACTTTTTTAGTGATTTTCTTCAATTGCCTGTAACTAAGGAAATATTGAGTATTTATGACTATAACTTTAGCTTCTTCCATATTTTATCATCTGAAAACTTATCCCGAAGTTTGAGCAAAATCCGTGATCCGGAGGTGTGACACTCTCCTAGTTAGTTTTATCAGATTATTTGTAAAATCATAACCTTATTATTTCCGCGTGGCGCTAAAATATAGATTGGAATTTATTTCTATTTCATTAGTTATTGCCGAACAGAGTTAGTACTGATTCTGAATTTTTTCAGTAACTGTTAACTGCTTTTTTCCTTCGTGTACAAACACTAACACACGTGGGAACACGTACAATATCTTACACACACGTAGGAACACGTACAAACACGTACAAACACGCACGAACACGTACTTATACGTACAAACACGTAAAAACACGTACAAACATATACAAATACGTACACACGCATTCAAACACGTACAAACACGTACAGACACCTGCAAACATGTACAATCACGTTCAAACACGTAAAAACACGTACAGATACGTACAAACACGTACAAACACGTATAAACACGTACAGACACGTACAAACACTTACAAACACGTACACGCACGTACAAACACGCACAAACACGTACAATTATGTACGAACACGTGCACACACGTACAAACTCGTACACACGTAAAAACACTATAGGATATAAATATATCTACAGGAGACAATAGCTTGCGTTTCAAAATTTTCCGTAACGTCATAAGAACGTCACAGATTGAAAAAAATTCCAATTTTTAAAATTCTAAACGCTTAAAAACGTTTAAAATAACGTTGTTACGTTTTTATTTACGCGATTGAATTCCCGTTGATCAAAAATATATATATATATCTTCTGATTTTTATATAAAAAAATGTTATATCACGAGTTTATATGAAGAATGAATATATTATAAGCAGATTTTTTTCTATTAGAGCTAAAACATTTTAATATAATAGTATAGATGTTTAATTTTTTATTTTTTTTCACATTTAATTTGAGTGATTAGCATTTTTGCTTGTTCACATAGATTTACATCTTTATTTTTTAAGGTTCAATTCCTCGTGTTTGGGGTATATTACTAATACATTACTGATATATTACTTATACTTGCACTTTTCAAAATTGCTGCTGAGATAAACGTTTTCACATAGAATACAAATAACAACTGAAACTTTGTCTTTTGGATGGCATTAGTAAACAATACCTGTATTTTTATCAGGAAGCTCGCTTAAGCGTGGCTCACCTCCTGTCACCATTTTCAGATTGTATTATCTATTATTTTCAATTCTTTCAACGGGCTAGACTATTTTCTCGAATGTGAAAAGAAGGTTATTTTTCCTGAAAAATAATATTTTAGCCCTGGCTAAAAAAAATCAATAGAACAAATATTTTTAGATTCAGAGGATATGTTGAGATACTTTTACTGAGTTGACAAAAAAAATTTTACGCGAAAATTTTGACTCTAAGCCGAGTTATATGCTTCGACGTGAAGTCCTCCAAGAAAAAAGTCGTCAGTCAGCTGCACCTGCAAATCCTCAGGATGCTCAGATCTAAAAAAAATGGACGTTATACTAGATAAGGTTTTCCGTACTATGAACTAGGATATTTTAAAAATATAAAAAATTAATATAATGGCACTGTTTTAAGCAAAAATCCATTCGAAAAAAACGCCTGATTTTGCTCGGGAAACCGGCAATTGTTTAAATATCAGAAATATCCTAGTTCATGGTATGTAAAAACATGTTATAAATATTCGTGCAAAATTTCAAATCGATATCTTAATTTTTCTCTAAGCTCGAGCTGCATCCATTTTTAAAAATGCAGTTTTGAGAAAAACACGTTTAAATTTTTAAATGCGAAATTCGTGTTATAAAATTAATTCTTTAATACTTGTAGTTATTCTTGTATTCCAGCGCCATATGATTCGTCTTCCTCTTGCTCTAGAAAGTGCTGTTGCTCAGATGCAGATTGTCTACGAACTGTCCGAGACTTTGAAGTCTACTCGCACCTTTTCTCGGCTAGCTGCATACGCGCCACGTTACGTGCCTTGGTATATTCCTTTGCGCAGGGGCCAACAATTATACCCATTGTTTTAAATATTCTTAAGATGGATTTCATGCCATTATTAAAGATATCCGTTTTTAAAAAATTGACCAATTCTATGGTTTTTTATGCCACTGTGTAGATGTTTTAGAGCAAAATGCCCTAGCAAGCTGTTATAGCTTTTATTATTATTTTGTGTGCTGCTCCTTTTGCATCTATTTAGCAACTCCATTTTGGATAGATCTATATGAATTAGATGCAAAACTTTTATAACTTCTGGATCTAATGGCAGATAATGGTGTTTAAATTTCTGCATATCAAGTCCTTTAACTTTCGCTCGGCGATATCTATACCAGCTATCCTCGCCGGCCGGACAGTTTTGATGTTATGGTCTCTTGTCAGTCGAGCCCATATGAAAATATGTAGCCTGAATCTTCTTATACATTTCATCTACATTATCTTGATGCCCTATTATTGCCGAAACATAATATTTTTGGAGTTTATTTATGATTTTATTAGTTAATTTTACTGTGTTTTTCCTTTTTCCTACTAAACCTTTAACTTTCTTTTTTTCATTTCGGCATCGTGTATTCTTTTCTTAACGTTTCTTGCTTTTACGTTTAGATAACATTCTAGCTTCTCAACGTGCGTGTCATACGGATCCATATCTAAAATACTTTTAAACGTAGCACTGTCTCCGTCACCGATGTAGCGTGTATATTTGACACCATGATTTTCGAGCCAGCGGTCAAACATTTCCTTTATGCTGTTGACCACCATTACAATAAGTCGATTTCACTGACGTATCGATGATTTTATTACTATATTTTCCTGCAAGAATCGTCACAGCGTATCGCGAAGTACGTCCAAGTTTTTTCCACATACCGGAAACTGTTAAACCATCCTCAGAAGCGTCCAACGTTTTTTCTTATTCTTCTTTCACAGCATTTTTAATGGAAGATTTATACACCACCTGTGCATCTGTCCAAATGTTTTTAAAATAGCTTTCGAAGGTATTCGCATAAAAAATTTGTGCTGTCCATCAAGCCACAAAAAAGACTTAGACCTTCTCTTCCAATTCCTAAAAGCTGCATGACAAGCACTATACGTCGATTAATTTCATTGGCTTTTCCACTCTTAGGATCAGTTTCTATGTAAAAAACACCACACTGACACGAGACAGCAATTTTAAAACCTAATCCTACCGTACTCGCTTCATTAAACTTTTGCATATTACTATGTTGTTGATTGCAGTGAAGACGGAGAAAAATTAGATGATACGATTGTCGTGAGTATTTTCAATAATAATCTAATCGTCCTCGTTACGCGCCTATTTTTTGGCAGTAGCACTTGTATACTCCGTTGACTAATCTAGCGTGTGTCGATTCCCGTAGAAATTTCTCTTCCTACTCGAAGATCTGCGCACTAGGGTTACCTTTTTCCTTCGTGCCTTTCTGATTGTCATAATAAGTTTTCTCGTTCTAAGATTGGTCATAAATCTTAGAAATAAAGTAAGCCCGGTATGAAAAAAGTCATTTTCTAATTGCTTATAGCAATATAAAAAAAAATTATTTTACTAATATTTTTTGCCCACATAAAAGAGAATGCCATTTTTATTCAAATTATGATATCGAAAAAAAAACAAATGGGCTTTAAAACTCTAATAGTTCTCTTTAAAATGAGCTAAGTAAAATGTTTCAATCACTTTTTTAACCACAGTTATGATAATTTTTCGGAAAAAGACCTATTTTTTCAATCATGATTATCTCATAAACTAAGAAAGATAGAAAATTTTATATTAAAGAAAAAATGTTTCATTTTTAGTCTAGATATATATATATATATATATATATATATATATATATATATATATATATATATATATATATATATATATATATTTAGTGACCAATAAGTTTCAGAAAAAAATTTTCTTTTTATCAATTTTTTTAGGGAAAATTCATGATAAATTAGTCAAAATTTTTAATTAAAAAAGTAAAAAAAATTTTTTTTCTAAAACTTATAGGTCACTAAATATATATATATTAGACTAAAAATGAAAAGTTTTTTTTTTAATATAAAATCTTTTTTAGTTTATGAGATAATCATGATTGAAAAAATAGGTCTTTTTTCCGAAAAATTATCATAACTCATTAAAAAAAGTCATAGAAACATTTTACTTACCTTATTTTAAAAAGAACCATTAGAGTTTTAAAGCCTATTAGGTTTTTTTTCGATATAATAATTTCCATAAAAATGACATTCTCTTTTATGTGGGCAAAATAAATTAGTAAAATAATTTTTTTTTCCATTGCTATAAGCAATTAGAAAATGACTTTTTTCATACCGGACTAACTTTATCATAAAGATTTTTGACCAATCTTTCAAACGCCGTTTAGATTTTGAAGATGTGATCATTAGTTCCGAAGATATAAAACTTTTTATTTTAATAAATTTTACTCTAGGGTGGGAAAAAGCAATTGACCGGTAGTGTCTATCTAAAATTTTTGTATTTTCTATATTTAACTTATGACAAGCTATATATATGTGTCTAAGATTAATTTATCTTTGGATGAGCTTTGTAATATTATTAGTTTATTAAATTCTATATATTTTTAATTTAATAATGTCTTTCATAAGCAAGATTTTGGATCAGCTATGGGTGGTCCCTTTAGTCCAGTTTTATGTGACTTGGCTTCACAACGATTGGAAACTGAATGTTTGAAAAAGCTACCGTTTGAGGTACCTATTTATTTTAGATATGTCGATGATATTATTTTATATGTTCTTACTGATAAAATTAATTACGTTCTTTATATTTTTAATGGTTTTAATTCTTGTTTACAGTTCACAGCAGAAAAATCTAATAATAATTAGATAAGTTTTTTAGACTTAGAACTTATTATACAAAATAATAATTCAATTATAACTAATTGGTACAGAAAACTTTTATTTTCAGGTGGATATTTAAATTACAAATTACATCACCCTCGATCTTACAAAATAGGTATTATTTACACGTTGGTTGATTATAGTATTGAATTATCTCATCCAAGTTTTCATAACGAAAATTTGGAGTTATCAAAAAATTTTCTTCTATCATATCGATATTCTTTAAATATTGTTAAAATACATACGAAAATGAGATTCAAAAAATTGCAATATAAAAATAAGAATGTTGCAATCACTTATAAACAAATTTTCAATCAACGGCTTTTTGTTTTGCCTTTCATAAAAAATATTTCTCATCAAATAAATAAAATTTGTTCAAAAGCTAATTTTAAAGTCATATTCTCATGTATTAACAATTTCTCTTCTTCTATTAAGCTTGGTAAAGATAGTACTGATGCTATGAATATAGAAAATGTTGATACAAAATTTGTGGTAATGATTGTTCTGCCGTATATATACACTGAAAAAAGTTTAGTAGATCGTTCGTCTTATACGCAGTACGATAATAGCACGCACGATTTCGTACGCGAGTAACCCAAGTTTAGGACGCCAGACATCCGAAACAGGATGACTTTAGTCTTAATCGGACAACATTCATCTTTCATCGGACGACATTCGTCTTCCACCGGCCAACATTCGGCCGAAACTAAGACTGCGATTGCACGAAAGCAAAGTTCCAAATTTTTCTTGCATTTAAGACAGCAGGCGCACTATATTGTATGACTGGCGTACAAAACTTTTTTCAGTGTAGGTCAGGCTTTTAGAAAGTTAAAAAAAAGATGTTATGAACATAATAGAGGTTGTATAAAAATTATAATAAGTACTCTAATGCAACACATAGATATAACTGGTCATATTGTGAGATCATTGTCAGAAATTAAAAGTTATTAACCCTCGATAAGACATCTGCAACTACGTTACTTTCTCCTGGTACGTAGCAGATTTCTTTTTAATGAATTCCGCAATATAATCCAATTCTTTCGCTTGCAATGCTGTGCAACTATCCAAACCTTTGTTTAATGCGTAAATCAACGGTCCATGATAAGTATATAATTTAAATTCTCTACCTTTCGAGTAGCAGTTAAAATACCTAATGGCTTAATACATCACCATCAATTCGCGATCATATACGCTATACCTCGATTGTGCAGGGGTGAATTTTTTAGAAGAAAACGCTAATGGTTACCATAAATCCCTTATTTTCTACTCTAGCGTTGCGCCCATCGCAAAATTTGACACATCGATTACTAATCTAATTTCTGCACTTTTAGACGGAAAAATAAGGTACGCTATGTTAGCTAATTTTACTTTAATAGTCTCGAAGGCTTTTTTCTGCATCTTTAGTCTATTCTACAGGACGCTTATCCTCCTTCTTTATATCTTCGATCATGGCGACTTAGTGTCTTTATACTTCAGCGGCTTTTGGCTAGCTTTTTCTATAAAAGTTTACCATCCCCAAGAACCGCCGCATATCATCCTTAGTCTTGGACTTCTTAAAAGCTTGAATAGCTTCGACTTCAGATGGGTCTGGTTTGAACCCATTTTTGTCCATCAAGTGGCCTAAGAAGATAAGTTTCTTAACACCAAACTGACACTTTTCAACGTTCAATCCAAGATGAAATTTCTCCAACCCCTCCAGGACAATTTTAAGATAATCTTGGTACACCTTCTGTGATGAAGATGCAACCAAGATATCATCTACGAAAGCGAACACAAATCACCCATTGCCTGGTTTATATATCACTGGAATGTTCGAGCCGCATCTCTAAATCCAAATGTCACGCCACTTTTGGCACGTCCTCTGGATGAATTGGAATTTGTAGAAAAGCTTTTTCTAGATCGAGTGCGCGAAAAATAATTTCATCTTCTAAATTCAACGTGAAATCGTGAAGGTTGAGAATCAGGTATTCATCTGGTAATGTGACCGTATTTAATCTTCTGTAATCACCACATATCCTCCATTTCCCATCTTTCCTTGGAACCATGTGGATAGGTGTAGCCCAAGGGTTTTTCGAAAGCTGACAAACACCTTCTTTACACCATCTCACAAATTACTTTTTAGCTACTTGCAGTATATCAGGTGCCAACCGTCTTAGCTTTTGAGCTACTGGTGGCCCTGTAGTTTTTATGTGGTAATACATGTCAATTTTCCTCTTTGTCTTATGTTTATCAAGTCCTATGACCGATGAAAATTTTTTTATAATTTCGGCATACTTATTCTCCAAGTTAACTAGTGATACCTACACGTATGTAAACTTTCTTGGCAGTGCCTGTGATCGACTCAGTCTTTGCATTAACCAGCCTCTGTCGGGTTAGATCTGGAATCAAGTGGTAGTGCTTGATGACGTCGACGCCTAATATCGCATATGGTACATCCGCGACAATAAATATCCATTTATCTTATTTTTAAACTCGAAGTCTCTCTATATGTAACGCCATATGTATCGATTTGGGTATTATTCGCGGCGTAAAATTTAACGCGCGTTGCCTTTCTTTTACTATTTTTACTTTTCGGAACTAAAGATACTTCCGCACCCGTATCTACTAGAAATGTTTCATCAGCAGCTCTGTCAGCAACGTGGAGGCGTATACGCTCTGTATCGGACAAGATCGCCCCCTTAACTCGCCTGATTGGGAGTTTAAGAGTAGGCTGGAGCAGTTTCAATTACCGACCGAGAAGTGAAAATGTTATTTTATCATAAATAAAATAATTATACTGTTTTCAAAAGAAATTGTTATCGAGCGCAATTTTTTATACATACAAGATTGTATAATAGATGTTTTTATCATAAAATTCACCATATTTTACGCGAAAAGTAAGTAACCGTACTTAGAGTTAAATAAACAGTTTCAGTATAAAATTTTCTTAAATTATTTTTGGCGAGCGCAATAGAGAAATAAATTTCGTGAACGTAATTAAAATTTTAATGCATTCCATTACGTATAGTAGGAGGAAATTAAACAACGGATTTTTGATTCTCGGTCGGTATCGAATCTGCTCCGGCCTCCTCTTAAATGAGCTTTATCTTGATTGCGACTTCTGTTATTAGACGTTGTCGATAATCGTTTCTAGCACTATTACTCCTTTCTATACCTCGTGTAGGCGATTTTGATTTCTGTCCATCTTCTTTTTTCGTAGGTAGAACAGACTCATGCCTCTTAATAAAATTAATCCAATAGCATGGTTGTTCATATCTATAAGCATTTATACCGTGCTGCGCGTAGTATCTACAATACTGCTTTACCTTTTTATTCTTATGATTATTATATCGCGATTTTCTATCGTTTCTATACGTATTTGATCCGTTTCCTACTTTACCGATCGCCCTCTTCACAAAAGCTTCGATGTGCGCGTCGATATCTGAGGTTGGCTTAATAGAATCCTGCCCATTTACCATACCGTGGTTAATCGCGTTAATGCCAACTGTTTTACCGGCATTCTCCTCGCATATGTTTACAGTGCCTTCCAAAAGTTCAGGACTACTTGAATAATTTAAGAACGGATTGAGATATCAAATTAAAATTTTCAGGGGTTTAAAAGAGTTAAAAAACTTATTATTTCACAGAAATAGTACCCACCCCCACCCTCCCAAAGGGCAGGGGCAGAGGGGGGGGGGGTCAAAAATCTCAGATGGGATGGGGTCAAGTTGGGACTCTTTCGAAAAAGCTTTTTGGGACGAATAAAATTCGAGATCAGAAAGGTCTCTACGATTTTTTTTCGCCGAGCTATGATCTTTTAAATATGTAGTTTTTGTCAAAGTAAGGTCCATAAATACAACTAAACTAAAGATGGACTTTGAATGGACATTGTCATTCTCATGTTAAAATCTAAATGTTTAAATGATCATAACTCGGCAAAAAAAAATCGTAGAGACCTCTGCGACCTCGCGTTTTACTCGTTCCAGCTCTTACGAAAGAGCCTCCACTCAACCCCCATCACATTTAAAAATTTTGAATTCCTACCATGCCCCCGCCCCTTGGGGAAGGGGGGTAGGGGTGGATACTTTTTTTGTTAAATAATAGATTTTGTAACCCTATTGAACCCCTGAAAATTTTAATTCGATATCTCAATCTGTTCTAAAGTTATTCAAGTGGCCCGGAAGTTTTGGAAGACACTGTATATTTCATCTTCGTTCTTCACTACATTATCTTCGTTATCTAGGTTAATTTCTCCAACAAAGTGTGATTTTATTCACGGCGGAAGGTTGTATATTCACGCCTTCAAAATAATCTCTTTCTTAATATTTTCCCCGACCACGTCAATCATCTCTCTCCAGAATTCGGACGGTTTTTCTTCCTGCGCCCGGCATTTTCTAAAAAGTTTATCAAACCGTTCCGCTTGTGACTGTCCATACGTGGCATTAAGATATTTTTTTAGAGCGGCATATCTGTTTCACAAATTTATATTTCATTGTTACTAAAGAAGCCTACAGTCTTATTTTTTACTATCGCTAAAAGAAGTTTATTTATTTTCATCGTCGTTTAACGAAACCTATAAAATTATTTTCACTGTCACTTAAAGAAGCTTACAGGCGACAAGAAAAGCTTACAGATTAAATTTTTATTGTCGCTATAAAGATTATATATTTTGTAACAAGTGGTAAACTAGATTAAATAAAATATACTTGTTACCCTTTTTTACAAGTACCTTACCTGTTATAATGGGATCAGCTGATCCCTTGCACCAGCCGCTCAGATCTTGTACCTCAATTATAATATATATGTAAAATGTCAGCTCAACTAAACAATTGCTCTTGTTAACACAAAAGCATGCATATTGCTAGTTGTAGTTACGATAAAAAAATAAAGATATATTCTACAATTGTTTTGGTCGGTGACTGTGATGGTGGTTGCGAAGTGGTGGCGCTCTGACTTCGGCCAGATCGTCGCAGAGGAGGTTCTGGCTATGACTCCTCATTTTCCGGGCTTTGGTCAGGCCGTTGCGTCACCGTAGGTCCATGAACCTACTGACCACCGGTATCACCTAATGTTGGCAACAGAATTGGTTCAGCTCCCGATCTTGCTTGGGGCTCTGGTCCATTCTTCTAACCCAATCTGCTCGACGTATTGGCATCGACCTCTTTTATTTCGTCTATGGTCAGCTGAGGCCCGTTCATGAGCTCGGCTTCCGCTGCCTCTTCAAGCTCCCACTCGTTTATCCCATATGCCTCCATGGCGCGGAAGGCATTGGTTATAATCAACCACGTCCATTTGGCATAATCGGACGGGTCATCCTGCATGAACAGGTCCTCAAGATGTCTTTTAATGAAAAAGTCACGGTCGAAGTCTTGTCTATCTGAAACAAGCAAAAGGGGATTGGGTCACAAGTGGTGCTAGCTAGTCTCTTTTAGTTTCGCTATGCTTTTTTCGCGGCGAATAAACATTTTGGTTGACAGTCGGCCCTTTATTGGCTGATCCTTTTGGCTGCCCGCATTTTCGTCACGTCGGGGTTTCCGTGTAATTAACCAAGGTTTTAGGTTCGAATCCAATATTTGGTCTATTTACTAAATGGACAGCCTTTCTTGGTTTACCCCTTTTCCTTCTTGCACGCACTGTGGCACTGACGCTCGCTTGCTCCTCGTCTGGAGCTGCATCGTTGACGCTGGGTAAGTCACCCGTCGCCTTCGTTACAATTCAAAGGAATCAAAATTCATTAATTTTATTTATTAGATTATATATATTATTTTTTAATAATAAATCTTAAGGGGGCGCTGTATCTCTCTATCCTTTTCTAATTGAAAAATGTAAGTTTTTTGAAAATCTAGTGATTATTGATAGAAATTAAAGGTTGTCCGCTACTTGTTTAGTAAAAAGTAATATTTTCTCTGATGAGGACCAATTAATTTTGTTGCTTTTTTTTCAAGTAAAGTTTGACATACTTACAAAATCCTAAGTAAGGCTAGAGAATACGTTATTTAAGTATGTCAAACTTTACTTGAAAAAAAAGCAACAAAATTAGTTGGTCCTCATCAGAGAAAATATTAATTTTTACTAAACAAGTAGCGGACAACCCTTAATTTCTATCAATAATAACTAGTTTTCCCAAAAATTTACATTTTTTAATTAGAAAAGGATAGAGAGATACAGCGTCCTCTTAATAATAATTTCCATCATTTTCAATACCTTGTATATTAAGAGGCGGTCGGGGCTATTTACCGCATGGGGGCGCTGCAGGTGAGAGAAGAATATAAAATATTTTTATACACGTATTTACAATTTATTAAGACAATAATATACTTCTAAAGTTGTCAATAACTCTTGCCATATATATGCAGAATAAGTATCGATGCTAATCTTGTTTGAAAAGTCTAAAATATTTCTGTATAGCGAAAAATGCTACGCGTGATAGAGCCGATGTAAATAGGTGTATTTTCCTTTAGTGCGACACAGAAAGTAATACTAAAGAATAACGAATACATATGCTCACGGTGGCTCTATTTCGCACTGAATTTTTCGCTTTACAACAATATTTTAGACTTTTCAAACAAGATGAGCAACAATAATTATTCTACATATATATGGCTAGAGTTATTGACAAAATTAAAGGTATATTATAGTTTCAGTAAATTGTAAATCGCTGTGTAAAAATTATTTTACATTTTTCTCTCATCTGACCACAGTGCCCCTATGTGGCAGATATTCCCAACCGCTTCTTATAGTTCAGTCATTGGAGGCAAAAATAGGGTATAACCTGGAAATTCTTTCGGTTAGCACCGATTTTCATAAAACTTTAGGATGAAACTTATATTACCCTACAGATCAAAAGTTATATATCGGCGAGGTGCGCTTTTTGCTTTAAAGGGGTAAAAACTACCCTCAAAGATGAAAAATAGTAAAAATGCCGATTTACGCTTATAAATGAATAAAATAATCTTGGAATGTCTAAAATAAGTATTGTTTAATATTGTGGAACATAATTAATGATATTAAGCATTTTTACAACCCTTAAAAGCCACCCCTTGGACTTAATAAAAAGAGCATATATAGTTTTAAACATTAAAAAATATTTTTATGATACAATTATGGAAAAATATTAACGTTTTAAGTTTATGATATAATTTTTAATTTATTACATTATTTCAACCCTTAAAAACAACCCTTGATGATAAAATGCCAAAAAAACGAGTCTTTAGTACTTTTAATAATTTAATAACTTTTATTCTATTAATAATATATTTTTTATGTCTTATTATAGAATTTAGAATATATTTAAGTATCTTACATGTAAAACACACACACACACACACACACACACACACACACACACACACACACACACACACACACACATAAAGACAGGTAAGAAAAAGAAGAGAAAAGGTATAAAACTCTTATTTGTATAGACGTATACATCGGACACGGCAGCTGTTTCAAATCGGCAAGCTACATAGTCTCATTTCTTTTCTTCTACCTGAGTTTATACTTATATGATATATATATATGTGTGTCTCCACTTACAAAATATACATATAGGAACTGAAAAGAATAGAAGCTATATACCGTACAGACTCAAAGAAGCTGTAAAATATTTATATGTATGTATCTAAAATACTCGAAAATAAACGAATTTATGCGCTCCGAAAATTTTACCGAAAAAGTACAATTGGTTTTTTTATGATAACTCCACTAATTTTTAAGCTTTTTAATTGCTCCAAAATGGATTTTGTAGGTAATTGTATCATCTTTAAGTCATGTGAATATCAATTTTTAAAAAGTTTTATTTTTTGAGATTTTTTAGTTTGAAGGGCCAAAAATAGGTGGTACTTGGTTCTGATTACAGAATTCTAACACTAATATCTCAGTTGATTTTTATCGGACAAAAATAAAAAAAAAGCAAAATATTCATGAAAAAAAGCTATATTTTTTAATTGTAGTACTTTTTACGTATTCTGTTAATTATTGAGATATTTTAAAAAAAGGATGAGTTTTTGAAAAATAAAAAAAATTTTTTTTATATATAAACTTGATTTTTTTAAAAAATAAGCATCCTAAATTGCTGAAACTTCTAGAACACATAGTTGGTACCTAAATAAGATGAACCCTTAAAGGATTTCTTTATATTTCAAAAAACCTGTCTTAAGAGGAGGTCACGTATCTCTGTCCTTTTCTAATCAAAGCATTGAGTTTTTTACAGAAACTAATAACTTTAGCAAAAAATGAAGAGAAAGCCGCATCTCGTAATAAAAAAAGCAATATTTTCTTTGATAAGAAAGAATTAATTTTATTGCTTCATTTTCAAGAAAACCTTGAAAAACTTAAATCATAGAGGTTAGGGTAGACAATTTGGTTTTTCAAGGTTTTCTTGAGAACGAAGCAATAAAATTAATTTTTTCTTATCAAAGAAAATATTGCTTTTTCTGATACAAGATGCGGCTTTCTCTTCATTTTTTGATAAAGTTATTAGTTTTTATAAAAAAATCATTTCTTTGATTAGAAAAGGACAGAGATACGTGACCTCCTGTTAATGACAGTGGTTTTAATATTGAAATTTTATTGTCAAACTATATAAAATAATTTTATTTTCCTTGTCACTCCTTTAATTTTTATACTATTGACTTAAAACAAAATTAATTTAAAAGGTCATCTCAATACCTTCAAAAAATATTATATATATTTTCCTCAAAAAGTATGCCATTTTTCTGTTATTTAACGTTGAATATTGCTCGTAAAGTTTCAAGCGTAACAGTATTAATATTCAATAATTTATAATTCGTTATGTATTCTATATAAAATAATGATTAAAAATGGAATCGTTTTGTTTTTTTACAAGCTTCTTTTTTGTTTCTCATAAGTTTTTTGATAAAATTAAAACTTTTCAAGTTATTTCATGAAAAACCGTCAAAAAAACTTGCTTTTTTACACTAAAAATCAATGTTTTCAATCACCTATAACTCGAAAAGTATTCATTTAACAAAAAAACTCATAAAAAACTTTTTGCTTTAAATTGATTTTTACATCCAATTATATGGTTTTTTTTTCTCACCGTCCCCGAGAAGGGGCGGCTCCCGCCCCCTGGGCAAAAGCGCACATCGACATTATATAACTTTTGTTTTTTGGACTATTCTTTACCTACTGACAAATTTTCATGTTAATCCATCCTAACCGACAAAATTTCAAGCTGAAAAGCTTCAATGACTGGACTATTAAATTCGATATTATGTGTGTGGGTGAGAATGAGAGTGGCATAAGTCACATTAAAAAAAAAATTTAGTTAGTGGTATATTTCATTTCTTTAACATTAAAACAACTTATTTTTCAAAATAGAGTGGCTTTTTTGTTTATTTTTCTTTAATATTATAAGCACTGTAAAAATGGCACTCAATAGAAATGTATATTAATTTAAAACTTTAATATCTAAAATCTCGAAATTAGAAGTATGTGACTTATGCCACTTTCATTCTAACCCACACATGTATTAGAAATTTATAAATTTCTTGAAACTAGAATTAAAAATATTGAGGAACATCTTTCTATTTTTGATAGTGGTGTGTATAATATTTCATATTAAAATTTTGTATTATTTTAGCATATTCAGATCATTTTTGTTCTCTTATATATTAATAATGATTTTCTTCATCTTCTAATTCTTGAAGATATTCCATTTCTTCATATTATATTTCAGCATTTAAATCACATAATTCTTTTAATTGTTCATTAGATATTGGTTCAACATACATATTATTAGTTGGATCCCATTCCATGATTCGCCAATTTATGTTATTATTGTCAATATTATAAATATTATTATCTATGTTATTTTCTAATCGACTTTCATGTTATTTTCCATGTGATTTTCCATGTTTATCTAATATATACATTTATTTTATATTATATAAATAGTAATTCATTTTATATTTATTTTTGTATGAATAATATTTATTTCTAAAATTATTTTTAAATTGAATTAACAATTAAAATTTCCTTTCCAAACAATATTTAATATTTCATATTTATTTTTGGATCCATTTTGTACGTATATTCTGTTAAGATTTTTGCATTAAGACAGTGCAACTTAAAACTGTCCATTCGAAATTGAAAATCTTTTGATAAATAATCCAATCTCATTAAAACTTTGACTTTGAGATTTATTAATAGTCATAGCAAAGGCTAACGTTAGGAAAATGTTTTCTATAAAGAATAAAAGCTAAAAATGATGATTCCCCGGGATTCAATCTTATTCTTGAAATTGACCTTCACCTATTTGTATAGTAAAAAATTAAATAATTTATTATTGAAACGTATTTTTTCATTCAATTTTTTAATTTCGAATGAAGGCCATAAAAAAGAATATTTTAAACTATTTTGTACTTTTATGTCTTTAAAACCATTTTTTATAACAGAAAGTATTTGGCGAAAATCAACTCCTAAAATAACAAATTTATCACTACATGGTAAATCATTACAACATAAATCTTGTAAAGTTTTATTAACAATTCCTTAAGCTTTTTTTGGTATCATTCAAGCTTCGTCCCATATAATAATGTCTGCATCTTGCAATTTTTTTCATTGCTTTCTAATTTGAAAAATGCGATTTCTATATTATCTAGATCTAAAGGTTATCTAGCAGTCCTATGACTTGTCATTTATTTAGATAATAAAATTGATGCGATTTCAGTTCACGCCATTAATGATACTTTTTTACATTTGTATAAAAAATAATAAATTGAGGTTTTATACAAAAATGTTCTTCCAGTTCCACCTGGTCCATTAATAAAATATAATTTAGATGAATATTTTACTATGTCTTCAAAAATAAAGTTTTGATCTCCTGATTTACTAATAAATACATTTTGTCAAACGTATTTTTATTATATTCAATAATTTCTGAGTTTACTTCTTCAAAACTCATCAATTATTACGTAAATATTACATAGAAGTCATTTTTTCTCTCAATAATATTTCATTTATTTTATTCAATGCTTTATTTTCTTTATCATATTCAAAATCTTCACTAAAATATTTTTTTTTTTTTTTTTATTTATTGATAACTGTATTACAGGCTTTGCCTATTACAGGGTTTACATAAGGTTGTGTAATGTTAGAAACTGCTTACATTTTAACTTGAGTTTTGCATATAGTAAAAGTTACAAGTATATCGACACCCCGTACGAAGAAAAGCACAACTCAGAAATTCTAATGCAAATTAGCATTGGGATTTTTGAGTTGTGCTTTTCTTTGTACGGGGCGTCGATATAATAAAGTATATAATAAAATTAAATTAGTAAATGCGCTTATTAAATTATAATAAATATTAATAAACAATGTGTTCTCACTCAGCTAATACAAATGATCTAAGTATAAAAGCTTGTCGCAGGAAATAGAACAAATTTTTTACATCTTTATCGTTGTCTACTTTTAATAGTTCAATTATATTTTTGCTGTTGATCAGATCATTTCTTAATTGGTTGTAGAGAGGACATAGTTTGACCATGTGTTCGAGTGTCTCCATATGATTAAGGTTGCATAGCAAACATTGATTTAGTTCCGCTAGACTATATATTATATTTTTAAATCTAAGGATTATTTTATCTAGACCTGCGAGTCTAATTTGAGCAATAATTTTTATTAAAGGTAAAGGTAACTTTAATTTTAAGTATGATTCACACGTAAAGGGGGTGGTTTGGTTAATTAATTTGTATATTTTACTGTAGGAGGATTTTCCTACTCTGCTTAAGTCGCAGTTTAGCTTATTTAGTGCATAATTGTTGATTATTTCTGGGATTGCCGCCCCAATCATATTTGGACACTCGTTATCGATGAGCAGCATTCCATTGAAATTTATCAAGTTTTCCTTTAAAGTAGAGTACCAGTTATATTTATTTGCAGTATTGCTGCACCTATCACACTCTTTTAAAAGAGAATAATCTTTTTGGATATCTATCATCATAGAGTTTTAATATCCTGATCCAATAAGTCAAAGTTCTCTTTAAAATTTGTGCACTCAACGCAGTTGAACCAGTTTCAATCCTAATCAAATATTCGGGGGTGCATCTTGGTAGGCCGAGTAGGAACTTAAAAAAGCTAGCTTGTAGTTTATCTGCAACTTGTAGATGTCTTGCTCCCCATATTCCTGAAGCGTACATTAATGTAGAGCTCACTACTGCGTTAAATAATTTTAGTCGTACATCCCAGTCAATTATTTCACCCGCTATTAAAACTTGCCAGATTGATCCCAGAGCAATCCTTGCCTTGGATAGAAAGTTGTTAACGGCTGCACCAAACAGACCTGATCTCACAAAAGGCACTCCTAAATAGGTATAAGACTGTACAATTTCGAGTGCGTGATCATTGTATTTAATAGGACGTATTTTCTTCTGATTGTCGCCTTTGCTGAAGATTAGAACTTTTGTTTTATTTTCGTTGACCACAAGGTTGTTTTGATTACAATACTTAGCGAGTGTTTAATTTTTCTTGTAAGTCTATTACGTTATCTGCTAAAATAATTAAGTCGTCAGCAAATATGAGTATGTCCATCTTATCTTCGATTCTAGAGTGGCCTTGATCAACAAAAAATTGAACGATATCATGTATCATCAGAGAGAAAGCAGTTGGGCTCAGTGAATCTCCTTGAAGGACACCTTCTGAAACATCTATTTCTTTAGTTAATTGTTCATTACAGGATACTTTTATTCTTGCTTTTCTGTCGAAATATTGAAGGACTTTAATGATTTTGCAGCTAATTCCTGCTTTATACATTTGGTCCCACAATGTAGAATGAACCACAGAATCAAACGCACGTCGGAAGTCCACAAGCGCTGCATACAGCTTACCATGGGGCTTTGCTAGGTTAACTGTGACTCTTGCATTCAAGCAGAATATATTATCGTCACACGAACGACCAGCTCTGAATCCACTCTGTGCCTCTGGGAAGATGTGGTTCTCTTCGCACCAAACCTTTAACCTGTTGGCAATTACACTCGTGAATAGTTTAGATAGTGCGTTCGCTAGAGCAATGCCACGGTAGTTCAAGGGGTCCTTGGCATCTCCTTTTTTATAGATTAGAGTAACCATAGATAAGCACCATTCTTTAGGGACGTTTCCTGAGTCGAGTATATTATTGAATAGTTTTCTTATCACTTTAATCCAGCCATACGGGAGTTTTCTATAGAATTCATTTGATATGCCATCAGGTCCTGGGGTTTTATTTGGTTTGGCTTGACTTAGCACCTTTAGTATTTTGCTGAGTCCTATTTCTTGATCAAGAAATGGATGCGTAACTCCAAAATATGTTAAATTATTTGACATAGAGTGTGAGTAGATCCTGTTATAGAATGACCACTCATTTATTTCAATTGGACATTTATTAAATTTCCTCGAACGAAGTCCGCTTACGTTTTTCCAAAATTCTTGTTGATTGTTTGCCATAGATATTTTCGCTTGTATGTCAAGTTTGAATTCTCGTTGTTTCCTTTTAATTAAATTGGCGTAATCTTTTCTGATTGTTAAATATTTTATTTTATCATAGCTAAGTTTAGAGCAGATCCATTTCTTATGTTTTTTTTCATCATTTTCCTGATTTGTCTGCATTCTCTGTCAAACCAAGGTTTATTTGTATTTGACTTTTGTATGTTAGTTTTTTTGTATATGTACATTTCCGCTTCATCTGCTGCTTATGTAATGGCTGATTTGAGTGTTTCATTTACTATACTTGGATCGGTAGACTCTATGCAGTTTTGACTCTCAAGCACGTTACAGTATTGCTGCCAATTACCTTGGTTACATTTCCAGAGACGTTGACTATGTGGGTAGACTTTTTGATATAAATTACTTGCAGCTAGGTTAAAATTGTCATCAGTGTTGTTAGAACTGAAATAAACTTTAGTTGGAAAGTGATCGGATGTCCCTAAGCACAAAATTCCCATATCTTCTATTATACTTAGTGCATCAAAGTCAACCCAAATCATATCAATGAGAGTGCATATTTCGCCATTAATAAAGGTGATTCCACCATTTGAATCAGATTTTGTTCTTCCATTCAGCACTATAAAACCGAGCTCTTCTAAACCATCTACTAGGTTGCGTCCGTTTTTGTTCACATTTACGTCTAAGCATTGCCTTTTACTCGATAGGTTTGTGCCTGAAGTGACTTGCGGATCTAGTTGATTTAGATTGCCGATGTGAGCATTGAAATCGCCGCCAAGTATAATCAGTAAGTTGATGTTAGATTTCAAATCTGCTAGAGTATCAAATAGCAGTCGTAGTCTTTCCTCATAAAATTTATGATTCATATACACACTAACAATTAGTATTTCTATGTTAGCAATTACACATTTAAATATAAGCCAGTTTTGGCTAGAGTCAATTAGTGTGATATTCGGTATGATATCTTGATTGTATAAAATAGCGTGACCGCCACTCGCTCTTCCTATCTCTTTTTCTTTAGTAGCAGAATATACTTCTGCTTTGAAATTGTCCATAGACGCCGGTAGAGTAAATTTTTCGCTTGTGTGCCATGTCTCACTGACACATATAATCGCGCTGTTCGTTATATACGTGCATAAATCGTCTTTAGGTAAGCTTAAAAGATTTTTGATACCGTGAACGTTCCAAAAGCAGACACTGTATTTATCGGTTTCTTTATTGCTATTATTGTTACTAAAAGAGTTTGATTGGTTTATTTGGTATTTGCAAAATTTTGAGCTATATTCAATACTGGGGAATGCTGAGTTTTTTATACCTATTGTATCGTGTAACTTAGGAGACGTATTATTTATATGGCAGTTATTGTTGCTTTCTACGTCAAGTGTTGTAGGTATAGTCATATGGTTTTGGTAATTCGTCGTTTCGAAATGTACTATTGCGATTACTCTTTTCTGATGGGCACGGCTCTAGTTCCTGTCCCCACTTCCATTTGTATTGCTGACCGTTTATAGTAATTTTATTGAAACGCAAAGTTACTTCGCTTCCCTTTTGTCTTTCTTGCTCTGCTAGACTTTGTAATTCACGTTAAGCGTCTCTTTCTCTTACTGTTTTGTCAAACTTTATATAGATGTCGCTATTTTTTATTCTCGATTTATTTTTCAAAACTTTATCTCTAGCGGTGGCGTCGTGCATTTTCATTAATATTAAGTTATTGTCATTATTCCCGATTTTTATCACCTCTTTTATAGGATCTGTAATATCTAACTTGGATTTTAAAAAATCAGTAACACTTCCCAGCAAGTTATTCTCTTCGGTTAATAGGCCTCTGAGAGTAAAATTATTACGCCGTTCGTTTTTATCTCTAAGCTCGTCTCTTCTCTCTAAATAGGCTATTCGTTCACATAAAATATTTCTCTCATTCTCCCGCTTCTGTTCTTTTTCACGAATTTCACTTTTAAAGTCACGCAGCTCTTTTATCGTTCCCTGCACATTTTGATTCTGTTGTGAGAGATTGTTAATGCTGTTCGTAAGATTTTCGATATTTTGGAGAATGGTTTCTAATATTTTCAAATTTGATTTGTCTTTACCAGCCTCAGCCAGGTTTAGCATCTTGGGCAGCGTTTTGTTAATACTTTTATTAGAGAGAGGCTTTGGCGCCATTTTTATATGTAGTGCTATAGACACTTCTGACCTCAAACTTTGCCGAATGAAAATGCTTTAGCTATAACTTTTTTAAAACCCTTCACTAAAATAAAGTGTAAATTAATTAAGTAGAACTCTGGGTAAGGAACAACAACATCGTAGGTCTTATTATACGATTATTTATTGACCGCAACGTTTCGTGGTCGAATTATCACCTTTTAAGGCTAGAAAAAAATATAATTTTTCTTTACATATTGCTACATGCATAATTTGACGAATAATAGTCCAGTAGAATTAGTCGGAATGCATAATGTAATTAGTAAGAGGCGCAGACCACCAAATATGGCTTTGTTAGATGATTAGAAATGAAACTCTGGAATTACCCTAAATATTTAAGCCGTCAGGAATTTGTAAACAATGATTTAAGGTGCAAAATTCGTAAAAATCACTGTTTATTTGTGGTAGCTTGAAATCGTTTGCGATTTAGAATATGAAAATCATACTATTTGTATAAAACGTACCCAAGTGGGTAATAATCACTTTTCAAAAAAAACAAATTATGGTCCAAATTCGATGCTGGATTAATTAGCTTATAATATAAACGCGATAGATTTTTAATTTTATGTACGCGACTTGTATAATTTTCTTTAATGTATTTATTAAACTACGCAAGCTCCGTTCGGGCAGTGGGCCAGATTGGAGGGTAGCTATTAAATACTTTACTAGCAAACTACAAAAAAGCTCCGTTCGGGTAGTAGGCCAGATTGGAGTGTAGCTGCTAGGTCCCTTTTTAACAAACTACACAAGCTCCGTTCGGGCAATAGGACAGATTGGAGGGTAGCTGTTAAATATTCTATTAGTAAACCGCCAGCTTATTTATAAAGCTGGACGTTTCCTTGGTTAGTAAATAAAATATTTATTGTTAGTAATAAAAAGAAAGATAAATATATAAATTATATTAAATGACTTTTTATTTTAAATATATATATATATATATATAATTACGAAAAAAAATAACTCTCCGGTGAGATAAAAAGAGAAGCTCTTTAAAGACGTAAGCTCAATTTGTTTTATTTTATTTGATAGCTCTTACTATTAATCTGGGGGATCAAGCCTAGAGCGCTTGTATATCCCTAGAATCAATAGAGCTCAATTTGAATTTCTTTTTAAAAAAAAAACCTTAGATAACAAAGGGCGTTAAGCTTAGGCGCTTATATGTCCCAATTGTTATCGGTTTATTAAATTAAGTTTATTTTAATTGTTTGGCTTCAAAAAGCAAAGGGCGTTAAGCTTAAGAAGGGGCCGAACTATCTGTCTTTGTCTAATAGCGTTTTTCATCATTTATGTAAACACTATCCGGTATAACAAGAAAAAAATAGCAGCCCCCGCTAGATATTAGTATAATAAGTAAATTTTGTAATAACAACCAAATTTTTTCACTGCGTAGTTTTTGACTAATTAGAGACCTACCAAAAAAAGATAGGTTATATTCTAGATTGCTAGTAGGTCTCTAATTAGTCAAAAACTACGCAGTGAAAAAATTTGGTTGTTATTACAAAATTTACTTATTATACTAATATCTAGCGGGGGCTGCTATTTTTTTCTTGTTATACCGGATAGTGTTTACATAAATGATGAAAAACGCTATTAGACAAAGACAGATAGTTCGGCCCCTTCTTAAGCGCTTGTATGTCCCAATTGCTAAGCCAAACATATTCTACGGCCAAGAAATTAATATTAGATTCTTAATTGAATGTCGACTCAGGTAAACAAAGGGCGTTCAGCCTAAGCGCTTGTATATCCCAATTGTTACCTGTCTGAGTTGATTCAAGAATAAGGCATGCGAGTCAGCGAGACTCGTGCTTTTATACGCGCAGAGCTTCTCTCCATCTCTCTTACAATGGTGGGGAGCTTTAAAAGTTGCGCGCGCTTACAGGCTTTACAAAGTTTCGGAGTTTTATTTCTCCGTCTCACTCGCTCTTATATGCTTAAATATTAAGACATAGAAAGCGCGCTGTGAGGTTGCCTCGCGCGCTGTAAGCCAGCTGTGCATTAACCTATATACAATCTTGTATATAGGTCACGCGCTTACTATGCCTTTATGCGCTTATAACTTAAAATTTATTAATAAAAGAATAAAAAATATATTTTTTAATAAAATTAAAATATAAATAACTAATAATTTAATAAATAAAGATATATTATTTAAAAGAAAATAAATAATTGGAAAATAATAATTAAGAAAATAAATTATTTGAAAATAATGAAAAATAAATTAAAATTTAAATGAAAAAAATCTAATAGTAAAATTTTTAAGTAATTAAATAATAAAAAATATAACAATTAATATTGAAAAATAAAATTAAATACAAATACAAATAATATTCAAAAAAAATAAAAAAAATAGAAAATAGAGCGCTTTGGGGCGTCATGTGTGTCTCCGTCTCTCTGTCTTCGTCTCTTTGTCTCCGCTGCGTTCTTTGTCTTCGTTTTCGTATCTTTGTCTTTTCGTTTTTGTTCCTCCGTTTTTGTCTCTCCGCCTTTATCTCTATGTCTCTGTCTCCCTCTCCGTCATCGTTTCTTCATCTCTGTCTCTCCGTCTCCAATTGTTTTCGTTTCTCTGTCTCCGTCTTTCTGACTCCGTTTCTTCGTCTCCGTTCTTCCATCTTTGTCTCTTCGTCTCCGTTTTTTCGTGTTTGTCTATTTTTCTCTATTTCTCTGTCTTTGTCTCTTTGTCTCTCTTAATCGGTCTTTGTCTCTTGGTTTCCGTCTCTGTCTCTTTGTCTATGTCTCTATTCCTCCGTCTACGTCTCTCCATCTTTACTCTTCCGTTCTCGTCTCTCCGTCTCCTCCTTTTCATCTCTCCGTCTCCGTTTGTTCGTCTTTGTTTCTTTGTTCTGTGTCTCATTTTTCCGTCTCTGTCTTTTCGTCTGCGTGTCCGTCTCCCTGTCTTCCTTTTTATAAAATGTTCCGTGACTCCGACGCCGATCTTTGACTCTATTTCTTTGCTTCTGCTCATACACACGTACGTCTACACATTGATGCAGATATTTGAGTTGATGATGATGATGATGATGATGATGATATGTTTATTGTGTAATGAATTTGAAATTTTACGTTTCGTCCCAGATCTGTTTATAGGACTCATCAGTAAAGCAATGTAAGAGAATACAATCTATATAATTCGCCATTTTTATAGTTTATTCTGATTGAAAAAAAAATTTCTAGATAAATATCCTTCTTACATCTTGACCTGGTTTCAAAGAAAATAACAATTGTAATTCAGGCTCTTTTTGATTTTCTGAAAATGTTCGTTGAATTTCTATTTCTTGTCGCATCATTTCATATGATTGAGCAAAAATATTGTTATTTCGAATAATGCTATCTGATATACTTATGAGTTCATAGTCTATAACAGGATTTTGTGCTATACGATATTGTGAAGCTTCAAGCTGATTAACAATAAAAAGTTGTTCATACAATGGATTTTCACCATCAGCAGGATACAAAGAAGTGTTAATTTGATAATACGTTTGACCTTGGATTTTGAAACAAAACGGCCCGGGTCGGATTTTTTTGAAATTACCTAAGTTCGCATTAAAAGAAGCAAAGGAAAGAGAATTATTTCATGATGAATACGTCTAAAAAAAAGATTTGATTTCAAATGCTCTCCGTTGGATAATAATAACAAGTCAGATGGAAATTCTGGTAATGAGTCCAAAACAACAGAGCCATCACTACAACAATCACTAGAAGATAATCCTTTATTAGATATTTTTCATTTACAAAATGTATTGCATTGCAATGTGAACATAATACATCCATAGGTCCCAGATAATCTTCGGTTATAAGATGTTCTAAACTACGATTATTATCAATTGCAATTTGTCTATTAGTTTGATGGCGAAGTCTCCGGTTTTCTGCATATCGTATTCTTCTTTCTCTCAAGAGTATATCTTGTTCTTCTAATGTTTGACTGATTGCCCGTCGAGGCATATTTAAAATATTATATGAGAAATTCTACTTAAAACATTAAATTATATCATTAAATAATCTTGAATTTTTAATGTTAACCTTTTGATAAAAGGTTAAAATGTAAGTTTGATAATCTATAAATTTATATTTTATATTTATAGATTTATATTCATAGGTTTACATCAAATTTATTTTAACAATACTTAAGAATAGATAGGGATTCAATAATTAGTATAAAATGGTTTAATTATGGTTATATTCAGATAAAAATGTAATTATTCAGGTAAATTTTGGTACAACTTTAGTTAAAATATGGTATTATATATTTCAGTAATAAAGTCAATTTCATATTAAAGTAAAGTGTGGTTTGATTTTATATTTCAATTTTTCTATAACTTTCCAAAGTAACTACAGGTAAAAATGTGATAATTCAGATAAGGTTTTGTTTTATAAATGTAATAATTTAGATTTGGTTGTATATTGATAAGAATATGGTTCAAATTTACTTAAAGTCTGGTCACGTTTTGATTAAGGTTTGGTTGAAGTTTGATCAAGTTTTGGTTCTGTTAAGGTGAATTCGAATAACAAAGATAAAATAAAAAAATTAATTGTTGTTTATTCATATATTAAATGAATCTAAATAAGTTAATAAATTTTGTTGATCTTGAAAAAAAGTAGCTAAGTATGAAATGGTCTAGTAATTAAAAAACCTAAAAAAAACATTTCAATTAAAAAATCATCTTATAATTTAAAGCATTTTGTTAGAATGGAAATTATGATCTTAGTATATAATTACCTTTTTAATTACAGCTAATGCATGCATTTATTATTTACAACTATCCCTGGCATTGAATAAAAATGCCTTCTAATAGAAATCTTATAAATAAGAAATCTGAAAAAAATAAAATAAACATACTTATTTAATTGCTGACCTTATTTTATTTACAATTCCATGTAAGTGAAAAAATTTATAAGAAACTTAAATAAATTAATTTTGTTGAAATCTAAATTTGATAGCTATAATATTTGTAACTCTTATTCGTAAAATAAGCTTTCGCAATATTTCTTACAATATTTAACGAACACGTATTCTTTTCCTAAATACACACTGATAGACCTTTAAGCGCGTTTTCTCTTTAACGTATGCGCATCGGTCTTGCGACTGTGTACACCACTTTTTGAATCCTAAGAGTGCGCCTCTCTCGCTGTTAGAGCGTATAGCTCTTAAGCGGGAGCGCTGCCGTCTTACGTTGGATGGCGTTTTTCTTACAGTGTAAGAAAGCCGTTATCCAAGTTTTCAAGAGCTATAATGATTTCTTCGGCTTTGAGCAAACTGGATTTATAAAATATCAAATTGCTCTATCATAAAAAATATATAGTGAAATAAAATAGTTTATATATTATATATATATATATATATATATATATATATATATATATATATATATATATACACATATATAATACGTGGTATGTATAAATATATTTATAATATAAATATATAATAGCTTCAATTTGATAGAGGTAAGAAATAATATGTAATATTATATAGGTTATGTTAATTTTTTGTTTCGCGTGAACTCGCTTTTTGTTTTATTTTTATTTCATTTCAATGCGTTGCCAATTTTTAGAAAAAAATGTTATATTTACAAACTCTTATTATTATCAATTATTATGTATGTTTTTTGAAAAAAGTATGTTGCTTGATGAGTCTAAAGTTTGTATCGTTGTATCGCAACCAAATCATTTAAATAGTATGAAATAAATTAGAAAAAAAAATTGTTAATACTCAAAAATCGCTACTAATGTATGGTAACATTAGTATCTACATAAAAAACTATAATTTAAAATAACTTTATTATTATTGATTTGCAAATAGTTGTAAAAATAATTCAACAATGCAAACTTCAGATCCATGTTACCTGTGCCTATAAAAAGATATGTAGAATATTTTTAATGTTTTTTTAGGAATCTATTTTAAAAATTGTGAAAACTGTTCAAGTTCAAGTGTGCTTTAAAATTATTATAAAATAAGAAAAAAATGTGATGTATGTGCATGACTAATCAGAAGAGTGTCTGAGTTGCGGGTCACAGATCTTGATGAAACTTTGGGATAAGTATTTAGGTACCAAAATATGAGTAAAGCCACAGCGGTACGGTCTAAAGCTTCGAAAAACTGAAGTTATGGACGATTATGGTCTTATTTTTAGAAAAATATGAAAAAAGAACTCCTAATTAAAGTGTAAATAATTCTGTCTAAAAATGTCTTTAATAAATCCACAATAACTAAAATGAAAGCAGAGAAAGCAAGCTTTAATTTGATAGTTTCTGAATTTAAAAATTATAATTAGAACTAAAGTTATGCTTGTTTGAAGTTAAGCAGCAAAAGAGTACTAAAAATCACGATCCTTCAAAATTTAGACTATTTTTGGTACTCTCTTACTGCTCAACTTTAAATAAGCATAACTTTAGTTCTAATTATTATTTTTTAATTCGAAAACCAGCAAATTAAAGCTTGCTTTCTCTGCTTCCATTTTAGTTATTTTGGATTTATTAAAGACATTTTTAGACAGAATTATTTACACTTTAATTAGGAGTTCTTTTTTCATAATTTTCTGAAAATAAGATTAGAATCTTCCATAACTTCAGTTTTTCGAAGCGTTAGACCGTATTGCTGTGGCTTTACTCATATTTTGGTACCTAAATACTTATCCCAAAGTTTCATCAAGATCTGTGACCCGCAATTCAGACACTCTCCTGGTAAGTATATTTAAAAGCATAGAATTTAGTTATGGATTTTTCATTTAATACATGTGTGGAACCGGAACAGAATGATACTGAGAATGAACATAATTCAACAATGCTTATTTCTCAATCCTTTGAAAAAAATCAAATCATGAATGTATGTAATAGTCCTATTGCAAACATTTTTTATTTATAAAATATGAATATATAAAAAAATGATATGTACATAAACAATTTTTACATGCAATTAAAAGTATTTAAAATAATTGTAATAGAAAAAAATTACGAATGCTTTATATATTTCATAAAACAATCGCAATTTTCTATTACAATTACTCTAAATACTTTCAATTGCATGCAAATATTTTCTGTTTATAAAATGTAAACATATAAAAAATTTATATATATATCTACATTTATAAATATATACATATGTATGTATATATATATATATATATATATATATATATTTATATACACACATACATACATATATAATGGCACAATAATATTATTCTATAATAATAAGTTTAAATGAAAACAAGAAATAAAGATTCTTCACAAGCGCAAATTCGCTCTCCCGTCATTGACATGTTTCTGTGTTCTGGGGCTTAAGAGCTATACGGTCTTAAACACGAGAGAGGGGCTCATAAATACAAACTAGCGGGGCGCCTGTCTGAAACGAGAGCGCTCTGATACTGGCGATGATTTCTTCTTAGGTATAATAACGCATTTTGTTTGTTAAAGAAATGCATTGCCAGGCCTATCAGTGCAAATATGTATAAATCAACGGTGTATATGTAAAAGAAACTTTTTAACCCTCAAAAAATAAAAAAGAATCAAACGATAGATAACAATTTTAGTTTTAATAATTATTATCAAATGATGGCGATAAATGACATTTCTATGTGTTTAGATTCAATAAACCCCCTAAATTCAGTTTGAAAAATAGAAGAATAATATAATGTAATTATAATCAATTTTTAAAAAATCAAAAATATTTTTTTAAATGAGATAAATTTATGAGTTGAAAAATAATTTTAATAATTGTATATAGAAGGCGACCATACTAACTAAAAAATAATCTAAATTGTAATCTTTGTTATCATCAAAATTTTCTACTGTTAGCTCTAACAATATACTAATCTAATGTTATCTTTTTTATATGTATTTTTTCATAAATACATTAATAATAGTACTTACGTTATAATACTTGGGAAATTATTAGTTCAATTCTTGTACTCAAATGTAAATGAAACTAATTATTTTAAATTTTAAATATTTACAAAATTTACAGACGTTGAGCACTGAATCACTCTGCAACTTTTTTTTATCACTAATTTAAAAATGTTTATTTTCTTAAAGGAAAACTGACGCTTCCATTAAAGTAAAGATAATATTTGTATTCATCAACTTTTTGACTGTTATTAACTATCGATTACGAGAACAATAAAATACATAAACAAAAAATCATTTTTTCAACTTAAAGTTCAGATTAAGCGAATGTTGAAGCGAATGAAAAAAGTGAAAGTTGTTTTTGATTCCTTACGGTTATACACTACCATAATGAATTTGCCCTATCTAAAAAAAACACGTGTAAAATACACGTATTTTTTACACGTGTTTTTTACATGTAAAATTTGCGTGTTTTTTCACGCATATTTTTCACGTGTTTTTTTCACGTGTATTTTTCACATATTTTTTCATAGCTTTTCGAAGTTCTACCATCTGGTCTTTTATATCTGCGTCTTCCAAATTTGTGTAAGGGATGACAAAACTTAGAAAAACGCCACCTAGTGAATTAAAATCGCTATTAACGGGATGTCGTAGTTGTTAGAATCGATTTTTGCTTTTCTTAACTGATTGATATCTCTTTAAATTGACTATTTAGACAAATATAATGGCTTGTCCGCGCTAAAGCTACATTAATTAAATTATTTTTGTTAAAAAAAAAAATCACTTAAACTTGTTATTTTTTCATGAACTTTGAATGAAAATTAGATATCAAGCTCGATAAACCTAACCTCAAAATACTATACATTGAAAGTTTGTTCATAACTTTTTATGTGTATTTTAATGAATTTCTTGAGTTGTCCGCACTCAGGATTAATCTTATCAACTTTCTTTCTGTAGGAAAGAATACGATTTGACGCACCGTTTACTCATGAACTTTGAATAAAAATATTATTAGGAGGGGATAACTACGATATCCTCTTGATGATCGATCACGTCGGTTTGACTTTAAGTCACTAGGTGGCGTTTTTCTAAGTTTTGTCATCTCTTACACAAATTTGGAAGACGCAGATATAAAAGGCCGGACATAAATTCATAAAAAGTACAAAAAGAATTTATTTTTTTATAATCTTTTTCAAATGCAACAATGTTTTAAACTATACACAATCTTATAATTTTCAATCGCCATTTCTGTAATAAAACATTTTATTCAATATAATTATATAGTACCAATAATGAATAATATTTAATAAAGTATAATTTTTTTTATAATTAGTTCACTCATTCTTAAGAACTGAATTTTTTCAAAGTTGTAAACTTTATCACATGTTAATCACAATTTCTTTAATTTAAATCAAGTTTTTACATAATGAAATACAGCCCAAAGGATAAAAACAAATTTTCTCAATTTTAATAATATACTACTCGACAAATTTTCAAATTTTTAGTATAATACTTTATTAAATATCATTTTGCATCATAAAATGCAGTACAAAGAACATAAAGAACATAAATAAGTTATTGAAAATTCTAGCATAAATTTTCATAAATAATAGTAATTTTATAAAGTAATATGATAACATACTTTACTTTTAAGGTAACATTATTAATACTAATTATTTGTAAAAATATAAATAAAGCTTATATATTGAAAACGCAATTCATATAACTCGAAAAAGTTATATCATTTTAAAGCTATTCCAAGAACCATTACAAAGCTCGAATCTATAAACTATAACAACTATTTAACTTCATTTTAGTAACGTAAAAATCATTTTAATAATTCACACTAAAATAAATGCATTTTAATATGTAATTAAATCTTTTCTAGTTAAAAATTTAAAAACGAATAAATTTTTTATAAAACAATTTTTAAGAGTTTAATCAGAGCGTTGGCGTTTTGGTGTTCCAACTCCTTTGATAAGATCATGAAGTAGCTTCTTTGGAACTGTATCATCTTTGATAATATGAGTAGTGTCTTTGCATATGATCGAAATAAGACCACCTATGAAAATTAAATCATAAAATTAGTTGCTGATTCAAACGCTTGTAAATAATTATTAATATATTAATTTTTAAAAGAACAATATTTTTATCAAGTATTTGAAATAGCGTAGTATCGAAAAAGTTTGAAAAAAACAATTTACAAAGCCTTTAATTTAAAAAAAAATAATGAACCAAACCACTATTTTTAATAATTCCCGTTATGGTAACGTAGTCTCCTTTCTCAAAAATATTAGCATCTCCATATTTTGCTATTTGAACATTTATTTTATGTGTCCCATTTGTGATAGCTCCAGATCCAAAAGACATTGTTTCATTCCTTGTATGGGATGAGGCAAAAACTGTTTTCACGTAACCATTGATACCTATATATAAAAAATTATTAAAATCTTAATATATATGTTTATACTGAATTAATTTTTTTATATACACTACGTATTTATTTTGTACTTAGATGATTAAATTAATAAATAAAAATAAAAATATATTGTGAATAAAATCAATTTTATTTCAAATAATTTAATTGAATGATTAAAAAATCATTGAAAATTTAATTGAATAATCAAAAAATCATTAAAAATTATTATTCATTCAAATTGTATCATAATTAATTACTAAGTGTCCTCTCCTTTTTCAGAAGGAATTTTATTTTATTAAAAAGATTTTTTATTATTTTTAAAATCAAATATGACAAATGTTTTTTAAACAGGCATTAACCAATTATAAAATTTCTACATTGTAAATATAAGTTTGAGCTAACATATTAAACCTGATGCATTAGTAATCGAATCAAAGTCAACTGAAATAGTAACATCTTCATGCGATGATATTACTTGGTGGATGCCCAGATGATTTACAACTGTATTTTTTTTTAATTGTGATTTTAAAAGGCAATAAGTTTTGAGATGTTTTGTGAAATGTAGATAATATTGCTTTGCAGTGGCCACCATCAATGTGTATTATCTATTGAAATAAAATCAATTTTAGGATATATAATATGAATAAAAATGATCAAATCTTGAAAAAGGTAGAGCAAATACTAACTTTATTAACCAAAATCTCTTGCTCGTATTTTCTTATTAATTCTGCACCCCACATAAGACACATCATCCTCTTACTTCCGTTGATTAATACAAATTTAAAAAGTAAATACTTTTTTCTTACCAGGAGAGGCTATGAGCTTCGGGTCACAGATCTTGATGAAACTTTGAGATATGTTTCTAGGTACCAAAATATGAGTAAAGCCAGAGCGGTACGGTCTAACGCTTCGAAAAACTGAAATGATAGACGTTTCCAGTCTCATTTGAAGAAAAATGTAAAAAAAAGCTCCTAATTGAAGTGTGAATAATCCAGTCTAGAAATGTCTTTTATAAATGCACAATAACTAAAATAAAAGTAGAAAAAGCAAGCTTTAGTTTGCGAGTTTCCGAATAGAAAAATAATAATTAGAACCAGAGATATGTTCGTTCAAAGTTAAGAGCAGGTCGTATATCTCTGTCCTTTTCTAATCAAAGAATTAATTTTTTTGCAAAAACTAATAATTGTAGCAAAAAATAAGGAGATAGCCCCATCTCGTATAATAAAAAGCAAGATTTTCTTTGATGAAGACAAATTATTTTTATCGATTCGTTTTGAAGAAAACCTTGAAAAACTTAAAAAATAGAGGTTAGGATGGACAATTCAGTTTTTCAAGGTTTTCTTAAAAACGAAGCGATAAAAATAATTTTTCCTCATAAAAGAGAATCTTGCTTTTTATTATATGAGATGGGGCTTTCTTCTTATTTTTTGCTATAATCATTAATTTTTGTGAAAAAATCAATTCTTTGATTAGAAAAGGACAGATATACTCGACCTCCTCTTAAAAAGCAAGAAAGTACCAAAAATTACAAAATCACTGTCCTTTAGAATTTAGATGATTTTTGGTACTTTCTTGCTTCTTAACTTTGAACGAACATATCTCTGGTTCTAATTATTATTTTTCAATTCTGAAAACGGCAAATTAAAGCTTGCTTTCTGTACTTTTATTTTAGTCCCTGTTGATTTATAAAAGACATTTCTAGACTGGATTATTCACACTTCAATTAGGAGCTTTTTTTTTACATTTTTCTTCAAATGAGACTGGAAACGTCTATCATTTCAGTTTTTCGAAGCGTTAGACCGTACCGCTCTGGCTTTACTCATATTTTGGTACCTCAAAATATATCCCAAAATTTCGTCAAGATCTGTGACCCGAAGCTCATAGCCTCTCCTGGTTAGTCTAACTTCTGCAGCGGCAATAACCTCATCCACATAGCCTACAATTTCTCTGTTAAATCAAAAAATTATTTCAAATTCTATTATTTTGTAATTAACAATTTGCACGTAATAAATATTTAATTATTCATAAGAATCGTTTAAATAATTAAATAAGATTGCATTGAAAAAAAAAAATTTAACACATACTTAACCTACGCTGAATTTAAAATTGGTAAAAATAAATAAATTATACTTACACAGCCATATCCTTATCTTCAAGTTCGTTAAATTGTTCATCAGTCGTATATGGTAAATCCATTTTTAAAAGCTGATTATCGATAAATATTATTAATTATAATAATATAGATTAAATAATTTTTAACTAACGCGTGCGTGTTGATTGCGTGATAGTAACCAATAAATTGACAATTGTCTGTTTTGATTTTGTTTTGCGATAGTCAAATAGTTTACATCATACAAAAGTTTAGCAAGAAAATGTATTGGTGAATTTACAGTAGAAGTAATAGGTCGAAAAGATATATTGATTTTATGTATTTTTGGGAGACCATAACATCTAGGTAGATTGGAGTCAGTCAAAGTCAATTCATTATTATGAAAAGATTTGCAAAGACAATTTTCTGAGTTCAATTGTTTTAAAATACTAGAAACAATATTGCGCATCATTTTAAGAGGACAACGTTGGACCTGTTTATATATATATTAGTGTCAGAAAGTAAAGATTCAAGTTTTTCAATATAGACAGTTTTATCAATACAAACAGTAATCTTGTCAGCACCAATGAACTTAATGTTTGAGTTATTCTTACAAAATTCTAATGCTTTTTTATATTTAATTGTAATTATTTTTTGGTCAATTGTTTGTTGTTTTTTATTATGCATAGAATTCTTAATAATATCCATCGTAAAAAATCTTAATTTATCCTTACTAGAATCAGAGATTTTTAAATCAATAAACCTATGTTCAATATTCTTAATGAGTTGAACTATGTCATTTTTATCTACATTACTCTTGGTCTTATTAAACTTTTTACCTAAAGAAACAATATCAGCAACATCTTGAGGAATTTCCACTTTTGTTAGATTTATAAAAAATTGTTTATCAAAGTTTTTACTATTATTATCAAGACTATCATTATTATTTGTGTGAATTCTATCATCATAATTCTCATAACATTGATATCGACTATAACACTTCTTATCAATGAGTTGAGACTACTTTTATCAAAATTAATATATAATGACTCAGATATTCGGCGCTTTTTATAATTCTTTTCAGAGTCCAAAATCTTCACATTGTCCCAATCAAAAAGATGATTTTGATTATTAGCCATATGTAAAGAGACAACGGACTTTTTATTTTTATAAAGTTGGGTTGGTTTACAAATACGAGATAAATGACATACACTCACATTTAAGTTTTATATCTAATCAAATTAGTAGTCTGAACTCATTGATAAGTGTTATAGTCGATATTAATGTTATGAGATATTTTGAGGAATACAGTAATAAGTTACAAAATGATTTTAATTTAAAACTTAAAATTAAATTCATTAACAAATTTAACGATATTAATAGACTGTGGGAGTGTTGTTACAATAGTTGTGTTATTGTTTTTGATGCTGATGAGAACCATCAAACTAATGATTTGAGTAACACTATTGACAATTATGATGATAGTATTCACACAAATAATAATAATGATAGTCCTGATAATAATAGTAAAAACCTTAATACAGAATTTCTTATAAATCTAACAAAAGTGGAAATTCCTCAAGATGTTGCTGATATTGTTTCTTTAGATGAAAAGTTTAATAAGACCAAGAGTAATGTAGATAATAATGACATAGTTCAACTCATTAAGAATATTGAATATAGTTTTATTGATTTAAAAATGTTTGATCCTAGTAATGATAAATTAAGATTTTCTACGATAGATATTATTAAGAATTCTATGCATAATAAAAAACAACAAACAATTGACCAAAAAATATTTACAATTAAATATAAAAAAGTATTAGAATTTTGTAAGAAGAACTCAAACATTAAGTTCATTGGTGCTGACAAGATTACTGTTTGTATTGATAAAACTGTCTATATTGAAAAAATTGAATCTTTACTTTCTGAAACTAATACATATAAACAGGTCCAACGTTGTCCTCTCAAAATGATGCGCAATATTGTTTGTAGTATTTTAAAACAATTGAACTCGGAAAATTGTCTTTGCAAATCTTTTCATAATAATGAATTGACTTTGACTGACTCCAATCTACCTAGATGTTATGGCCTCCCAAAAATACATAAAATCAATATACCTTTTCGACCTATTATTTCTACTGTAAATTCACTAATACACTCTTGCTAAACTTTTGTATGATGACCTTAAAAATAGTATCCCCTCTCCTACATCAACAATTAAAAATAGCTTTAAATTAGTTAAAAAACTAAAAAATCTAAAAATTCCTGATAGCTATAAATTATTAACACTTGATGTTACCTCCCTATTTACCAACATACCATGTGAGTTAGTTATTTGTAGCTTGGAGAGAAGAATTGAAGACATCAAGAAATATTTAAAGATTCCTTTTAATTATATCATTGAAATCACCAAAATACTTTTTAATAATACATATTTTATTTTCAATAAAAAATACTATAGATAAATATTTGGTACACCCATGGGTTCGCCCATTTCTCCACTCTTTGCTGATATAGTTATGACTGATCTCGAACAATTTTGTTTAAATATATTAAAAAATAAATTTCTTGTAAATTGCCTATTTTATTATCGTTATGTAGATGACACTTTTATGTGTATCCAAGAATCGGCCATAACCACTACTTTAAATGTTTTTGATAGTTACCATGAAAGATTAATCTTCACCCATGAGATTCAAAGTGAACGAGGATTGAGTTTTCTTTATGTTAATTTTACTGTTATCAACAGCAATTTGATTTATAATTGGTAAAGAAAACCATCTAATTCTGGCAGAATTCTGAATTTTTATTCCAATGACCCTACAAATTTAAAAATGAACATAGTTCATAATCTCACTGATCGTGCAATATTATTATCTCATCCTCAGTTTTATACTAAAAAATATTAACATTATCAAAAAACTCCTTTATTTGAATGATTATCCTCCAAACTTTTGTAAAAAACACATTAAAAACCGTCTGCAAAAACTAATGAACCAAACACCACCTCCATCGACACCTCAAATTTCTCTAATTCTTACTGTTTCAATGCCACATGTTAACAATCAATTTTATTTTAGAATCGAACGTCTTTTTCAATTTTTTAATATTTCTATAGTTCCTAATACAAATAATCAACTGAATAATATTATTGTCTTAGGAAAAGACACATTGAACGAATTTCAAAAAACTCATTTAGTTGATGCTTTTAAATGTTCTGCTTGCAATGACACCTATGTTGGTGAGACAAAAAGACAATTAAAGGATCGTATTCATAAACATCAACTTTGTAAAAATAAAAATTCCATTGTCTCTCTACATATAGCTAAGAATCAAAATCATCTTTTTGATAGGGACAATGTGAAGATTTTGGATTCAGAAAAGAATTAAAAGATTCGTCGAATATCTGAGTCATTATATATTAATTTTGACAAAACATCTATCAACTTACAGCTGGATACTTACCAGCTGAGTAAGATTTATAATAATTTATATGCGTTGTATAGAGAGTTAATCTTGCGTTTTAACATTGACACACTTTTGTGAAACACTACACGTTTGTAGACTGTGCTTTATAGTTGACTATGTTCTCCATCTCTATATTGTAATGCTTTATTCATTTATAGAACAAACCTTGTATTTTTAACATCTTATAAGAAATTTGAGTATATTTTCATACTCTTTCTGTGATGGACATTATTAATCTTGTATATTGTTTTGTTCACTGCTCTTTTTACTTTTAGTTATCGGACTTTGATAGTCTTGATATTGACTTATACTTTAGACATAAAAAGTTTTTCATTTTTTTGTGCGTATTATCATTGTATAGGACATTTATAATTTCTATAAGTCAATTTACAATTCGTTTTTCTTGTAAAACAAAAATATAATTAATATGATACCAGCTGTGTAATTTTTTATAGGTTAGCTTTATGATTTCTTATTAATAATGCGATACTTTAGTGTATTAATTTTAACTTTATTGAATAAATTTTGACTCATCAGTTTTACTAATATTTATTCATAATGTTTATTCGTCAAGATATTTATTCGTAATGTTTATGCATGTAGCAATATGTAAAGAAAAATTATATTTTTTTTAGCCTGAAGAGGTGGTAATTCGACCACGAAATGTTGCGGTCAATAAATAATCGTATAATAAGACCTACGATGTTGTTGTTCCTTGCCCAGAGTTCCACTTAAATAATTTACACATCATTTGTCACTGGGTACTTGATTTTGTTATTTAAAACTTCACTAAAATATTTTTTTAATTTATTCTATATTTCATTACCTTAAATATTTTTTGATAAAAGTAACCATGCAAAATATTTACATAACTGACTCGGTAGCATAATGGTGCTAGCTTCAGAAAATATATCAAATATTTTTGAAGAACCTACACAGCATGGAATATTTTGAATATTTCATGTGAAAACATTTCAAACATTTTACATGGGTTTTTTCGCGGACATAGAAATATTTCGGGAATATTCCAAATATTTCATACTGTGTAAGAAGTTTCTATTAGCCCCATGGCAGCTGCTATTTCTTAAAATGTATTATATGTTATGTTTTTGAAAGTCCTTAATTCCACAAATGAAGTTATGCCTCTAACACGATTTAAAATTAATTTCAAATGAAATCTTTCAGTATCTTTAATACAATATTTAATCTTTTCATTGCTTTATATTTTTTAACACGAGTACGTTGGATCAAATATTTATCTTTATTGAATACGTAATATTTAGGTATATTGCTATGAGTCAGGCTATCTGATACGGGCCACTAAAAACCCACCATACAAAATTAATACTGTTTTTTGCAAATTGTTAAAGTTTTATATGTTAAAAATAATGTCCTGAAGTAATTTTTGAAAATTTTCATTTTTCCAAAAGTTTTTAGCAAACTAACCTCTAAGCACTTTTTTTTTCGAAACGCGATTAATTAGAAACTATCAGATAAAAGTTAACGAAATTTTATTTACAAATTCAAAAATAGTTAAAGAATCGAATAGAGTATAAAAAGATTGAAAAAAATATTAATTATTAATAAAAAATTAGCCATGCAATAAATAAATGAAAATTTATGACACTTCTCGTAGGGCTAAGAAATTTTTTTTCTTTAATCATTTATTCCTTAGACTTTCTCTTATTCATAATTGCAATAAAATTTGGGGGATCTCTTTTAGGAAAAGATTTACAAATTTTTTAAATCTGCGGTGTGAATGTTTAACGCATCAAAGATGGCGGCGCACGTTCTAGTACTTTACCGTTGTATGGATCCTTATGCATCACGCCTTTTCTTCTTTGAAAAATAAGTTAAATAAATCGTAAGTCTGTTGTTCCTAGAATACTATACTATTTATTGTAGAATTAAAGTTCAATTATTTTTTAACATTTATTACAGCAGATTTTGAATAATTTGAAAAAATTTTACATTCTAATTTTTCCATGTCATATGGCTTATAGCAGTGGAATTTACGTGTTCCAACAATTGTTTTTGCCGAACTAAAGCGATTTTCTAATTTTTTCTGATGATTTTTATATTCATTTAGTGAACAAAATTCAAAACTAATTTTTTTGAAGAAATCAGATGCCCATTCAAACAGTTTTTTTGTTGTAGTTATCGTCTTATCTTGTAAACTGGCTCTGTATGCATGTCTTTTCACACATCCACCGATACCATCACAAGCACCTTTTCCGTGTGCAGTAGCGAAAAAATGCCATTCTGCATTGATTCCAAAATCTTTTTCATGATGCAGTAAATTTGATAAATTGAATCTATTTTTGTACTGGGAGCCAGCTCCGTCCAAAAAATAATAAATTTTTTTAATTTTTTGTGCACAAAACTTTCTTTTTAAAAACTCAATCATCTTTGAATTGTACAGATGCACTCCAGCGGCGTCGTGATTTTCGTATTCAGAGAAAACAACATAATTAATGTTTTTGATAACTTTATCCTGTTTGTAATAAATCACGTATACATGTAACGTAGCTTGGTCTTTGCACCAATGTTGCGATTGTATAGCATCTTGTACATGAAATGAATAATTTTCAGAAAAATCTAAGGTTACAATGAATTCTTCATCTTCAAGTTTTTCTTTTAGCTGTTCTAAATACGTTGCTTGAGTCTGAGCAATGAAATCATGTTTCAAAATATCGGGTAAATCGGATGCAAGATTTTTAAGAAAAATATTAACAGTCTCAGTTTTATGAAGTAATTGACATCTAAAAAAAAAATTAGGTTGTAAAAAGCTAATTATCATAAAATATATAAATATATCTGTTAATATAATTACCTATCAGTTGTAAGCCATTGATTATAAGAAATTTTTTTAATTTTTAATTTTTGTAAAGACGTTTTCAAATCTTTAAAAATTTGACGAGTACCAGGACATTTTTCACAATTTCCCAGAAAACATTCTTCAGATGGATTTAAACAACATATATTATTTAAGAATTCTCTATAAGTTAATTTAAAATCAGATTTTTTTCCAGAAAATGCTTCTTTGATTCCTCTAAATTTAAGTCGAATGTTGCCATGGATTTTGCAAACGCAAACATTATGCGTTCCTTTAGCACCAACTGGAATGCACTGTTGAGGTCTTAGCGCTTTAAAAGATGCCAATGAAATTTTTTCATTTGGATTTTTGCTCAAAAAATCTTCATGTAAATCTTTTATATTGCTTAACAACAAACGTTTCTAAAAAGAAATATTGCTTTTACATATAAAAATATAAAAATCGAATTACATAAATTTCTCCAGAAAAAAAATTTAATTTTAAAAAATACCATAGAAATAAATTGACAACTTTCTGATTGTTTAAAAATCACTATCATTGTTTTTTTTTATATTGCTTACCGTTTCTAGATGTCTTTTGCCATTAACAATAACTGACTTGACATCTTTCACTCCTGGCATTACTCGGCTGACTTCATCCGAAAGAAAAAAATTATTAACATTTTCAACTAGATCTACACTCATAGCTCGACCTTTTCTTACGTCTGGCAGAACATCATGACCTTTATCATTATTCAACTTCTTTGCAGTAGAAACCATGCGCCTACTAACATCAAATACTTTCGCCGCTTTTCGAATTGACCATTCATTAGGTAATGTCATTAAAAGAACAATTTTTTGATGTCGAGTAGATGCGTGAGACAATGCCTCTTTGACTTTACTTATCCATGTACAATTTTCAGATTTATTGAAGATATTCAAATTGCTACTATTAATTGTTTTCTGCAATATCTTCTGATCATCATTCGACAAATTAAGGAGCATCTTTTTTTAGCCGGAGCTGCAATCCATTCTTCAAATGAAGATGCTAATTTCTGTCTTTTGATATTATTATCAACAAATTTGCAGACAAAATCTTCATCATTTTCTTCTTTTTCTGACTCCTCTATTTCATTATTTACTTCTTCTACGTGCTCTTTATTTTGCTTATTTGTTGTATTATTAACCTCAAATTGAATAGAATTTTTATTTAAATACAGTTGTCGTCTACAAGAAGCACAAACGAATAAACCAAATAAAGCACTGAACTTTGTGTCACGATTTTTTGATAAAAAAGTTAAATTTTTCCGAAAACTATGATTTTTTTTTGGAATGGATTACAACACTTAGGGGGTGGTGTCATGATGATAGCAATAACATTAATGAATATTAACAAATGCATGTTTGATTTTACAAAAGAAACGATTAGCTTTTGTTTATTAAGCGATTCAAATGCGGCCGCGAGCAACAAAACCGTTTTCACTGTCGCGTCTATCATCGCTACGTGATATTCAAAAATTTGTAAATCTTTTCCTAATAGAGATCCCCCAAATTTTATTGCGATTATAAGTAAAGGAAGGTCTAAGGAATAAATGATTAGAGAAAAAAAATTTCCTAGCCCTACGAGAAGTGTCATAAATTTCAATTTATTTATTGCAAAACTAATTTTTTATTAATAATTAATATTTTTTTAATTTATTTATATTCTATTCGATTCTTTAGCTATTTTTGAATTTGTAAATAAAATTTCGTTAACTTTTATCTGATAGTCTCTGAGTAATCGTGTTTTGAAAAAAAAGTGCTTAGAGGTTAGTTTGCTAATAACTTTTAGAAGAATGAAAATTTTCAAAAATTACTTTAGGACTTCATTTTTAACATATAAACCTTTAACAATTTGCAAAAAAAACTATTAAATTTATACGGTGGGTTTTTAGTGGCCCGTTTCAGGTAGCCTGACTCTATATTTTATTTGTTTTCGGGTTACTTACTTTTCTCAAAAACAAAGTGATAGATTTTTATCTTCTTGTGCATAAATATTTGTAATAATAATATCTATTGCGCTTAACCTTCAATTTGCAGATACACCGATTGATATTTGAGTAAATAACAAAAATTTCAATTAGACAAGGACAGCAAATCCGGCCTGCTCTTAAAATAAATATGACATTTACTTTCTGAGTAAATGACTATTGTAAGGTACAACCATTAAACTATTTACAGAAATAATTTGTTCATCATTTTTAATTTTATGATAATGATTTTTGTGTGAATCAATTATTCGTTTATAGGACGCAAATCAACTTTTTTTAATAGTAGTTTTATTTACAAAATTTTTTTGATATTTTTTTGTACAAATATTTTTATTTTTTCATAACACGGTGAATTATTATTATGCGGCCGTTACATTACATAAGCAATAACTTCACCAAAAATTTTTTTTTTAACAATATCATCAAGTAATTTATTGAATTTGGTATAAAATAATCTAACTGTTATATTAGTAATGTCATCAGGAGTGGTCCCTGCAGGTAATTTTTTTTAAACTCTCTTTATTGACATTCTTTTTCAATTAATGATTTGAATCGGTATTTTGGTGGCGTTGCATTTGATCCTCTGGTCCCCTCCATTTCTGATTACATGAATACACTTGCTCTAGATGAACCACTTAGACCCATGTTTAAGTTTAATCCAGTTACTTTAGAGGAGGTATGGATGGCTGTTTGTCATTCAGCTTCACAGGCCAGAGGGTTTGATGCTGTTCCTCAATCTTTTGTATGTGCGGCATTTCCGGTCATTGGGCCTTTGTTATGTCGCATTTATAACGACTCATTGCGTGAGTCCTTATTTCCTTCATGCTGGAAGATCTCACTGGTCACTACAATAAACAAAATCTCCTCTCCTCAAGCTTTTGGTGACATTAGGCCAATTTCTTTATTATCTTTTATGTCCAAGGTTGTTGAACGTCTAGTCCATGATCAACTCTACAATTACTTGTCTACGCGACAGCTACTGGACCCTTATCAGACTGGATTCCGAACTGGACATAGTACTCAGACCGCACTACTGAAACTAACTGAGGACATTAGACGCAATATGGACAGACGCTACGTGACGTTGCTGTTGTTATTTGATTTTAGCAAGGCATTTGATACGGTATGCCATGTCTCTCTGCTCAGAAAAATGTCTTCTCTTGACATCTCGCATTCAGTCGTGCAATGGTTTGCGTCTTATCTCTCTGAGAGACAGCAGGCTGTTATTGATGCAGATGGTAATGCATCTGACTATGTAACATTAAATACTGGTATTCCTCAGGGCTCTGTCCTTGGTCCACTGTTGTTTCCTATATACATCAATGATGTGGCTGCTGACTTCCATGCTGATGTGCAGCATCTTATCTATGCTGATGATCTTCAGGTGTACATTCACTTCCCAATTGCTAAGTTAGCTTCTGTTACTGCTCTCATGAGTGATCAAGATGTCGGTATTGTTAACTGGGCGACAAACAATCATCTAAAATTAAATGTGAACAAAACAAAAGCTATTATTATTGGATCTTATTTCTATGTCAATATGCTGCCCTCATTACACATCACTGCTGTGCCAATAAATGGTGACCTTATTAAATTTGAATCTTCTGTTCATAGTCTTGGTGTATGGCTTGATAGTAAGTTGAACTGGAAGGATCAAATTGCGCATGTGTGCAGCAAAAGTCACCCATTGCTCTATAGATTAAATTTCTTTCGAAAAAGTACCACCATTGCACTACATAAGCATCTTATCCGTTCCTTACTGTTTCCCTTACTCGATTACTGCTGTTTGGTCCATATTGACCTTTCTGCTGAACTTGATCTGAGGCTTCAAAGAGTCGTAAACTCTGGTATTCGTTACATCTATGGTGTAAGTAGGCGCGAGCACATCTCTGTTTATAGGTCCTCTCTAGGCTGGTTATCCACTTTGGGTAGAAGAAACTACTTCACCACTACCTTCTTATACAAAATGCTTTTGTCATGCTCACCTTCATATCTTTATTCTAGATATTTGTGGAGCCGGCCTGTGAGGACACTGAGGGGTGATGTGAGACCGTTAACCATTCCTTTTTCATCTACCGAGTATCACCAAAGATCATTCCTGGTTGTGTCATCGCAACTATGGAACGGTCTACCATCATCATTAAGAGACTCTTCAATCATTGGCATTATTCAAGGCATCAAAATATTCGCACTACCTTTCCCTTGAGAATGAGCCTCTGCTCCGAGCTAGGCTTTAATTATTTTTAATTACTGTATCTTTGTTTTAATTATATTTTTACTTAGTATCTCATTTTATATATATATATACTTACGAATTTGTATTATTTTTGTTGTACAACATAATGTACAGTTAATAAATTTAAATATCTATCTATCTATCTATCCAACTTGGATTACAAGTCAGTAATAAAAATGTAAAGTCTACCAACTTCTCTATAAATAGTTATTGTATCTTGATAATGTGGTTGCATACATCCAGGACCTTCTATATTAATTAATAGTAATATAAATAAATTACCTTTTTCCTTCTTTCTCAAAATTATTTGATATTTTACAAGCGCTATTTAATACATGATCTAATAAGCCTTGATAACATTCAATTCTTTACTGTATCTCATTATTTCTAAAAAAATTCATTCTATTATTTTCAATTTGAATTGTAACACATAGAAAATATTGATGTATTGATCGTCCACAATATAATAATAGATTAGAATTAATAGTATCTGGCCTATAAGCCATATAAAATGATCTTTTATTAAATTTTTATTAGTTTTTTATTTTTTTTCAATTGCAGTATTGTTGAGAAAACAAGTATGTATGGGTTTATGAATTACATGTATAATTGAGATTGTATGAACAGCTAATGAATGTAGTTGTAGTAAGGATGGGAAACCTAAAAATATTTGTTTAAGTTGGCACCACTCACTAAGTATAACTACGATATATATATACTTGATAAGTCGTTGTATGTTTAAGCTACTATGTACTCTATAAGTTTTGCTAATTCAATAAAACATAAATCTGTTTTATAATAAATAATCCTTTATTCATCTTTATTACAAGTTCCATAATTCAATAGGTTATGGGCCCAGTGGTTTAGTAAAAGGAATATTTAAACAGTTAATACAATATTAAAATATAAAACTTTATTCTAAAGAATATAGTGCAAAGAGGTTATCTCTGCCACGTGTGCAAATAAAAGGACATATACCTCGACGCCAAAAGAAAAGAAATGAATAAAGACGAGGAATTAGCAAGAATAAATAAATTAGAAGACCCAAGTGAATGGAGTTTATGGAAATTCCAAATTTCAGTTATGCTGAAATCGTATAATGTATATAGAGTACTGACGGGTCAATTAAAGAAACCAGTAGAACTGCAAAATGATGCTAGTGCAGAAAATAAGAAAAATTATGAAGCAAAATTAGCTGAATATGAAAAAGCAGATGGCATAGCACAAAGAATAATAATAACCACAGTAAAAAAAAGGTTATGATACACTTAGTAAACTTTGATAATGCTAAGTCAATGTGGGAAAAATTACTCGAGATTTTTGAGAAAAAGGATGATGCAAACTTACACATTCTGCAAAAGAAATGGCATACCTTAAAGAAAGACAGTGCAGAGAACATGCACACTCATATTTCAACAATTGAAGATTTAGCATATCGCATTAAAATAATGGGAGAAAATGTAGATGATAAAATGTTAATTTCAAAAATATTAATCACTTTACCTGCTGAGTACAACCACTTTCATAGTGCTTGGGAATCTACTCCAGAAGAGCAAAGAACAAAAGCTAACCTTATATCAAGATTAATAGCTGAAGAATCTCGTTTGAATCCAGAAAAGGAATCCAAAGATAACCAGGCATTAACTTGTCAGAAAATGCATAAAGGTAAATATAAAGACAATAGAACAAGTAAAAATCAAAAGAGACCTGGTTTATGTCACATTTGTAAAAAGCCAAACCATTGGGCTCGTGACTGTCGTTATAATAAATGGAATAAAAATAAAAATGATAATTCAAATGAAGCACATGGTGAAGGATTAATGTGTGAAGCCTTAACCACTATAACACAACCAAGTGATTATACTACAGATTGGTATAAAGATAGTGGCGCAAGTGATCATATGTCTCATAACAGAAAATGGTTTATAAACTATAAGACAATAGAAACACCAAGCTTTGTAAGAATTGGTAGTGGTGAGTTGTTAAAAATACATGGTAGAGGAGATATAAATATACTCACTTATAATGGTCAAGAATGGACCAAAAATCATCTAAAAAATGTTCTATATGGGTAATTCTTTCATACTTTTAAAAATCATGTTACTGCGTCATTTCTCCTAAATATGAGATAGCACATCTTGTTAGCAAATGTTCACTGATTTATTGAGTTATTAGAAACTAATTTTGTTATATTTTTAATGATAATTAGACGTGTCATTTTATGGCGGATGGGGAAAAGAGGTTTTTTTTGAAATTTAAATGTTACCAGGCCATGTAAAATGATAAATTACCGCTATAAAAAAAATGACTACTGCTTTTTTTATTTGAAATTCACACCAAAGCTTTATCTATACACATACTTTTGGAAAATCAAGAGCATGGGTGTGTGCCTGTTAACAAAAGTACTTTCTGAAAGGTTATTAAAATGTTACCAAAAATTTATATATTTTACTTTTTTCTGGAAAATACGATGCTGTAAAAAAGACTATTCAGCGGTGACATTTTAAACTACATCAAAAGGTAATATTTAGAATCACAAAGAGAAATTTTTTTATTAGGAACGTGTGCCTAGTGTAGATAAAGTTCTTTGTTCGTTTGAAATTATACTTAAAAAACGTGACTCACTTTTGAAAATAGGTTTTTATCCACTAATATGAAAACCTAAGCTTTGATTCATCTTTTCTCTGTTGTGAACTTTGTAATTTACTATTTTATAATACTCAATGTAATCTTTAAGTTGCTTTTGAAGTATTATTTCGAGTATTCTGGAAATCATTGAATTTTTCCCGGCTATTAAATTTTCCAAATTTACATCGATTACCTAGTTTCTATCAATGTTTTAATTCTAAAGAGTTTAAACTTTAAAAAGCTCAGTTTTAGTATGTATTTAATAGCTTACACCTAGAACGTTGAGTTGAAACATCACTGAAATTTCTAGATTTTAAATTTAAAATTTTTAGATTTAATGTTTATTAAATAAACTAAAATATTTGGTTAAAAGGAATATAAGTATTTTTATTCGAAAACATAAACTACACAAATCTATGTCAAATTTCATACCCTAAGATTGACAATTTTAGCAAAAATAAATTGAAATTCCACTCACTTATGATTTGTAATCAGGAATCCCAAAAGCCATTGGGTAACTAATATCACTCAATTTTAATACCCGAATCGCCAAAAATGAATTTTCCAAAAAAATTGCCATTTCTGGCATATTTTATTTATTACAAAAAATTTTGTAATTATTAATGTAAATTGCGTATTTAAATATTTTCTGTAACATATTAAACATGTAAAAATGAAAAAGCTCAATGGAAAATGATCTATTATAGCCCAAAATACTTAAAAAACTGATCTGAGATAGGTAAAATATTATACCTGGGTGTGATAATAATGAATATATTTAAATGTCTTATATTAAAAAAAGCTATCTTCAAAAGTGAGTAATGCGATTTTTTCTTTTATTATCATTTTAATATATCAACATTTAAAAAAAATAAATTTGATACATGTGTCTTCAATTTTTTTTAATTTATTGAAAGTAAATTTTAACACTATGAAAAATTTACTCGAAAATCTGTCTTTTGATGTTTGTTAAAAAGACTACCCTTAAAAGTGAGTAACACGATTTTTTTCTTTAATTATAATACGTCAACATTCAGAGAAAATTAGTTTTACACGTGTGCCTGTATTTTTTTTTTTTTAATTTGTTGCAGGTGAAATTTTAACATTATGAAAGATTTACCCATATGTACCAGAAATAAAGTACAATTTATTTTCTGAAATTGCTGCATTAGATAAAGGCTTAAAACATGAATCATACTCTAATATGTGTAAATTCATCAAAGATAAAAAGGTGTTAGCAATAGGTTACAGAGAATCTAAAGAACTCTTTAAAATGCAATTTAAAGTGAAAGCACAAGAATGTGATCTAGAAGTACCAAACAAGACAAAAGCTTATATTTCAGAATCCTTGAATATATGGCATGAAAAATTGGTACATCAAAATCCTACAAAAGTTAAAAGTATACTAAACAATCATGATATAAAGCTATCAAGTAATGATTGGTCTTTTTGTGATGCATGTGCAATAGGAAAAGCACATAGATTACCCTTTCCAAAAGGTGAATCTAAGTCAAGTAAAATAGGTGAACTTATACATGTTGATGTCTGTGGACCAATGCAAGAAAAATCCTTAAGTGGATCAAGATACTTCTTACTTTTCAAGGATGATTATTCACATTATAAATCAATCTATTTTATAAAGCAAAAATCAGATGTTACAGCTTGTATGGAAGAATACATTAAGAAAACTGAGAAGCATTGTGCTCAAGGAATAAAGATAATAAGAACCGATAATGGGTTAGAGTTCATAAATGAAAAAGTATCCAATATTTTGAAGAAATTTGGTATTACACACCAACGTACAGTTGCTTATTGTCCAGAACAAAATGGTTCAGCAGAAAGAGAGAACAGAACCATAATAGAAGCAGCACGTACAATTTTGTATTCAACAAATTTTAAGTTAAAATTTTGGGCAGAAGCAGTAAATACTGTTACATATGTATTAAACCTTACAGGAAACAGTTCAATAAAAGATAAAACTCCATATGAGTTATGGAACAACAGTAAAGGAAAAATAAACCATTTACATGTTTTTGGTGAATTAGTTTATGCTCACATTCCCAAGATTAAACGTCAAAAACTAGATAAAAAATCTGAACTTGGATATTTCATTGGATATGCTGAAAATACAAAAGGATATCGCATATGGTTTCCACATTCAAATAAAGTTGAAATAAGAAGAGACATTATTTTTACAAACAAAGTTGAAACAATTAAAGAAAATGGTAATGAATCTGGTATGTTGCTTTTCTTACCTGAGGAAGAATCTGAAGATTATATAACCTCACAAGAGCAAAACAAAGATGATCAAGAGCCTACAAGAAATAACTTGCCTGAAGAAAAAGTTGTTGCCAATGATGAGATAGAAGAACCTAACCTGCAAGAGGAAATAAACCAAGAAGCTGATGAAATACAAGAGAATATACCCAACGTACTCGATGTTGAACCAGTAAGTGAAAACAGTCAACGAACCTTGCGTAATCGAGCACAATTGAAACCGCCAAAAAGGTATTCTGACTTTGTAAATATAGAGCAATGTTTAATTTCAGAAGGTTGTGAACCTTTGAATTATAAAGAAGCAATAAATGGAGAAAATGCCGAAAAATGGAAATCAGCCATGAAAGAAGAGATGACATCACTCAAGAAAAATCATGCCTGGACGCTTGTGCAACCACCAGCTGATGCAAACATCATGGGATGCAGATGGGTTTTTAAAATCAAAAGAAATGAAGAAGGTAAACCAATACGTTATAAAGCTAGATTAGTAGCAAAAGGCTATAATCAAATTCAAGGAATTGATTACACAGAGACTTTTAGTCCTGTAATAAGATACAATTCTATAAGATTATTATTATCCATAGCAGCTCAAGAAAATCTATTAATAAATTTATTTGACATAAAGACTGCTTTTCTCAATAGTGATGTTCAAGAAGACATCTATATGAAGCAACCTGAAGGTTTCTCTAATGACGTAAATAAAGTCTGCAAGTTACAAAAAAGTTTGTATGGACTTAAACAAGCTTCCAGATGTTGGAACCAAAGATTTACAAACCTTCTTCAAAGGAATGGATTAAAACAAACAAATGCTGATCCTTGCATTTTTATAAATAATGATAACAACAACAAAATTATACTCGGCATTTATGTTGATGATGGAATTATTTTAGCTAAAAATAAATATAATGTTGATTGTTTACTTGATATGCTTAGAAAAGAGTTTGAAATAACAACTGATAATTTTTCTACCTTCCTAGGATTACAAATTATTAAACATAGTGATGGATCTATAACATTGCATCAAACCGCATATGCTAAAAAGATAATAGAAAGATTTAGAATGACAGATGCTAATCCTGTCACTATTCCAGCGGACGTTACTCAACAGATAAGTTCAAATGAAAAGGAGACTGTTAATGTACCATATAGAGAAGCAGTTGGAAGTCTGTTATATTTATCCAATGGAACGAGACCAGATTTAGCATTTGCAGTTAACAGAGCAAGTAGATATTTAGAAAATCCTACTAAAGAAAATTGGAATGCTGTTAAACGTATTTTAAAATATCTCAAAGGAACGATTAACCTTGGATTGAAATTTGAAAGAAAAACTGATTATCACTTAAAAGCCTATAGTGATTCAGATTTTGCTAACGACATAAGTACAAGAAAATCAATATCAGGATATATTGTCAAAATAGGAACAAACGTTATTAGTTGGAATTCTCAACGTCAAGCTACAGTGGCATTATCTACTACTGACGCTGAATACATTGCAGCATGTCAAACTGTTAAGGAAATTGCATGGTTAATCATGTTAATAGAAGAAATGAAGATTTTAGATAATATCTATACAACACTATACTTAGACAACATGAGCACAATTCAACTAATAAAGAATCCTATATATCATAAGAGAACCAAACATATTGATATTAAATATCACTACATTCGAGAGAAATATAAAGAAAAGGTATTCGACTTGCAATATATCAACACGAACGACATGCCAGCAGACATACTCACAAAACCTTTAGCAAGACCACAATTTGTGAAGCATCGTCTATCCTTGTGTCAAGAAATTGAAGAAAACAAATGATAAATAGTGATTTGTTAATAAGTAAATGATATGTATGAAACTAGTTAAAATCTAGAAAGATGTAATTTTGTTAAATCATAAATGTCAATGAATCATTAGATGTAAAATATTTTTTTATGTAATACATAAACAGGGAGAGTGTTGAGAAAACAAGTATGTATGGGTTTATGAATTACATGTATAATTGAGATTGTATGAACAGCTAATGAATGTAGTTGTAGTAAGGATGGGAAACCTAAAAATATTTGTTTAAGTTGGCACCACTCACTAAGTATAACTACGATATATATATACTTGATAAGTCGTTGTATGTTTAAACTACTATGTACTCTATAAGTTTTGCTAATTCAATGGTGATAATTTAATTTTTCCTTAGTGGCAACAAGTAGATTTTTTTTCTTATATTCGATATGAAATGATTCTTCTTTGTTATTATTTCTATATTATCTGTTCATTTATTTACTTCGATTTTTTTACTTATAATAAATTCTTCTTTTTTCTTTTTAATATATTTCCGTCGTTAACAATTTTATTATTAGTATTATTTTATATTGTAACGGCCGTGAGCAGAGCCGGATTTACCATGGGGCTACAGGGGGTTATAGCCCCGGGCCTCACCTTCAAGGGGGCCTCATCGTCTAGAATTTCCTCATTGAAATTTTATGAAAATTTTCTCAACAAAAACCATTTTTGATTTACATTTCATAACTCATAAGTATTTTTTGCTAGTTCTTTATTAAATGTATAGAAACTTTAAGAAGATCTTGAGATGATCGTATAAAAATAAATAAAAGAATACCTGCACTTAATTTTTTCGTAACCGCATGAGTTTTTTCAGCACAAACTACTTTTTTATCCTTTATTTTTGGTAACATTTTGAATCTCAATATTATTTTCAAAACGTCGCTTGTTTTGTTTTTATAATTTTTGTTTTTTTCACTATGCTCACTTGAGAAAAATTGAATTACCTTAGGCAATTTACTTGTGAATTCGTCGTTTTGTTTTTTTGATTTTCTTTTTGCAGCTACACTTCCAAAACTTTTTGACATTGTTTGCCAACAAATAAAAATTTATTATAATTTAAAAGAAATAGAAAAAATATTCCAATCTAATGGACGGTATCATATTGAAGAATGAGTAGCTCACGATCTTTACTGTTGCGACTGATATAGTTACGTTTGATATATATAGTTTGGAACGTATATGTAAAAATTTAAAATAACGATATTAATAAAAACTTTGTATTGCTAAAGAAAAATAAAAATTTGCTTTAATAAATATTTCAGAATAGTACATTGTATACCAAGGGTGCAAAATAGAGGATTCCGGCCAGAGTGCGAATGAGCGTCAGAGTGAAGCGAGGGCGCTAAATTTGTACGAGGGCTGCGAACCTCCTTGTGTATGTGGTACACATATTGTTTTTAGATCCAAAGGGTGAAAAATTCTATTTCTATGCATAGAAAATTGAATTTTGCGCTTATGAATTTTATTATTGTAATTTTGTACTAAATTAAATTTTTATATTTTTATAAAACAGAATAATTAAAGTTACAATACGCATAAAAATTGTTTAAATACAATATCATGATGAATTAAGAATTTGTTCCACTAAATTGCTTTAGAATCAATAAAAAATATAATAGGAATTAATTTTTTTAATCACGTGTTTCAATAACGAACCATGAAATAATCGAAAACAGTATTTGACGTTTACTAGGACTAACAACTACACGGAGAAAGGTAAGTATTGTTAAAATAGGTTCTAAATCAAGTATATCTAATTTATGTACTAAGGTACTTGAAAAAGAGTGGCGGTATAATTTCAATTAGTACTATAGCTTGAATTTATGGGACCAATGTTGGTACTATTATATTATGAAGTAAGAGCATAAATTTGCGATGCTTACTGTCTTTTTTTTGGTACTAAGACTGATATTTCACCTACTCGATTCAAGGGCAATATTTCGCAGAAAATGTAATTATTTATCTCTTTTCGGGCGGCTTTTCCTGTTACTAGAATTAAAAATTATTAAATATAGAATTATTTACATAATATATAACACTTCAAAATTACTAATAATTAATATTTTGATTCGTGATATTTAAGGAATAAAACGATACATGTTTATCTTCCATATTCCGTTTTGAAATAGTTTTTTTTGAGTTTTAAATTAATTATTAATAATTTAAAATTGATATATATATATATATATATATATATATATATATATATATTATATGATTTACATTACATTATATTTATCAACTGTTGAAAATTGTTACACAATTTAATGAGTTTTAAGTTAATAGGAATTAATTATATTGAAGTTTTTCGCTCCTAACGTCGCTCGGTTGAATTTTCTTTTATTATATTATTATGTATACATGACTAATTTTAAGTAAATAAGACTTAATTAATTTAAGTTAATTTTAAGTAAATAAGATTTAATTAATTTAAAGTAATTTTAAGTAAATAAGATTTAATTAATTTAAGTTAATTTTAAGTACTAAATAAAATTGAAAATAATTTGATGAAACATAATATAAAAATATATGTACACATGTGCTTAAAGTAAAAAAGCGTATAATTTATTCCATCAAGTGACTATTTCTCAATCTACTTCCATAAGAAAAACAAAGATAGTACGATATTTGATATAAATAAACTGAGGACTGGGAACTGAGTAACAACTATAATTTCGAGACCTTAATATATGACCATGAATTTGATTTATGCAATTAATTTTTACGTGAAACATGCTTAAAAAAATTTTGTGTCCATTTCTAATAAAAATATCTTCACAAACGTATTTTTAGGCACGACCGCTATACGGAAGTGCCTTATATTTTCGATATCGCGAAAAATGTAACCCTTTAAAATATGTTATTTTATGATGAAAAACTTATTTTTATAGCAAAATGAGACTATTACGAGGCTTCCTTAAAATGTATGACTGGATGTATGTGTGTGAGAAATCAAGTTTATGAATTTTCTCGACGAATGTTAATCCGATCTGAATAATTCAAACAGGAAATTATTTTAAATAATAACATAAGTAAACGTTCCTATTTTGAAAAAAATCGTTGAAAGCGTTTTTAAATAGACGCTCTGTAAATGGTCAAAAAAATGAATTTTTAGTAATAACTTGAAAAATACGATTTTTTTAAAAAAAGTATATTAAATAAAAGTTATAGAATATAAAAAAATAAATGATTTTTATATTATACATTTTTCTTTAAAGTTAATATTTTTCAAATTGTTCATGAAAAATGTTAAAATTAAAGGCTTTTTAATGATAATTTGATAAACATTATTTAAAAAAATATGTATAAAAAACTAAAAAGATGGATCTTATTTTTTTCTATAAATTTTATTTAACCCTTTCGTGCATATAAGGAACTGTCAATCATAACGTTTCTGAAACTAGAAAATTTCGATGTCCGGCATCGAGCTGAATCCAAATCTGGAGTCAGATTTTCGAAATTATAATAATTGGGCCCAATACCGAGGGCGCCCAATCTTAAAATTGAATATTTTGAAAAACAAAAAATACCAACGTATTCTGCGTAAAATTTCAAGAAGAAATTGTTTTTATCATTTTTCTGATTAGACACACCAATTTCGAGTAAAAAATTATTGAACGTGTAGGATATTGGGTCTGCTTTTACTCAGGGGTCCGATATCCTAGAAATTCAATAATTTTTTACTCGAAATTGTGTGTCTTATCAAAAAAATGACAAGAATGATTTCTTCTTAAAATTTCGTGTAGAATACGATGGTATTTTTTATTTTTCAAAACTTTGCATTTTAAGAGTGGGCCCCCTCGGTATTGGGCCCAATTATTATAATTTCGAAAATCTGACTCCAGATTTGGATTTAGCTCGATGCCGGACATCGAAATTTTCTAGTTTCAGAAACGTTATGATTGTCAGTTCCTCATATGCACGAAAGGGTTAATATACTTTTTTTCAAAATTCGTTTTTTTCAAGTTATCACCAAAAAATAAATTTTTTAACCTTTAAAGGGATAACTGTTTTACAACCGCTCAAACGATTTTTTTTTTCTGCCAATATTTATTTGTATTATTGTTTTGAATCATCATCTGTCGGAATGATTTAGATCAAATAAAAACTTTATACAAAACTATACTTTTAAGCTACTGAACTATAAAATGATTTTTTTTACTTGTAACTTTTGATAGATTATCCTATTCAAAACTTTAAAAAGTATGTAGTTCCCTGAACTACGGAAAATCTTGATTGGATGAGGAGATGAAATAAGGTGAAAGACTGAAAGTAGAATTTACAAAGTCTTTATTGCGCCAAGTCGTTGCTACAAAATACCTGGGAAGCAAAGAGAGAATACTTATCTATTCCGGAGTTGAGAACGCTCTGGCTCACTTCGTATCTCTCGTGTAACACATAGGTTACGTTTCTAGTCGCTTACTTGCGCACTGCAGGTTGCGCGTGACGCTTACATGTATATCTCATTCATACATACATACTCTATGTCTGTGTGCCCACAGTACTCCCCCCTAAATAACCACCTATGGTTATTTACATAAAAAATATATGCATATTTTTACATAATCAGTGGGTACTTATTTACATATAATCTCTTTTTACATAATTGCGACTTTTGATATTTTAATAGTGTTACATGTTACATAATTACTCAAGCAATTACTCTTTACATGCATTTATTCTTATGCGATTACTCTCGCTCATGCGATTTTACATTGTATGCACTAATGTATTTACTATCACACATGCAGTGATTCCATTTTTACATTCCTACACTGAGAGAATATTGATATAAATGCTGCACTTACTAGTACAGCAGAACTCTCAAACGCATGAATTGATTCGTCCTTTGATTTGGTGCTGCTGCTGTCCCGAAACAGTGCAGCATTCGTCTTAGTCTTGCGCTTATGATATACAAAAAGCGCCTACGATATCTGAAAAGCGCCTCTGGTGGACGAAAAGAGAAACTCAGCTGATGTATATTAGTCGTTTTGGGACGGCTGGGCCCCCGAATCTTGTGGCGCTTCTGCACGAATCGACGATGCAGCGGCTGTACTTAGAGTTTCCAGCAGACGAGCCAATGTTCTCTCAGTGTACATGTAATTATTCTCACACATGCTTATATTCAATACACACATACTCCAAATTATTACATTTTTACACTTATAATCTAAATTATTTACATTTTCACTCGCTCTCCGGTACTTTTACACACTGGCATACATTTACTTGTAATCATCTCGTTGAATCCATGCTTATTTGACATATTGCATTTTTTTTCCTTAATAATATATACTAAATAACAATTTTTATATTTTATAAATAATAGTTTTGTGAATCAAATTTAACATTTAACAATTCATGTGTACCATATTACACAAACGTCAGTTACAACAATAAAAAAAATCTTATACAATGGGTCTCTGGCCACTTCTTCCAGGAAAAACATCTTGGTTAGGCTAACGGAACTCTTTAACGATACAAATATCAGAGGAGAGCCCAATCAGCTTCACCTATATATAACAAAAGAAATACATTACTAATACAATTTCGCTACAAAAAACTTATAACTAATTACATTTTATTTTATAGTGAAAGACTGGTGTACAAAATCTAACTTTTTTTTCTACAATTAATCCTCTTACTTAACGTTACATTATCTATTTTTCTGTGTCTCAAAATATTTGATATAAATTTCTCTCTTTTTACAGTTTTCATTATTTCATATAATATTCATAACAACGATAAAAGTAACAATACTAGCAAAATGTACTATTGTCATCTTACGGTTTACGTTACATATAACGAAGTCAAATCATAACAAGTATAATATCGTGATTTACAACGCGCTAATTGTTTAAGTTGATCCAATAAAATCGTTATTCATTATCGAACTACACAATCATTTCAAATAATAAATTAATGCGCAAAATATGCTCTTACAAATATCCAAATCAGCTCTTGGCCTTCCATTATATAATCAAGCAAGATCTAGATCTGATGGTACTGCTGCAAATGCTAAAACACACCGGCCTGTTTTTTTGTTGCTTGGTTTAGCAAATATTAAACCAGGTGATACTTTAAATATGTGACTCTCATTGAGCTATATACGAGCGTAGACGTAAATTTATCTACTGATATTATCATCAATTTCACAATCATCAGTTGGCATAATTATCTTTTGGTCCTTTTAATATGGTTCGCTACTTCTTTTACCTCCCAAGTCCACACAGCAAGTTTGGTACGTAGAGACCACAGGAACCTTCTTTATACCTGACATATTCTTTCTACACAGCATGATAAGGTTGTATAGGCAGCTGGTTGGTCTGCTCATATCCTTATTACCCTAATCATCTGCACCTAAAGATGCCAATAACGGGGACAAGCGACGGTTGTCTGCTATGTGCCTACCGTTACATTAGGCTTAATAGACAGGTCTACTAGCGACTTGCGCACATGTGTCCAATGTCAGGTTAAATCGCTCAAAAAATATATATTTCTTACGAATCAATTGCAGCATTTTTGCTTTAACAATACAGCACGTCTGGAGCATTGTACTCCTTTAGATGTGCCAGTAATTATAGGTCTTTGATATTCAGCATAATAAGTTGCCTAGATACTCCTAAGTTGAACTACTTCATTATCAAACAAAATTACTAAAAATTTAATATACAATGATTGCTTTAGTTATCTCAGTCAGAAACAAGCCTGAAAAAGCGAACCTAGTTGCCGGTACAACATGCATATATATGACACATGTGTATCAAACTGAGGTTGTGCGCGATTCAGATGCGATTTCTCGCTAATGATGCGCAAAATAAACTGTCAACCTCATAGTCGGACAGGACTTGTTCAAACCTTAATACAAAATTGATAAAAATACTATTAATTCTTCGACAATTAATAGAAGAAATGCGGGTTACTCACGACTCTCAAAATTTTAACTATACTATACACAAAACTCACACTAACAATTGGTTTGTATGGTGTTCTACAATTCTTTTTTATTCTTTCCATTTATCTTTGTAATATTCTCCTATCTTCTGTGCACCGTTCGCTCCTAATATATTACTATTATTCAATGTCTCTTGATGCGCAAGAGCTCCATTGCTATCTATTTGATTCCTAAACGCGTCATGTTCTCTACCATTAGGTGTGCTGCTATGTATGTTAGCTAAAGCGTCGTCCATCCCGCCATTTAATACTACATTCGTCGGTGTGCTCGCGGTAGACATTTTGTAATTCGAGGCTCTATACAATACAAAGTAATCCTCGCTTCTTTGAGCCTCGCTAGCTCTTAACGCGTTGCTATAATTGCTAATTTCCTGACTACTGAGTATTCTATTACTATCTATTTGATTTCTATACGCGTTGCGTTCATTTCTTTTTTTAGTATCTTTCGGCGTACTGCTCGGTACAGTAAATAAAATCTTTTTAATTTCGTTATCCATCATACTATTCGTGGGCATACCGCTGGTTGCCATTTTGTGATCAGGGGTTATGTACTATTGATCAACGGTAAGTCTATGCTGTATATCTTAACCGACCCTAATGATATTAATCAGTCCTATATTGACTAGATTATATAAACAATTAAATACACGAAATAAATAAATTAATACAACACTATAATAAATTAATACGACACTATAATAAATAAATTAATACGACACTATAATGAATAAATTAATACGACACTATAATACATAAATAAATAAATAATTACGTTACACTAACAATCAAATTAAACACGAGAATACGCACATAAATAAACAGTTATTGTTTAAAATTACCGTTCAGGGTCCCTCGCAATAGGTGTGTGAGCCTACGCGAAACAGAAACATACACAAAATTACGCCGTTAACTGTTGACAATTCATGCCCTTATATCGTCCAAACTTTAAAATATTTTGTATTGTGTGCGCAATATACGAACAAAATGAAATTTATTTTATTTCACGATTCACTAGCATGCGTGACCTCCGCATACCCCTTCGAGAACAATCTAGGAGATACACAAATGTAATGAGTAGATGGGTTCTCTCAGAGGTTATACCTCGGCCCAAACATGCCAGCAAAATTCATTTATTTTTCTCTTCGACCTTACTAAAACTTTTTATCCGTTCGCGATTTATAAATTACTTACACGATTTGTTATTTTTCACGCGCACACAACACTCAACCTCTAATCACTTTGAATTTAACCGTCGCGTCGGTTTACTTTTCTAACTGTTTCGCGAATTTTCTACGCGTTTCTGTGATTTTTCTCGCGATTTCCCGCACAATCGAGTACTATTTTTCGTCTTTCTTTTTTCCTGTTTTGCCTTTTTCTATGTAGACATATATATATTTTTCTTTTTGCGCACAGTTTCAACCTTTACTCTTTTTATTTCTATTTTTTTGGTTAATATTTTAACTGTTTTAAAGAAACATTATTGTCTTTTGAGAGAAATAATTCTCCTATACTCCCCCCAGTCTACACGCGCATTTCAATACATTAAACTAAATACTAAATGCTACAAGGCATACAACCATACGTAATTGGCAAGGCCTCGATTTGTGCCCAAGTAGATGAACAAATTCAATGAGGTGGTTACACATTTCTAAACCTCGTCAAACCCATAATTGCCCTATCACAAAGCAACAACAAAAATATTTTATTCGCACGTGTAGCTGGAAGAAGCCAGCTTCTCACTAACTGTGCGTCTTAGATATTATTTATAATGTTTGTTAGTATTAAATATGTATATATACGCTATTTTCGGCGAATTTACTTAATATATATAATGTTAGTAAATACTCTCCCGCACAGAGTATCTCACTAGAAAGAAAAAAAGGAAATTAATTACATATATCGATTAACAATTTCTTTGTAACAAAAAATTTTTCTTTAAATATTAAGTATTCTACTCAACGCGACGCGAGAAATCATAAGTCTAACCTTTATGATGAAATCCTCGCGTTCACAAAATGGCCGCCTTTGCTCGCGACGCCGTGCTGGCCTTCCTTGGTTTCCTGCACCGGACCTTTGCTGCTAGCTGCGCTGCGCTGTCTTCGTCTTCCCGAACGGCTGTCGACGTCACCACTGTAGTTCCCTGAACGACGGAGAAGCTTGATTGGATGAGGAGATGAAATAAGGTGAAAGACTGAAAGTAGAATTTACAAAGTCTTTATTGCACCAAGTCGTTGCTACAAAATACCTGGGAAGCGAAGAGAGAATACTTATCTATTCCGGAGTTGAGAACGCTCTGACTCACTTCGTATCTCTCGTGTAACACATAGGTTACGTTTCTAATCGCTTACTTGCGCACCGCAGGTTGCGCGTGACGCTTACATGTATATCTCATTCATACATACATACTCTATGTCTGTGTGCCCACAAGTATACATGAAAATATGTCTTTTTCACATAACATAAATTTCCTCGAAATCAATCAACTTAATTCACAAGAAAAATTCAAATAATTATAAATTTCTTTTTTTAAATAAATACAATAAATTCAAACCTCCTGTTGAAAGTTGAAAGTAAAAAATACAATCAAAAAAGAAATAAGATTAACATTTAATGCTTTTGCGTTTGTAAATGTTTTGTTTTAATATTCTTTGAATATTGAATAGCGAGTGCAAAGTGCGAGCATTTACGGTCGTGCCTTATATGCAAGAAGCGAAGCTTTTTGCATGCCTTGCATCGCGAAGCGATGCAAGGCCTGAGGTCATTTCAGAGCTGAGCGAAGCTCAGCTCTGAAAAGACCGTAGTGCGACCCACAGCGGCATAAAGGACCACTGCGGCGAGCTAGTATGTATATGAAATACGAAATTTAAATTTAAAAAACCATAAGATTAAAATACACATTTTTGGTTAATTTTAAATTTAAATATTTCAGAATAATAAAATAACTATTTGCAATTACTTAACAATCCTTTTGACATCTAATATAAAATATTAATGAGATACAAATATTAAAAAGTGTATGTATTACAAGTAAGGTTTGCATATAAATATATATTAAAAAAATAATAATTTTATTTAATGAACAGTTATATAAATATTATATATATATAATTGTATAACTAAATTTATTAAATAAAAATTTTATTTAGTTATCATTCAGAGAATAAAGTATTTAAATTAGTTTTCATGAAAACATATTATTTAAAAAGTTACTTGTTAGCAATTTTTTATAAATAACATACATTTAACCTTAATTACATTTTCATTTGTACACATGATAGTATTTAAATGAATTGTCATTTATATAAAAATTGTTAACAATTAAATATATTAAAATTACATATTAATATATTAAAATTATATCTACCTTAATTACATTTTCATTTGTACACGTGTTTGTATTTAAATAAATTGTCATTTATATAAAAATTGTTAAAAATTAAATATATTAAAATTTATTTCATTAAAGCAATAATATTTTTAATTAGATAAACATTTATTTTCAAAATACATCAAATTACCTCATTTGAAAAATTATCATTACATGATATAAAAATATTTTTTTCAATATCGTTCGAACATAAATTTTATGAAATACAATTTTAAAAAATTATTTATTTGATATTAAATTTTTTTTAATAGTCAATTATAAAGATTGGAAAATATATGAAATACTAATAAATTTTTCTGATTATGTCTATAATTATGAATTTATATTTATGAACTGTCTAGATAGAAGGAAAATTTCCCCTAAAAAAGTAAACATTTCAAATAGAAATTTACTTATTATTTGCAAAACACTTATTATAAATGCGGAAAAAAATATTCTGTAATATCACTCTAAAATTTGTATTAAATATGATCATTGAAAGTACAATTATTTCATTATGTTGAATTTGTTGTTAAAGTTTGATTATATTTTACTATAAGAAGATATAAAAATTAACTGTCATATTTAACTGCCTTCCCATTCTATTGTTGAATTTCCATAAAAGGAATGTATTGACTTGTAGTATGTACCAGGATGATTATTTATTTAAATTTTCAATTTTTTCTAATCATTTGTTTTTAAGATATTTAGATCTCTGATGCCAAATAAAAAAATATTAGTAAATAATATTGGAACCCAAACTCCTCCATAACTAATGAATAGATTTATTTAAAAATTTAACTAAATAATCTTCGTGATACATCCTATATGTTAATGCATCTCTTTATTTGAAATTTTGAAATACAATGGAAATATAGTCAAAATTTATGGGCGCAAGTTTACTGTCCATTTGACACCTCCTTAAATAATTTATACTTATAAAATTTACATAATATTTTATAAAAACTATTAAAATGATAATCATATATTTAATATTATTTCAAACTATGAATAAAGAGTTTAAAAAATTATCATTAAGTGATAACTTATAAATAGTTATATTATTTTATTAAATACATTTCCAACTTGAATAATTATCTTCACGTTAAAACTAAATTTAATTAGCATTTACTTCCACAAGTTATTTAAAAAATTTACCAATATTCAAAGTTATTAAAAAGTTAATTATTAAAAGTATTCCCATATCAAAATTTCAAAATTCTATTAATTTAATTTTTTATTCTTTACATTAGAGAATTAGTTTTGATGTTGAAATTTTTTTGTGATATGCAACATGTATATATACTATCTTATAGTAAAATATTTCATCACATTGTATAAAAATTATTTTTTTAAAGTAGAATAATACTGTGAATAAACAAATGAATATAAGAAAATATTGAAAACTATAAATAACAATAAAAAAGAGTTAGGCTGAAGATAAATAATGATTGTTTATTATCATTTATACATTTTTTAAATGTAGATACTGCAAATATCCGTAAATAACTGTAAATAAATTATAGAATACAATTATTAGAAATAACTCTAAATAATTTTCATTTTAATTCTTTTTACAACAAACTTTTTTCAATGATTTATTATATATATATGCGACATTTCACACTAACTGGAAGAGAAGAAAAATAAAAATCCCTGAAACTCTAAATATATATTCTCTTTGTTACCCAAAATATGTAAAAAAAATTTCAAGGATTTAGATTTAAAGGATCAAGAGCTATAGCTCCTTGAAATTTGGAAAATTATCAAAATTTTTGAAAAAGTCTCAACTTAATCATTTTTTCCCTGAAAATCCTGATATTTTAGAGAGAAATTCATAAGAATACTTCCTATTGTAAATAAAGAGCAGAGTTCGCATGATTCTTTACAAACCTGAATTTTGAAGTTTTCTATTGGTTCTTATATGTATTACATGGTAATTGAAATTACTCCTTGTTCGCCACTTCAGAAATTTCTTTTCGCGGGCTTATTTTTTTCTATTTCACATGAACTTTAAAATGAATTTTTGATCATGTAAGTCAGAGCCATCAATAAGGACTTAGGACAGTTTAAAATATATATTATCATGTATCATATATTTTCAATATAAAAATTAATCATACATTAAAATATACATTAAAATAAAATCATTTAATTTATATTCAATATGAAAAATAAATCATACATGAATATATATATTTCAAACTTTCATAACTCCTTATTAGTGGCTCTTTTTTAAGCAATCAAAAATTTATTTTGAAGTTAATAAAAAATAGAAGAAAATAAGCTCTCAAAAAGCAATTTCTGAAGTGGCAAACAATGAGTAATTTTAATTACCATGTAATACATGTAAGAACCAATAGAAAACTTCAAAATTTAGGTCTGTAAAATTAAATGCTAACTTTCCTTTTCATTTGCAACAAGATGTATTCTTATGAATTTCTCTTTAAAATATCAGGATTTTCAGAAAAAAACCATAAAGTTGGTACTTTTCCAAAAATTTTTTTAAATTTCCAAATTCCAAGGATCTATGGCTCTTCATCCTTCCAATCTAAATTCTTTAAAATTTTTTTACACATTTTGGTAACCAACAGAATATATTCTCAGAGTTTCAGCGATTTTTATTTTTTTGCTCTTCCGGTTGGTGTAAAATGTCCCATATATACATGAATTTATAATTGCCGAAAAGAACCATTTTTTATCGTTATATTATTTTTAAAAATTTTATTATTATTTATTTATCATATAATAATTGATTCATGACATTTTTCATAATTTCTTTCATTTTTCAGCTTTTAAAGTGAAAAGGCAGTAAATTCAATTAGTTAATATAAAAGCAATTCTTTTGTGAATATCTTTGAAAAGAGTTCATTAAAAATAAATTAAAATTCTGACAAGAATTTAAATTTTCAATAATGGTTTTGATTGAAAAAGATAAATTGATTGTTAAGGGACAGGGATTGTATAGTTGAATTGCTTTCATGTTAACTGATATTCATGTATGAGAATTTAATAATATTTCAAAATGGTGCACCTCATTCAACATGCAATTAACTTCACTAATTCAAAGACCATAATATATTAATTCAGTACCGATTGATGGAGAATTAATACAGTTATTATTTTCCGGAAATTTAGAAAAGGGTCACCGGAGTTGTGTGTATTATAATCATAAGGTGATTCATATATATATATGACAGTTTAAATCTTAAATATCTATAAGATGAGCATAAGATTTATATAAACAGGTTATTTCCAAACAAATCAGAATTGAGCATAGTATTCAAAACAGTACAATCACTAACAAATAATCATAATTGTGGCTTTTTTGCAATTGTTTTTGCTGTTGCAATACTTTATAATTCTGGTCCATGTTGTTTAAGATATGATTTTTCTCAAATGCGATTACTTTATCAAGAATTTTTAAAATGCAACAAATAAGAATGTTTCCAGTTTTACAAAATTATAATAATGCAAATAATAATTACGATAATCCAACGGACATGATAAGGAGGAGTTTTTGTCATGAGCAACGTCTAAATCAAATACCATTAAATTAAGATTTCGCCGAGCTTGAACTATTAGAAAAAAACTCACAAACGCATTTATTGGCAAAACAAAAAAAGATCATGGAAATGTATCGTAAACAAAAGAATTCGAATCATGAAACAATTTTGATGGAAATTGACAATGACATTTAAGATACAAATTTTTTAAAACCAGATAATGATATAATGGGAATAGATGATATCCACTTAAATTATAACGATAGTAAAATTAGGACAGTTGAGATTAAATTAAATGAAGGAAAAAAAGAATCAAAAGAAATAGATGGAAAAGAAGCTTTATTTGTAATAGGACTTAAGAGCATGACAAAGCTGCCTACCTTCTAATGATGTTTCCAATCCTAGCTTATAAATAAACGATGCGTTTAATTGAGTTTTTTTGCTACAAAGTAAAAATTTGTAATATTAAACTCTAGTAAGGACAACTCTAGAAATCCACCAAAATATTATACATACAAATTTATAATAAAAACTTTTAATGCATCGTATTTTATTTTACCAAGCTCATAAAAAAATAACAAGTCCGAATGATTTTTTATTTTGACAAAAATTATTGTATTAATATAGTTTTAGTACGGACAAGTCATTATATTTGTTTAATTTATAAATTAAAAAAAATATTGATGAAATAAAAAAAGCAAAACTCAATTGCTGCAGCTCCGACATGCCGTTAATAGGAAAATGGTAACAGAACAATCACATAAATATAAAAAAATTTCAGAAAAAGACGAGTTTAAGAAACTTTACGTAAGAAAAAAGCTTATATGAAAATGAAAAAAGGACTACCAAATAAATATAAACAGAAATTAGAAAATACTAAGATAACAGAATGGCAATTCAGGGGAACAATGAGTACTGATAAATTTGAACAAATACGTGCGAATGAGACTTTATGCAAGAAAGGAGCTTAGATAGATAGATAGATAGATATTTTTATTTATTTGTAATAGTTAGCTTATATAAAAATTAAAAAAAACAACCAAAAAAATATGAAGAAAAATTAGAAGATACTAAGATAACAAAATTGAAATTCAAGGAAACAATGAGTACTGATAAATTGGAACAAATACGTGCGAATAAGGCTTTACGTAAGAAAGAAGCTCATATGAAAATCAAAGAAAAAATTCTAAATAAATATGAAGTAAAATTAGAAAATACTAAGATAACAAAATTGGAATTCAAAGAAAAAATGAGTACTGATTAATTGGTACAAATACGTGTGAATGAAGCTCCATGTAAAAAAGAAGATTGTATAAAAATTAAAAAAAACATCCCAATAAATATAAAAAAAAATTAAAAATACTAAAATAACAAAAATGAAATCAAAGATAAAAAAGGGCACTGATGAAATGGAACAAATACGTACAAATGAAGCTACACATAAGAAAAAATCTTACATAAAAATGAGAGAAAAACAACCAAATAAATATAAAAAAAATTAAAAATATTAAAATATAAAAAATAAAATCATTTGAAAATAGAGATACTAATAAATTGAGAAAATGCATGAAAAAAAAAAAAATTACGCAAAAAAGAGACTTATAGAAGAGTTATTAGTGAACAATATAATGAATATGAGAGAATGGTATAAATTAAAAATTGGAAAATGCCGATATTATTAAGAAAATACAAGTAAAAAATAATTGTTACCAATCAAAATAATTACGCACAAGGTGTAAACAAATAGAAATTGATGACAATAAACATGTTAATAATGATACTACAATAAATAAACCAATAGATGAAAAAAAGCGAAAACATAAATATGATTCTTATCAATTAAAGACATTATTTATTAAGTGTAAACAATTAAAAATTAATGACAACAATCATAATGAAAATTACAATAATAATAATTATAATAACAATCATAATATTGTATTGAACAAAGTTACTGATAAAACAATAAAGGGCAAAGTAGAAAAAAAATTAAAGAAATCAAATAAAAAAATATTAACTGAAAAAGTTAATTCGAAACTGATTGGTTGCACAGCAAATATATATTTTGATAAAAATCTCATATCTGAAAATAACATTAGTTTCATGACAAATACGTGTGTTTATCGTGATGCGGAAGATTTTGCTTTCGAATATACTAAAAGTAAGGATTTCCCCAATTGTTGTCATTAAGGTCGAGTAGAATTGTTAGAAAATCCTGCTTACCCAGAACAATTAAAGTGTTTAGCAGCTGAATTAACGGAAGAAATTATTGATTTTCGACGAAATGTTAGGTTGTACAATGATGCTTTAGCATTCGCAAATTTTAGTGTGAATTTTGATACATTGCCGGGTAAAGGACCACAAGTTATTAGAATATGTGTAAAATTTACCATAAAGTATATGCGTTACATTCTAATAAAGATAAAGCACGTAAATATGGGCAATTATATGTTTTAGATAATGAAATGGCAGCGATTAAACGGAATGAGTTGAATATAAATTTAATATTATTAAAACATTTAGATACCTTGATAAGCGACATTAACCCTTATGCTCAAGCCTATCAAATGATGCATAAAGTAGAAGGAGAAGAACTACAATGACGTGCAAAAATTTATTGTCCTCCAAGAACTGTTACTATGTCTATTGTCCGCAATAATATTTTGGATAAAAATAGATATAATCTATCTACCTGTAATGAAGTTGCAATAGTATATGTTGGAGAAGACGCTCAGCCTCCTATTGAATGTGATATTGTCATTTACTCTAAGTATGATAAACCAATTAGTATACCGACAATTAGCAAACATACAGATCCTATGACATATCCGCTTATTCATCCAAATGGTGGTTTTGGATAGATGCCAAATATAAAAAGTGAATTTGGAAAATGTAATATTTCAAATTTTAAATTTTATAATTATAGACTTGGTGTTAGAAATGAATTCAATCCATTCCTTAATTTGGGAAAATAATCTCGACAGTTCATTGTAGATGCGTTTGAAAAAGTTGGAACCTTCAGATTATATTTCATACGAAAAAACCAAAACTTATTAAGAAGAGATTGTTATAAAGGTATTATGGACTATTTACATAACAAAAAAAATTAGATTCTTCAAAAATTGAAAAAATGGTAGTATTACCGTCAAACTTTACAGGAAGTCCACGATTTTGAAAACAAAATTACATTGACTCAATGACACTTGTAAATTATCATGGTAAACCTGACCTTTCTGTAACTATGACCTGTAACCCACATTGCAAAGAAATAACTGAAAACTTGGAAATTTATGAAAATGCAATAGATAGGCCAGATATTACAACAAAAGTATTTTATTGAAAAGTAGAAGAATTAAAAAATGTAGTAATAAAAAAGGGAATATTAGGAAAATGAATTGCATATAGCTATGTAATTGAATTTAAAAACGAGGATTACCACATATGCGTATGTTGTTACTCTTAGATAAAAATGATAAATTTGATATTCCCGAAAAAGTTGATAAAATAATAAGTTCAGAAATTTCAAATAGAGATATTTATCTAAAATTATAAAGTATTGTTAAACAATTTATGATACGCGGTCCCCGTCGTATGCAAAATATAAATTGTCCATGCATGGATAAAAATACGAAACAATGTACGAAAAATTTTCCAAAAAAATTTAATACTACAACAACATTTAAATCAAATGGATATCCACTATACAAACGCAAAAATGATGGCGTCAAAATTATTTTCAAAAATAAATTTACAGAAAGAATTGCAGATAATGGATTTGTTGTTCCTTACAATCCTTACTTATAATTGAAATTTGATGCACACATAAACGTAGAAGTTTGTTGCACTGTTCAATGCATTAAATATTTATTCAAATACTGTTATAAAGGTCATGATTGTTCATACATTAAAATACATCAAGTAAATGTAGATTTTCAATCAGAAAATAAAAACACTTTTCAAAATGACAATAGTGAAAATGTTGAATATGAATATGACAAAATCCAACAATACATTAATACACGATATTTATGTCTACCTGAAGCAATGCACAGATTGTTAGAATATCCTTTACATGTCATTTCACATACTATAAAATGTCTAAGCGTTCATGAAGAAAATCAACAAAACGTATTTTTTAAAGAAGGAAGAGAAGAAATGATCATGCAAAAAAATGTGGGAACAACATTAATAGCATATTTTAAATTGAATAGAGAAGATTTTGAAGCACGAAATTACTTGTATTCAGAAATACCAAATTTTTATACATTTGATAAAAAACTGAAAAAGTGGAATAAAAGAAAAAAAAGAAAACCAATACTTAGTAGAATGTACTTAGTAAGTCCGAAAGATAGAGAACGTTATTTTATTAGGTTATTACTATCACATGTGAAAGGAGCCACGTCTTTTGAAGCTTTGCGTACTGTTGATGATGTGATGTACAATTCGTTTTATGAGGCAGCTAAGGCAAAACAATTAATTAATGAAGATGAAGAATGGGATAGATGTTTGGAAGAAGCATCTTCAACAGAATTCCCTTATGCTCTTTGTGAATTATTTACTTTTATTTTCGTTTTTCTTAATCCTATAAATGCACGAGATTTATATGAAAAATATAAAGATATATTTTACCACCCTGAATACAAAAAAAAATATAGCTGAAGATCATGCATTGAATGTTATTGAAAATAATCTACAAGTCAATGGATTTTCATTGAACGATTTTAATTTACCTAACATAAGCACATTTATAGAAGAAGATAATAATCAAACAATTTTAAATCATAATAATAATATTCCTAATGAATTAGAAATGAAAATAAATTCTTTAAATGATAAACAAAGGCAAATATTCAACTCTACTATAAAAAGTTCAAACAACCAAAGTAAAGAAAAATATATTTTCATAGATGGACCAGGTGGAAGTGGAAAAAGTTATTTACTTAACGTTTTAATAGCTTATTTTAAATATCATACTATACATTATTTATGTCTAGCTTGGACAGGTATAGCAGTGAATTCATTAGTCGATGAAAAAACCGTGCATACAACATTGAAACTACCGTTAAATATAACAGATTGTACAACTTGTAATGTTAAGTTTAATTCTGCAGAAGGCAAACAATTAAAGAAAACACTAATAATTATTTGGGATAAAATATCCATGACTTGAAAATTTGCTTTTGAAGCAGTTGATCGTCTTTTTCAAGATTTATGCGATGTAAACCAACCCTTTGGTGGTAAAACTGTGATTGTATCAGGAGATTTCAGGCAAATATTACCAATTGTACGACATGGTAGCCGTATGAATATTATTGAGAATTCAGTTAAATTTAGTTCATCATGGCAAAATTTTAAGCAAATGAAGTTAAACAAAAATCTGCGAGTTCCGGATAGTAATGATAATTTTAAACAATGGTTATTAGATATCGGAAAAGGAAAATGCCGCAATGTTTTTGAAGATGATAATGAATTAAGTGCTATACCAGATAATTTTATCATTAAAGAAAATCTTGTCGAAGAAATATTCGGAAAAACAATAAAAATAAACAATACGAATATAACGGAAAAAGTTATTTTGGCTCCTATAAATAATGATGATACTGAAATCAATAACAATGTTTTGAATTTAATGGAAGGAAACCATGTTGAATATTTAAGTATTGATACAGCTGAAGATGATAACAAAGAAAATTTAGATATTATGTTACCTACAGAATTGTTAAATAAGTTAACTCCTAATGGACTTTCACCACATAAATTACATTTGAAAGTAGGAGCTATAATAATACTTTTAAGAAATTTAAATGTCAATGAGGGACTTTTGTAATGGAATAAGGTTGATAGTGAAAAAATTGCCTAAATATTCAATTCAAGCGGAATTAGCAACTGGTCAAAACATAGGTAAATCAATTTTCATTCCAAGAATAAGTTTATCTCCATCTACGAAAGAAATTCCATTCAATATGCAACGAAAACAGTTTCCTATTAGATCAGCAATGACTATTAATAAATCACAAGGACAATCTTATAAGAAAGTTGGTGTTTATTTGCTGTCACCAGTTTTCAGTCATGGGCAATTATATGTTGCTCTTTTAAGGACGAATTTTAAAAATAATTCAAAATTATTTTTAGGTGACCACGCTATTGTCAACGGAGAAAATAAAAATGATCAGAACACAATATATACAAAAAACATTGTTTATAAAGAGATATTATAAAGAATATGTCAAGAGATGTTGTATATGTTGTTGTGTAATAGTTGAACTCGAAATATAATAAAAAATATAATATTTACTAAAATATATGTATATGATATCAACTAACGCTTTCAAAATAGTTTGATATGATGTTGAATCAGCTATTTAGGAGGACGCGCTGTTAAATCAGCTGCATATGGGGATGTGCTGTTAAATCGGCTGCATATTGGGATGCGCTGTTGAATTGGCTGCATATTGGGGTGCACTGTTTAATCGGCTGCATATTGACTGCATATTTATAAAGCTAAATAAAATATAGGACCTGAAAAATTATTGGGCCCAAGAAAATATTAGGCCCAAAAAAAATAAAGCCTAAGAAAATATAAGGCCCAAAAAAATATAAAGCCCAAAAAATATAGAGACCAAAAAAATATTGGGTCCAAAAAATTATTGGGCCTAAAAAAATATAGGGCGCGAGAAAATATAAGGCCCAAAAAATATAAAACCCAAAAAATATAGAGACGAAAAAATTATTGGGTCCAAAAAAAATAAGGCCCAAAATAATATATAGCCCAAAAAATATAAAGACCAAAAAAATATAACGACCAAAAAAATATTGGTTCCAAAAAATTATTGGGCCCAAGAAAATATAAGGCCCAAAAAAATATAAAGCCCAAAAATATAAGGCGCAAAAAAATATTGAGTCCAAAAAAATATAGAACCAAAAAAAATATTGGACCCAAAAAATAAGGCTCAAAAAAAATAAAGAGCCCAAGAAAATATAAGGATGAAAAAAAAAGAAGGGCCCAAAAAAATGGGCATTGAATAAATATATAGTGCCCAAAATAATATAAGACCCAAAAAAATATGGCCCAAAAAGAAGCTTATGACTAATAAGTACTAATTATATAGGGCCCAATAAAAAATAGCTACATTTATTACCAAAAGATTAGACACATTTAAAAAATGCGGAGAACCGGAGAACTGGAGAACCGGAGAATTGGAGAAACGGAAAAAAAAGTAGTTTCACTTTAATATAATATAAGATAATTATGTATTTAATTTTTTTATTAACAATACACATTCTATAATAATAAAATATATTAACCCTTCCAAAACCAATGTACACTCGACGGACACTGATTCGCGACCCCATTTTCGTACCTTTAAACGTTATCCATTGAATTTAGGATAGTTGCGCGACCATGTTTCAAAAATAAGTTTTCATCTAGATGAATATAATTCATGCTAACTATAAAACAAGGGAACATAAATAAAGAAATGGCGGTAAAATTCAAATGGACATTAATTCGAATATAAAAAATGATAAATGATAAAACAATAAATAAATGTTAAAGTAAGTATATTTTTATGAAGCATTCTTTTCATATATTATGTAACCATATGCGATGGCAATCATAAGAAATCATAGCTTTTTCATTACTTCAGTATTAAATAATTGCTTATTTAAATTTTACCGACATTTATTTATGTTCCCTTGTCTTATAGTCAGCATGAATTATAATTATTTAGATGGAAACTCATTTTCGAAACATGATCGCGCAAGCTAACCTATATTTCAAAAACTCAACGGATAACGTTGCAGATATTCAAAAAAGGGGTCACGAATCAGTGTCCGTCGAGTGTACATTATAATGTACATTGACATTTTTTGTTTTTTTTTTAAATTGTGCAGAAGTGGCTTCAAATTTTGTAAAAAAATATGTGTATTAGATTAAAGTGGACTATTTCCGATTTCAAACTGAGGACGTGAGTTATGATATCTTTGATAGGAACTGAGAAAACTTGAAAAGGAAAAAGTGAAAAAAAATTTTTTTATCGCTAAAATAGCTTAAAGGGAATCCTCATACCGACATAGAGTTCTACCTCATCTACATTTAAATTATGAATTTTAATAAAAATTTAACTATTCATGACTGAAATTCGTACGAGAGGCACATTCTTAACATGCCAAAGAATTTATTGCAACGTTAAAAGACAATATAAGAGTAAAAATAAAGGCGAAAACTGCTTATTACGATTAACTTTTCAATGTCAGTATGAATAATCGTATTATGCAGCTTTTGTCTTCATTTTCACTTTAATTCTGTCTTTAAACGTTGCAATAAATTCTCTAAAATCTTAGGAATGTGCCTCTTCTATGAATTTTAGTCAAAAATAGTTAAATTTTTATTAAAATGCATAATTCAAATATAGATAAGGTAGATCACTGTGCCGGTATGAGGACACCCCTTAATAAATGAATACTTATCATCGCTAAATGATTATCAGAACTTTTTATGATGAAATGAAAATTCCGTTCTGAAAGGGTTAAAATACCATACCGCATTATATTCAATTGTTCTTTAAATAAAATGAATTTTTGAGAATTATATAAAATATATTAAATTGCACATATATACATATCTGTACGTACCAAATGCATAGATTAAGTATAATCATTTTTTCTGTATTAATTTATAGATACAAACATTCTACTCAAAGACCCTATTTTATGGTGTAAATTTAGTGAAAGCGAACGTTACCGATATGCAAGTGAAAAGTGTTCATTTTTTCAAAATCGAGACTCTAATTTTGAAAATTTGAAACTTAAATACTCACAGCAAAATAGATACTTTTCTTCAAAATATTTCGTAAAAGAATTAAACGATGGTGAAAAAGTTGATCGATCATGGTTACTATACTCAGAATTCAGCGGAAACATTTTTTGTTATTTTTGTCAGTTATTTTTAATAGATAGAAATAAAACATTTGTAAGCCCTGAATTTTTGAATTGGAAAAAAGGCGAGGAATTAATACGTAATCATGAAAACAGCAAAGAACATGCTAAATGTAAAATTGATTATATTAATTTTTTACAAGACAAAGCTCGTGTTAATCAAGATATGACAATTACCGAATAAGATAAAACAATTACCGAAAGAAATGATTTATTGGACAAAAATTTTGAAGAGAGTATTTTAAGTCATTTGATTCCTTAGTAGAAGAGGTTTAGCGTTTCGTGGTGATACTGAAGTCATTGGTTCGTCTCATAACGGCAATTATTTAGGCGCATTGGAGCTTATTACCGAATTCGATCCTTTTTTAAAACAGCATATTGAGATGTATGCAAATAAAGGGCAAGAACATGTATCTTACTTGTCAAAAACTACTTACTAAGAGTTTATTACTGTAATTTCAAGAAAAATTAGAAATCATATCAAGAATGAAATGAAAGAGGCAAAATATTGGAGTATCATTGTCGATTTAACTCCAGATGTTTTGCACGTCTTCTTTAATTCAATTCTTTATTGAATAAAATTATAAAACTTAAAAATGTATTTATGACCGTATTTTGGCACCGTGTTCTTAATAGATTTAATGCTGTTAACAAATATATTCAAAAAGTTAATTTAGATTTAAATGCAGCTACTAATATGCTACTTTCTTTGATAGAATTTATTAAAAATTTACAGGATAATTCTTTTGATCTGGAAAAACAATTGGAAGAATTGAGTAAGTTTGTTGTTCAGGAATATTCTGATTTGAATAAAGGAAAAAAAGATACAAAAATTTAGTGATGGCCAAGTAGAAATCAGTAGTCATAAAGGATCTGATAAATTCAGAATTGAAATATTTTATGTTATAATGGACAATCTTTTAAATGAATTGCAAAAGCGATACGAAGCCTATAATAATATAGTAATAAAATTTGGTTTTCTTCGGAAACTATTATTTCTTAGTAATAAAGAAATAAGAATAAGAGCCAAAACATTGCTAGAAGTTTATTCTGACGATTTAGATTCTGATTTTTCGGACGAGTTAGATAACTTTTTACCATTACTCAAAACGCAATGTATAACAAACTTTCCGCATGATGAAGAAAATTTGACGAAAAATCAAATACTAAATCCTCTTAAAGTTTTAACTTGGATTTTAGAATATGATTTGGTAGGTAGCTTTCCAAATGTTTATAAAGCTTACAAACTATTCATTATAATCCCAGTAGCTAACTGTGAAGCTGAAAGATCGTTCTCAGCTTTAAAAAGAATTAAGAGCATGACGAAGCTGTCCACCTTCTAATAATATTTCCAATCCTAACTTATGAATAAACGATGCGTTTAATCGAGTTTTTTTGCTACAAAGAAAAAATTTGTAAGATTAAACTCTAGTGCGGACAACTCAAGAAATCCACCAAAATATTATACATACAAAGTTATAATAAAAACTTTCAATATATCGTATTTTAAGGTTAGGTTTGTCTAGTTGGATATCTAATTTTCTATCCAAGCTCATAAAAAAATAACAAGTCCAAATGATTTTTTATTGTAACAAAAATTATTGTATTAATATAGCTTTAGTACGGACAAGTCATTATATTTGTTTAATTTAAGAATTTGAAAAGATATTGATAAAATAAAAAAAGCAAAACTCGATTGCTGCAGCTCCGACATGCCGTTAAAGATTCACATTGATCTACGATGTTGAATGATAGATTATCTTCTCTGGTCTCTTTATTTAAAGAAGATGATTTGTCAAGATCTGTAAATTTTAATGACATAATAACAAATTTTGCTAACACAAAATGTAGAAAAAAACCATTTTATTAAATCAGAATAAATAATTTTCACTGAATTCAATGTTTTTATTGTACAAGTGCGTGAGTGCGGGCGCGCGCACGTGTATATATATAATCACCGACTATAAAGGGGCCTCTACTATTCGATTGTTTCTAGGCCTCATAAGAACTAAATCCGGCTCTGGCTGTAGGGATCAGGTGGCCGCACTAATATATCGATATGTATAGCTGGAAATAAAAATCAATTACAATACAAAATACACAAAAAAGGAATAAGCTCAAATAAGGAATTTGAAGATTTTATTTAACTAACACTTAAACACTAGCTATACATAAGAGGGCGCCAGTCACGTGATACGGACGCGAATCTGTAAAGTATCCTAACTATATATATAAATATATATATGTATAATAAACGCGGCGAAAAGAGAGCCACCAAACAGTAAATTACATGGGTAATATTACATTAAACCCGAAAGTTACGAGGGTAATTAGCTTGAGCGAGAGCTAAAACAAGAAAAATGAATGCACTGTCTAACACCGCGCACGTGGTCACCAACACACATGCGCACAACACAATAAGAAAAAGAAACGATATGTTTATCGTTAAAGCCAAAAATTATAACTGTTGTATAGTATTTATGCTTTACGTACCCACGCAAAAATTCTACTTCTTCACACACAAATGTAACAGGAAAAGGCTTCGCTTTTTATAATACTGCTACACAGTTCGAATATAATTAACGTCGATCGACTTGGCTAGCGACAGATGGAATGAACATCTCAAGATGAACATTCTTCCTTCTTCACGCGGCGCACAACGCGCGCCACCATATGCTCTTACCTATACCTTCTACTTGACTGCTGGAGTCAAGCTGTACGTTGGCTAAGCTTGGCTGTGCTGTGTTTTAGTTGTATTGTTATATACTGTGCACGCATGTACGGTTGGTTGCTAGGGATTCGCTTTAGATTGACTGACGTAGTATTCTCTCTTAACCGCGCACGAATTCAATATCTTCCTTCCGTTACGTTCAGCATATAAGTCAAACAATTTTGTAATGGATGACTGTATTTCAGCCATCCATCGACTTCCGTTTGACTAACGCGCGAGCGCTACGTCTCCGGGGTTGGAAGTCTTAAAAAAAAGATGCATCAAGGATAGGTAGAACAATAAAAAAAAAACACCCATGTCATTGCCAAAAATTTTATCAATTTATTTCTTTTTCCCTCTTCAATTTACCTAAGAAGCCTTGCTTCGTACATAGTTAATTAAATTTTTCTCTATTATATTTGTTTCACTTCATGGCAAACCGTGTTACCCCATACCAAGTTTTCTTTTTACTTTCCTTGCATTTCCTTTTTGAAATTTTTTTTTATTTAAATTTTAATTTTCAACAATTCGTGACGCTCAACATTTACTCCGCGAATTTGCAATAGAAGCAAAGCGTTTCCGTGACATGTTTTTTCCCCTTGAAAGAGTACCCCCCGTTAAGATAGGTAAAATGCCCTCGCTCATATATTTCAAAACTAATATTTTTTCTTGTTTTTATAGTAATTAAGATTAGGTTTTGTTATATTTATAGTTTCCTAACACATACTCTAACCTCAACATAACCTAAAAATCACTTTTTTTATAAAATTTTTTTTTTATCTGGAAGGATGAATGATATTAATCCCGCGAAAATCATATGACTAGGACTTAGCACTCTCTTTTACTGTGATTTTTTGCGAGTCCTAGAAAGCAATTTTTCTAACCTAAAAATAACATTTGAATCATAAAATCTCCGTAACTTTGCTCAGGGAGGGGCTACAAGCAATTTTCTGGGTTTAGAATTTGTATTTTTAAAAAACAAATCCAATTTATGATGACCAAAAATTCGATTCTGGCATGGCGCCATGGCGAAAAACTCGAAAAACCATTTTTTCATAGGTTTTCTGTCGGTTATTGGTCTCTAGCAACTCACAAATCATTTTTAGAGAAAAAAACATAGCTTTATTGGATTCTACGTGAAAAAATACATTGAAAATGTGCATGATTACTTTAGGAATACTTGGATGCTGTTACAAAACAATTAAAAAAATAAAATAATTCTAAAATTATTACATAGCTACTTTGCGTCGTTGCTGCATTTTATGTTTTTATGAACTTGGTCATCTCTTTAGAGTCTCAAAGCTACTATTCAATGTATCCATAGGCAAATTATGTCCACTACACCCGAAAAACACAGACAAATACTAGACAGATAACTATAACTCCTATATATACATATATATATATATATATATATATATATATATATATATATATATATATATATATGTGTGGAATAACTTGCTATCCCTCGTATATACATAAGGAATGGCGAGTTGTTCTTAGGGAACGCAAATTATTTTTCTTATACATAGATAAAAAACCAATGTTTATCTATTCCTGTAACTATTCTTTTTAGTGTTCTTTTTTAGCTTGTAAGAGACCTAACATGTTTTCTGTCCTCCATAAATCACGAACTCGATAGATTTGAACAATTAAATGATTCCAATTAAGTTCCAAATTCAAAAATTAAAAGATCATTATCTCTTTAGAGTCATAAAGCTACTATTCGATGTATTTACAGCTAAATTACGCCTGTTGCACGCCAAAATAAGATTTTTAAACATAACTGAAGTAATGGTCGTATCATCTGTCTTTTTGTATTACAGTGGACTCTGGATACAAGAGAATCAACGGGCCTTCAGGAGAGGAATTTTCTTGAAAATTCTCTTACACAAAGAGTCCCCAACTCGCTCGAGTCAAAAGTGATACCCACACCTACTGTTTTGTTGTGTGAGTTGTATCCAACATGCGTGTATATTCTGTCTCTCTCACTTTCATAGTGGTGGGATAACGCAAATACTTAGGCTCACGCCCATATTTAGGAGAAAGAGCTCGAAATCTCTTATATCGCAATCTCTTGTATCGAGAGATCACTGAATCATTAGAGAGATAAAGACGGAATAAGGTTTTAGTAACAATATATATATATATATATATATATATATATATATATATATATATATATATATATATGGGACGTTTTACGTCAACTCACCTAACAAAAAAATAGAATTCGTCGAAAATCTGTGAAAATGTTCTATTTGATACCCAAAATATACAAAAAAAATTTTAGAGGTCCAGGTCAAAGAGGTCAGGATTTAAACGTGATGGAATTTTTCGAATTTTCCAAATTTTTTGCTAAATAAATATTTTAGTGAATTTTTTTCTCAAAAACTATCAATTTTTCGTTAAAACTTAATAGAATATTTTTTCTTGGAAATTAGATGTAGAATTCACCTGAATTTTTGCAAATTATAATATACTGATTTTTATGCTTACTTGATCGATTTAAACATACTATTTAGTATATCTAAAAATCGAGCAGGTTAAATTGGCTTTTTAAAGTCTTATTTTTTTTGTTTTTTTATGAGGAAAAAATATACGAAGCCTCCAGATGGGCAGCCTTCTCAAAGTTACTTAATTGTGCAAAAAAGTCTGAATAAATCGTTATTTTGGATCAATGATGAGATTCGTGATTTTTTTTTCTGATAAAGTATTGATTTTTGGGACAAATGTATGAAAATGTTTTTTATTAGAAATTGTATGTAAAATGTATGTAAATTTTTGTAAACCATTATTTGCTAAACATCACAAATTATAAATGAAATTTTGAAATTTAAAAATTTATTTTTTGTTAAATTTTTAGTATATATGGTTCATAATGTCTTAAATTACAATTTGTAAAAATATGTTCATATTCTACGCATGATTTCCAATAAAAAACATTTCCATACATTTGTCCCAAAAATCAATACTTTTTCAGAAAAACAATCACGAATCTCATCATTGATCCAAAATAACGATTTTTACAGACATTTTTGCACAATTAAGTAACTTTGAGAAGGCTGCCCAACTGAAGGCTTCGTATATTTTTTCCTCATAAAAAAACAAAAAAAATAAGACTTTAAAAAGCCCATTTAACTTGCTCGATTTTTAGATATACTAAATAGTATGTTTAAATCGATCAAGTAAGCATAAAAATCAGTATATTATAATTTGCAAAAATTCATGTGAATTCTACATCTAATTTCCAAGAAAAAGTATTCTATTAACTTTTAACGGAAAATTGATAGTTTTTGGAGGAAAAAATTCATTAAAATATTTATTTAGCAAAAAATTTGGAAAATTCGAAAAATTCCATCACGTTCAAATCCTGACCCCTTTGACCTGGACCTCTAAAATTTTTTTTGTATATTTTGGGTATCAAATAGAACATTCTCACAGATTTTCGACGAATTCTATTTTTTTGTTAGGTGAGTTGACGTGAAACGTCCCATACATATATATATATATATATATATATATATATATATATATATATATATATATATGTCAATCCACGTCGAACGGATAATGGCTCTGTCCAAAATTGTAGATCACCGAAAAAATCGTGTGTGGGCTCAAAATTTTCGTCTTCCACTTTACTTCTTTTTGCAATGTGTTCAAACCTAGAGATTTCATAAAAAAATTCCGAAAATTGATTTTAATTCATTCAAATGTTATTATACGTTTTTTTATGTCAGAAATCAATTCAGCGTTCAATTTCACATAGGAATATAGTATTGCACTCGAGGTAAAAAAAATTTACAATGTCATCGGAAGGTCATATCGGAATATAATAGTTATTTCTCGAAAAACTCATCGATCAATGTTGATTAGTAAGAAAATGAAGATACTAATAGGTAACTTGAGTCGCTGAATCCAAATCTGATATCCGCTTAACGGGAGGTCACGTATCTCTGTCCTTTCCTAATCAAAGAAATGATTTTTTTACAAAAATTAATAACTTTAGCAAAAAATGAAGAGAAAGCCGCATCTTGTATCAAAAAGAGGAATATTTTCTTTGATAAGAAAAAATTAATTTTATTGCTTCGTTCTCAAGAAAACCTTGAAAAACCAAATTGTCCACCCTAACCTCTATGATTTAAGTTTTTCAAGGTTTTCTCGAAAACGAAGCAATAAAATTAATTCTTTCTCATCAAAGAAAATATTCCTCTTTTTGATACAAGATGCGGCTTTCTCTTCATTTTTTGCTAAAATTATTAGTTTTTGTAAAAAAATCATTTCTTTGATTAGAAAAGGACAGAGATACGTGACCTCCTCTTAACCCTACTAGTCTCCATCAAGGTCATTTGTAGGTCAAATCGCGAATATCATTTATTATTTGATAAGATTAAGACACCTATAAGTTTTACGTGATGCTGAATCTGAATTCGAGGCCCGTTGGAATGTCAAACGACGTAATTACAGAAAAAATCGTTTCAAACTGTGCATTGTTAAAAAAAATTGAATTTTGCTTCCAGTACATTTATGAAATTTACATTTTTACTTTAAATTTCATGCACATTTACATTAAAATTACGGTAAAATTATTAATTTTCATGTACACGCTCGAAGCAAGCTTCCAGTTTTGCATTAAATTTTCATGTTTTTTCTAACAGTGTGGTTTCTTGGAGACCAAAAATTCTTTGTTAGTCAATATTTAATTAATTTTTACGTAATTACGTCGTTTGACACTCCAACAGACCCCAGATTGGGATTCAGCGACACGTAAAACTTGAAGATGTCCTAATCTTATCAAATAATAAAAGGTATTTGCGATTTGACCTTCAAATGCCCTTGATGGAGATCTTCTATACCCTATAGGGTTAAGCGGACATTAGACTTGGATTCAGTGACTCGAGTTATCTATCAGTATCTTCATTTCCTCACTAATCAACATTGATCAATGAATAATTCAAGAAATAACTATTATTTCCCAATATGACCTTCCAATGACATTGTAGATATAAATATATATATATATATATATACTAGGGGGGGTACCCCCCTGCTCGCTCCGCTCACCAACCCCCTATTTTTTATTGAAGTTACATTATCTTTTTTCTTTATTTTTATTAACTGTAAAAAATACAATTATTAAAATATATTAAGTTATTCTCAAAAATATAATTAAATATTTATTACAAACCTATTTTTGTTTTCCTTATTTATATGATGTTGAATAATAAAAGTTTTTACTGTTTATATAAAACCAATTTTCACAAATAATAATATCTTATGAATGTCCATAGTATTCATAATTTGTGTTTTCACCTAAATTATTAAATATATAAAGTTTATATTGTAACTATATTTCTATATTTTCCACACCACCTAGTATATAAATACCAAGGTATATATGTAGGCGCGTTTTTTTTAGTGGTTTTCTAACCACACAAAATTTTTGTTTTACCTGCCCATATAGCATCTTCAGGCACAACAATAAAATGTCTTTGAATCATGTTTGGCTTCAAAGGAACGTTGGTAAAGGTGAGATTTGGAAAAAGAGCTTTAGGAATTATCATAGATTGCACTACCGTGATTGGTATTTTGAATATATGTCCTTTGTCCACATTTGTTATGTCATAAGCTCGAATACTATAAGGAAATAATTACGATCAGCTTTCGATGTTATTTTTACACAGACCGCTCACACGAACATAGATTGTCTTTCAATGTATTACGGCCGTTTTTCAATGATGTTACACGTTACACGTTACATGTTACTTGTTACACGTTTTAAAATTTTATTGTCCGATATCTACTGTATATGTCACGTTATTGGGAAATATGACACCACATATATAGCTAACAAAAATGGCGGTTATAAAACCCAAGTAACATAGAGTCTTATATAGACACAAAACATTTTCACTATTTTAAATAGTAATGAATACCATAACTGTGCACAGTTGATAAAAATAAATAAGTATATATACAACTAATAATTTTTATAGAAGTTTATAATCATACAAGTTGTATTTAAAAAATTATATACTATGAAATAAAAATTGAGGTTGAGTACTATCAGCTGCGGATCTTATGTTTACACAGACTGCTCACACGAACATAGATTCTCCTTCAATGTATTACGGCCGTTCTTCAACGATTGTTAGTGTTTCTCTCGCGGCCAGCGATGCCGATAGTGGCAGCGTCAAAGAGGGAGATTCAAAAATTTCAAAAATAAAAGTATTAAAAAGAATACTTTTTATGATTTGATTATTAATAATAAATTCAATCAAAGAAAGTTACTATAACAGAATAATTTTTGAATTAATGTTTTACAGTTTTACTTAATAGTGGAAGTTAACGCGCTTACGCACAGAAGTCTTGCGAAATTTTCATTTTACCATGTTTCATGTAATTTATTCTTTTAAACAATAGCAGTATAAAATTTTATAAAATTTATTATAAAAATTATTAACTTAATATGTTTGTTCTATATATTTAAAGTAAAAGCAATGATTGCAAACAATAAAAATTAGCAAAAAGCTTTTTAAATGATGGGATTTAAATGAAATTGAGGATCAAAAAAATGAGCTAAGAAGCAGCTAAGGAAGAGCAACAAAAACATAAAATAACGTAAAAAAACACAAAAAAAAGGTAAAATTTGAGGATCTACCTGAGGAGGAGTAAAAATGACCTAAAATAACGTAAAAATAACGGAAAAAAGTGATGGATTTTTTGAGGAAGAGAGAGGGAAGAGAAAATGAAGGCATGAGGAAACTCAAAAGAAAAGAAAAAGAAGAGGGAAGGAAGTGGAAACGAAAAGAAAATGAAGAGTAACAAATAACGTAAAATAACATAAAAAATAAGGGAAAAAAAAGGGGATCAAAATTAGGTAAGAGGATGAGAAAAAGAGGAGAAAGGGAGGAGCTTGGTCGTAAAAATTTTCCTTACAACTATATAATATAGAGAGATACATATATATTTATATCTACATCGAAGGTAGTACTTCCAGAACATTCCTGATATTGAAGGGTAGGGTTCCGGAACATTTCCAACTTCCATGGTTGTTTTATATATATATATATATATGATGCTATCCTTTCCATTGAAAAACATGTAAGACAAAGGATAAGGTGCAGGCACAGTAACTGGGACTAATACTTTATATATGTATAAAAATATAAATGTTGGCTTTATTTTTTGCATAGTGATAATCATTTGATAAATAAACTGAATGTTGAGAAAAACTCTTATTTGTGATCATTAAGGTAGTTATAACTTGGGTTCTATAGCAGCTAGAAATATGCTTAAATAAGTAAATTAAAGAATTTTACTGTACTTAATCATTTTATTGGATATGATCTCAGTTCTTTTTGTATTTATTTTTTTATGAAAAAATTAATTTTTAATTGAAAAATAGAGTTTTTAATCCAAAGTAACTCAAGAATAAAACATTTTTGCTTGAAATCAGTACCTTTCCCAGAGTAAAAATATACATCGGCATAGGATGTATTTTGTTTCTTGAGCCATTCCCCTCTTACTATCCAAATTTCTAGCAAATCGATGCAAACGGAAATTAGAGCTAAGAACACCATGCTCTCAAATATTCGCAAATTATAGGGTTTTAAAAGTTTTTAAGCTACATTTAAATAATACATTTTTGTTCCTCAGTTCGAAGCCTACAGAAAACAATGTTTTGTACTATTAAAAAAAAAAAATTAATTCTACAAGAGAGAAAAAAAAAGATTTTTCTATCAAATGTATGATTTCGGAGCTTAATTCTAAGGGTGTAAAGGGATACTGGTAAAATGTGATTATTTTTTTTTTCAATCTGTTTCACTAAAGCGTTAAAATACGATTTAAAAAAACTTTTTCGAAGAAACAAGCCATATATGTTAAAGAATCTTATTTTTAAGGAAACTCTCGACTTAAAATCGTTGTAACTAGGGTTCTATAGTACCCAGAAACGGTTTCAAATAAGCAAATCAAAGGTTTTTCACTCTATTTTGATAATTTGGGATGTATCTATGTCTTCATTCCCTTCATACTAATGTTTAAGGAGAATGCGAAAAATTTGAAAAAACCTTGGTTTTGACAGGTTGTTTAAAATATCTTCGTCACAGAAAGCTTTTCATAAATTTCTTTCCATGGAAGCACATCACAAGACCTTCAAAATGAGCCCTGGTAGACCTTCGTAACCCTATCCTATTAGGCGCTACTTGATTTTGTCCAACCAAAAGTCGTTTCCGCCCACAGTGCGCCATCTCGCTAACTAAAGCAGGAACCCGCCATCTCATTAAATGAAGAAAAAACCCGCTATCACATAATTAAATGCAAGATCACGTAACGTAACTATTGAAAATATTAACTCACTATTCAAACATTTAATGTATTTTATCATTTAATTCAAAACTTCTTTAATACTGTTACTGTTTTTTATTAGGATATTTAGAAAATCTTACCAAATATTATGTCAAAAAATAGTTTTTCATTAATGATGTGAATTATATTTTAATTAATTTTTTCCAACATGGTGAATAAAAACCGATTTTCGCAGCCTGTTTTGAGTGATTGCTCACACAAAAAAGGCACCAAAAATCGGATTTCACTCATCTTTTTGGAAAAAATTCTATACCCGACTTGTTGCAAAATAGGTCTCTAACTCGTCTTTTTTGTCGCTCTCGCTATGCTCGAATGACAAAACGACTCGTGAGGAAATGACCTACTTTGCTCAATAGTAGAGTGATGTACTATTATTTATATTAAAAATTTCTAATTATAATTTTAAATATACATCGAAGCATAATTTTGGAAAAAAAATACACATATATATATATATATATATATATATATATATATATATATATATATATATTAGACAGGTCGTTATTTCCCGAAACTTACTGAGCATCGCTCCCAACCCTTAGATCGATGTGTTTATACTAAAAATTGAAGAAGCAGCTGGAATATTTTGATGGAATAGAGATTTAACCTTGTCGAATCGCAAAAAACCGTATTTTTTATTGTTTTTTCTTATTTTTCTTTTTTCTACATACAGCTATGACTGAAAAATTTTTTATGAGACCCTCTTTCACACTTTTTCTATTGCCGTAAGTTAAAATAATATCTTATGGGATGATTTTAGAGCCGAGAAAAATTTTTTTTTCCGAATAGTTGCTCTTGAAATATTAAAAAATTTTACTCAATCGGGTTTATTTTTGTGTATTTTGAGGTTAAAAGTACTTTATAATTTTTTCTCATTCAAACAACCAACATGACTTTAAAACAGGCTTAAAGATCTTCAATTTCCTTTTTTATAAAAGTTTCTAGGTGCTTCTGATACTGAGATATGGCCATTTGAATTTGATAGGAAATTCGTAGAATAAAATCTGTAAACATCGTGAGCATGCAATTGACTATCAACTTCCTCTGATCACAAATTCAGTTTCAAAGCACATGAAAACGGTCTAAGTAGAGCAAAATGAAGGTCTTAATTTCAACAAAAAAGTGGCGCACAGGTATCTTTCGCAGTCAGAGTTATGAAATTAGTAAATACCCATATAGAAATAATTTTCGTAATTATCTGTAAATATCTGTAAATATTTCTAAATAAGTGTAAATAATTAATAAAAAGTATTGAGACTGAAACATTAATAAAAGTTATTTACACTTATTTATTATTATTTACAATTATTTATAGTTATTTAGTTATTTACGATTACTAACTGATTTTAAAAGTTTATTACAAACACTTACAGTTACTTACTCTTAATTACTATTATTTACTATTATTTACGATTTTCAAAATTTTTAGGTAAGTAAATAGTTTATTGTTATTTATAATTATTTACGATGATTTACAATTATTTATAGTTATTTACTTTCGTTGTCTTAAATAATTTTTGTCTTAAACGCATGTACACTTACCGTTAAATGATTTTTTCCGAATGTGTACCTAAAATGACAACGTCGCATATTTAGTCTATGGCGTAAGCAAACTATGAATTATACATCGAGTTTCAAATCATCAATCTTTGCAACTTCGTCAATTGCACTCTGTTGGCAAAACGGCATCAAAATTTTTTAATTATCCTGTCAAATTTATAATTATATAAAAAATATGAATTATATCTAAATTTTAATTTTAATTATGCTGTGAAATATATAATTGTATAAAAAAAATGAATTGAAAATAAATTTTAATAATTATAAATTATTATAAAATTAAAAAATAAAGCAACATTTGTTCTTTATTTAGAACTTCAAATAATATAACATCAAACCTTTGTAATATTTTATTATTAAAACTTTTGAGAAAATTTATGATTTTTCTAAAAATAATTAACTACATTAATTTCAATACAATTGAAATTTATAATTGTAATACATAAACTATGTTTTAATACCACTTTTTATTTATTAAATATATAAATATGCATATATCTGAAAGAAACATGATCTACAAATTTCATGCTTTAATAAACTTCTAATTTTTCTATTATGAATTATTATACTAATTTTAATAAAGTTAGTATGACATAATGAGTGCCTCCTAAATATAATAGTTGAAAGAACCATTGCTTTCAACATTTACATAATTTTATTCAATTATTTTTAATAAAATTTTACATAAATTAATGATTCATAAAATTATTGTTATAATTAATCAATTACGAATCAGAGTTATGTATACGGGCTCCATTAATAGCTATTTTAACAGCAGCATCAAACCCCAGATCAACTTCAGTATCTGCAATTTATCGAGGAGTTGATAAACTGAGAAAAAAGGAAACTGTAACTTCTTCGCTTGCAAACAGTTGAAGCAAGACATGCATCTCATTTCTTTGAGAATGTTTGATTAAATTTGTAATATTTGTGAATAATAATTGTATTAGATGGCATAATGTTTGTTTACTATGAATACTTGTTTACGTGATCAAGGCTTTTTATGATTTCATAATTTTATTAACCCATCGTTTCCAATCAAATTTGAAATTAATTTCTTACTTTTTGAATTTTTATTTTTATTTATTTATTGTGAATCCATAAAAGCTATTGGTATGAAATTCCATATTTACAATTATAAATTAGTCGAGGAATTGATAAACTGTAAAACAAGGAAACTGCAGCTTCTTTGCTTGCAAACAGTTGAAGCAAGACATGCACCTCATTTCTTTCTACAGGAATGCTTATTAATTAACTACTGAGTAAATGAATGGACTCGTTCCAGTATGCTTTTGTTTAAATATCCTATCTTGCATCAGGAAGGATATGAATTTTTACTGGATACAAATTTGACTGAACAAGGAAGAAATTTAAACTTTAAATTTCTTGACGAGTGTTTGTTATTTAAAAATTTAACATTTCTTTATACCCCATATGGAAATAATTTATGTGAAGAACTGTAAATAATAGTAAATAATTGTAAATAACTGTTAAAAAATGTGGGAATTGAGACATAAATAATAGTTATTTACAGTTATTTACTATTATTTATTATTAATTACTATTATTTACAGTTATTTACAGTTATTAACTGTTATTAACTGTTATTTGCAGTTATTTACAATTATTTACAATTAATTACAGTTTTTTATAATTATTTACAGTTATTCATAATTATTTACAGTTATTTACATTTTCAAAAATTTTTGAATTAGTGAATAATTTTATGTTATTAATAATTATTTACAATCATTTATAGTTATTTACAGTTATTTACAGTTTTTTACAGTTTTTTACAGTTATTTACAGTTATTTAAAATTATTTACAACTACTTACCATTTTCCATAGTTTTTTACAATTATTTACAGTTATTCACATTTTTAAAAATTTTCGCCTATACATAAAATTATTGAATAAATTCGTGAAAATTTTCGAAAATGTAAATAACTGCAAATAATTGTAAAAACTATAAATAATCGTAAATAATTAAATAATTGTGAAAAAAGTGAATAAATGTAAATAACTGTAAATAAATATAAATAACTGCAAATAAGTGTAAATAACAGTTAATAAGTGTAAATAACAGTTAATAACTGTAAATAAGTGTAAATAATAGTAAATAATTCTAAATAATTGTAAATAACTGTTATTTATGTCTTGATTCCCACATTTTTTAACACTTTTTTACAGTTATTGACAGTTATTTACATTTATTTACATTTATTTACAGTTATTAATAGTTATTTACAATTATATCCAAAAATTTTTTCCATATGGGACAACCAATACTGCAAACTTAAAATGTATTGAAAAATATTTTTTCAAAATTATATATTTTAGGCACTTCATTTATGTTTGATATAACTATAAATACTTTGAAAACTTTATGATAACAAAATTTTTAAATTATTCTTTGAAATATATAATTATATAAAAATGTTAACTTGGAACTACGTTTTAATGATTATAAATGACTTTGAAATTAAAAAATAAAGCAAAATTTCTTATATCATATCTTTATTCAAAACCTGAAATAATAATACATAAAACTTTTATAATTTTAAATCTTATGAACTACTTTTATGAGATCAGAACAGGTGTATTTTGTGCGCTGCTTGCGCATGTGCAGTGTGCAAACAAAGCTTGAAAAAAAATTCAAAATCAAAATTTAATAGATTTCTTAATCATTTCTAAAATAAAGTCATCAAAAATCAATAATCAATAAATCCACCTTCATTATCTATCACTTTCTGCAATCTTCGTGGGACAGAATCGCATAAATTATGAAAATATTTTGGATTATCAAATAAGGCAGTCCATGCTTCTTGAACGAGTTCCACGAGCTGCTCACAGTTTCGTGCCATTCCAGGTCTCCATTCTTTCACCATATATGACCAGACATTCTCGATGATATTGAGATCTGGTGAACGTGGTGGCCAGTCAAATCTATGAAGCTGGGGATGCGCTGCGTACCAATCACGCACTATATGTGCGGTATGTATAGGACTATTATCCTCCACTATATCAATTGGCACCTCATCGTCTGCGTATCGTTTTCGTAGACTTGGAAGAAGCTCATTTTCAAGAATGTTCACGTATGCTTGAGCATTGAGTCTTCTGTCAATACGAAAAATACGACCGGGACCATCACCGTTCACCCACGCTCCGAAAAATTATCTAAGACAACGAAAATAAATAACTATAAATAACTGTAAATCATCATAAATAATTATAAATAACAATAAACTATTTACTTACCTAAAAATTTTGAGAATTGTAAATAATAGTAAATAATAGTAATTAAGAGTAAGTAACTGTAAGTGTTTGTAATAACTTTTAAAATCAGTTAGTAATCGTAAATAACTAAATAACTATAAATAATTGTAAATAATAATAAATAAGTGTAAATAACTTTTATTAATGTTTCAGTCTCAATACTTTTTATTAATTATTTACACTTATTTAGAAATATTTACAGATATTTACAGATAATTACGAAAATTATTTCTATATGGGTATTTACTAATTTCATAACTCTGACTGCGAAAGATACCTGTGCGCCACTTTTTTGTTGAAATTAAGACCTTCATTTTGCTCTACTTAGACCGTTTTCATGTGCTTTGAAACTGAATTTGTGATCAGAGGAAGTTGATAGTCAATTGCATGCTCACGATGTTTACAGATTTTATTCTACGAATTTCCTATCAAATTCAAATGGCCATATCTCAGTATCAGAAGCACCTAGAAACTTTTATAAAAAAGGAAATTGAAGATCTTTAAGCCTTTTTTAAAGTCATGTTGGTTGTTTGAATGAGAAAAAATTATAAAGTACTTTTAACCTCAAAATACACAAAAATAAACCCGATTGAGTAAAATTTTTTAATATTTCAAGAGCAACTATTCGGAAAAAAAAATTTTTCTCGGCTCTAAAATCATCCCATAAGATATTATTTTAACTTACGGCAATAGAAAAAGTGTGAAAGAGGGTCTCATAAAAATTTTTTCAGTCATAGCTGTATGTAGAAAAAAGAAAAATAAGAAAAAACAATAAAAAATACGGTTTTTTGCGATTCGGCAAGGTTAAATCTCTATTCCATCAAGGTATTCCAGCTGCTTTTTCAATTTTTAGTATAAATACATCGATCTAAGGGTTGGGAGCGATGCTCAGTAAGTTTCGGGAAATAACGACCTGTCTAATATATATATATATGGGACGTTTCACGTCAACTCACCTTACAAAAAAATAGAATTCGTCGAAAATCTGTGAAAATGTTCTATTTGATACCCAAAATATACAAAAAAATTTTAGAGGTCCAGGTCAAAGGGGTCAAGATTTAAACGTGATGGAATTTTTCGAATTTTCCAAATTTTTTGCTAAATAAATATTTTAATGAATTTTTTCCTCAAAAACTATCAATTTTTCGTCAAAACTTAATAGAATACTTTTTCTTGGAAATTAGATGTAGAATTCACCTGAATTTTTGCTAATTATAATATACTGATTTTTATGCTTACTTGATCGATTTAAACATACTATTTAGTATATCTAAAAATCGAGCAGGTTAAATTGGCTTTTTAAAGTCTTATTTTTTTTGTTTTTTTATGACAAAGCCTCTAGTTGGGCAGCCTTCTCAAAGTTACTTAATTGTGCAAAAATGTCTGGAAAAATCGTTATTTTGGATCAATGATGAGATTCGTGATTTTTTTTCTGAAAAAGTATTGATTTTTAGGACATATGTATGAAAATGTTTTTTATTGGAAATCATGTGTAGAATATGAACATATTTTTACAAATTGTAATTTAAGACATTATGAACCATATATACTAAAAATTTAACAAAAAATAAATTTTTAAATTTCAAAATTTCATTTATAATTTGTGATGTTTAGCAAATAATGGTTTACAAAAATTTACATACATTTTACATACAATTTCCAATAAAAAACATTTTTATACATTTATCACAAAAATCAATACTTTTTCAGAAAAAAAATCACGAATCTCATCATTGATCCAAAATAACGATTTATTCAGACTTTTTTGCACAATTAAGTAACTTTGAGAAGGCGGCCCAATTAGAGGCTTTGTATATTTTTTCCTCATAAAAAAACGAAAAAAATAAGACTTTGAGAAGCCAATTTAACCTGCTCAATTTTTGGATATACTAAATAGTATGTTTAAATCGATCAAGTAAGCATAAAAATCAGTATATTATGATTTGCAAAAATTTAGGTGAATTCTACATCTAATTTCCAAGAAAAAGTATTCTTTTAAGTTTTAACGAAAAATTGATAGTTTTTGAGGAAAAAATTCATTAAAATATTTATTTAGCAAAAAATTTGGAAAATTCGAAAAATTCCATCACGCTTAAGTCCTGACCCCTTTGACCTGGACCTCTAAAATTTTTTTTGTATATTTTGGGTATCAAATAGAACATTTTCACAGATTTTCGACGAATTCTATTTTTTGTTAGGTGAGTTGACGTGAATCGTCCCATATATATATATATGTATATATATGTATATATATATATATATATATATATATATATATATATATATGTATGTATACATTAATCAAAATGATACAAGTATAAAATATCCATATAAATAAAATTTACATCATCAAGAGGCGGTCGGGTCTATATGCCGCTACATACAGGGTGGCGCTGCGGTCAGGTGACAGAAATCTATTAAATATTTTTTATACAGCTATTTACAATTTTTTGAGACGACACTATACTTTTAATGTTGTTATTTCCTCTAGCCATCTATACGTAGAATAATTATTAATACTTATCTTGTTTGAAAAGTCTAAAATATTGTTATAAAGCGAAAAATGTGAAGCAATGTAGGACCGATGTAAACATGCATGCACCTTCCCTTAGTACGATAATGAGAGCAATACTAAAGAATGATGTATGCTAATGTTTACGTCGGCTTTACCTCACGCCGCATTTTGCGCTTTATAACAATATTTTAGACTTTTCAAACAAGATTAATATTAACAATTATTCTACATATATATGGCTAGAGGAAATGACAAGGTTAAATGTATATTATTGATTTACTAGGAGAGTGTCACACCTCCGGATCACGGATTTTGCTCAAACCTCGGGATAAGTTTTCAGATGATAAAATATGGAAAAAGCTAAAGTTATAGTCATAAATACTCAATATTGCCCTAGTTACAGGCAATTAAAGAAAATCACTAAAAAAGTTACTAGATTTTTAAACGCATATAGTTCTTTAGCATTGATAGCTACAAGCTTGAAACTTTTTTTAAATGAAAGCTGAGCTCAAATCCTTTCGAATTAGTAGTTATAGCATGTTAAAATATTATTTTTTCCAAAAGTTAGAGCATGATGAACATTGGACCTGATTTTTTTTTTAAAAACATTAATTAATAATAAAAGCTGAAATTAGGTCCAATCCTTATTACGCTCTAACTTTGGGGAAAAATAATATTTTGATGTGTTATAATTACTATTTCGAATGAATTTGAGCTCAGCTTTAATTTAAAAGAAGTTTCAAGCTTCTAGCTATCAATGCTAAAGAACAATATGCGTTTAAAAATTTAGTAACTTTTTAAGTAATTTTTTTCAATGGCCTGTAACTAGGGAAATATTGAGTATTTATGACTATAACTATAGCTTTTTCCATATTTTATCATCTTAAAACTTATCCCGAAGTTTAAGCAAAATCCGTGATCCGGAGGTGTGACACTCTTCTAGTTAGTAAATTTTAAATTGCTGTATAAAAAATATTTTATATTTTTCTCTCTCCTGACCACAGCGCCATCAAGCGGCGAATGGTTCCGACCGCCTCTTAATAAAAAACTATTTTTTGACATAAGTTAATTAAGTAAGATTTTTTAAATATACATGGATTTGCAACTTATTTTGCAAAATTAGTAAAAAAACAGTAACAGTATTAGGGAAATATTGAATGGAATGATAAAATGCATGAAATGTTTAAATAGTGAGTTAATACCTTTAATAATTACGTTGCATGTTTTTGCATTTGATTATGTGATAGCGGGTTTTTGCCTGAGATAGTGAAATGGCAGGTTCTTGCTTTCAATAATGAGATAGCGGGTTCTTGCCTCTTAGATAGTGAGATGGCGGGTTCTTGCTTTATTTAGTAAGATAGCAGTTTTTGGCTTTATTTTGTATGATCGCGGGTTTTTACTTTATTTAGTGAGAGGACAGGTTCTTGCTTTATTTAGGAAGATAGCAGTTTTTGGCTTTATTTTGTATGATCGCGGGTTTTTACTTTATTTAATGAGATAGCAGGTTCTTGCTTTAGTTAGTGCGATGGTAGCTTACTGCTCTAAGCTGACGAAATAAAAATGTTTCCAGTTTTACTTAATTATAATAATGCAAATATTAATTACGATAATCCACTGGACATAATGAGAAGAAGTTTTCATGAACCATGTTTAAATAAATACCATTAAATTTAGATATCGCCGAAATTGAACTTCTTGAAACAAACTTACAAATGCATTTATGAGTAGGACAAAAATAGATCATGGAAAAGTATCGTGAACAAAAGAATTTAAGTCTTGAAATGATCCCGATGGAAATTGACAATGACATTTCAGATACAAATTTTTTTAAACGAAATGATGATTGAATGGATTCCGATGATATCCACTTAAATTATAACGATAGTAAAATTAGGACTAATAAGATCAAATTAAATCAAGAAAAAAGAATTGAAAGAAATAGATGACAAAGGAGCTTCATGTATAACAGGATTTAATAAGAAAATGGTAACAGAACAATCGAATAAATATCGAAAAAATTCAATAAAAGACAAGATTACGAAAATGCAGGAAAAATGTAATGATAAATTAAAACAAATACGTGTCAATTAAGCTTTAAGTGAAAAAAAAGCTTATATAAAAATGAAAAAACAACAACAAAATAAATATAATAAGAAATTAGAAAAAACAAAGATAACAAAAATAGAATTAAAGAAAAAAAAAATACTGATGAATTTGAACAAATACGTGCGAATGAGGTTTCACGTAAAAAATAAGCTTATATAAAATTATTTATTATTTTCATTTTGTTGTTGAAAAATAGAAGATGAACAATCAAATAAATATAACGAAAAGTTAGAAATTACTAAAATAACAGAATTGAAATTCAAGAAAAAAATGAATACTGATAAATTGGATCGAATACGTGCGAATGAAGCCTTACTTAAAAAAGAAGATTATACAAAAATGAAATATGAACAACGAAACAAATATAAAGAAAATATAGAAAATACTAAGATAAAAAAATTAAAATTCAAGAAAAAAATTAGTATTTATAAATTTGAAAAAATGTGTGCGATGTGGCTTTGCGTAAGAAAGAAGCTTATATAAAAATGAAAAATGAACAACCAAATAAATATGAAGAAGAGTAAAAAAATAGTGTAATGAAAAAATTAAAATTCAAGAAAAAAATAAGTACTGATAAATTTGAAAAAATGTGTGATGCGGCATTGCGTAGGAAAGAAGCTTATATAAAAATTAAAGAAGAACAACCAAATATAAAGAAAAATAAAAAAATACTAAAATAACAAAAATGCAATTAAAGAAAAAAATAGTACTAATAAATTGGAACAAATACGTGCCATTGGGGATGCGCTGTATAATCGGCTACGTATGAGGATGCACTTTAATCGGCTGCGAACAGGGATGCGCTGTTGAATCAGCTACTTATATGTTGAATATTTTGCAAATAAGCGTTTGAAGTGGAGCCTATTAAGAAAACAATAAAACAGGGACTCTACTAATGAATCCTATTAAAAATAACAGGACTGGATAAGACGCTTTGTTAATAGGAAAATTCAATTCAATATGGGTGAATATTTATGTACAAAAATACAATTAATTACGAGTATGTTCGCATAAAAATGTAAGTAAAAATCGTTAAGAGGAAGAGAATACGAGAAAAAGTGGGAATGGGCGAAAGACAGCGAAGAAAAGAAAGGCGAATCAGGGAAAAACGAGGGAGAGTAAGGGAGAACGAGAAAGAGCGGAGATGAGCGAAGCAGATAGAGGGAGGATGAGGAAGGGCAAGGAAAAGCGATTTGATTCATTGATTCATTTGTTTCAAGTCATGGGGTTCAACCCCGTATGAACCTTAAGAAATTTCATAAGCATATACAAAAAATATATGTAGTAAGAACATAGTAAATCTAATGTTTGAAACAGTAATAGAGTAATATTTATAATTTTTTCCACGTAGACAAAATATAATATAATAGCTACAGTATATATAACCAACGAATATAGACGCTTATAAAAGCGTACTCTTAAATGGGAAATTTCTGCCAAAAATGAGTTACCCAGCTACTGAGGGCGCTACTAGATCCCATGTATTTTTATATCTACATATATAAAATTTTTCATATGTATAGATATACAAACAATGTTATAGTGTTACCCAGCGTTTCGGACGAAAAATTTAACCCAGAAGAATCCTTCTATAAGCGTCTATCTTCTTTGATATAACAAACATAAAGCATTTAAGTATAAGAATGTTATAACAGTAGTATCTTTTTATTTACACCAGTGCAGAAAAGCAACTTTCAGGGGGGTTGCTCCGGAGCGATAAACTTAGTGTATCGATATATGCTATCTTTGTTCAGCACATTGATTTCATATATTCTGTCTCTATGATACAGAGTTGTGCAATTTTCTAGAGCAACCCCCCTGAGATCCACATTATATATTTTTATGGTAGAGTGACTTAAGTTATAATATTGAGTAAACTCAACGAATGCCTAATGTATTTTGCCATTCAGTGCGCTTATCCAGAAGGAATTTGTTCATTAATCGTACTTTTAAAACTTGCGTCAATCCCATTCCAAAACCAGTAAATACATCGACATTATTGTTGATAAAAGAGGATGCTCACGAAACGAATGAGTTGAGCATCGCCGCAGTGCGGACAATAGGACAAATGAGCAGTCTCATAGGTAGTCTACTAGATGATCTGACCATTGTATCGATATTTGCACGACAAAATTTTGTTGCTAAATATGCCGGATTTTGATAGGAAACAATAGAGTCAGCAAGTGCCGTTTTAAAGTAAAGTCGCCTATTTTTGACTGATATACATCCCAGATCAAGGCAAAAAGGAGTGACTCTGTTCTGCCACCCAATATTGCCAAACACGAATCTAACACATGCATTAAGAGCACGATGTAGTTTGAGATTCAATGTTTGAGGCAGATCATCATAAACTACACAGCAATAATCAAGAATAGCAAAGATTAATGCCTTAACCAGCTCTTTCCTAATCTTTCTGGACAACGTATGCCTGTGAAACTTGAGCGACTGCAGAGTACCAAAAATTCGACCAACAACCGAATTAACCTGCTTATTTCAATTTAATGTGCTATTAATTTAGACTCCAAAGTTCTTAACAATATCTGTATAAGAAATAGACACATTATTTACCAGAATACGAGGACATGAAAAAAAGATCAATTCTCGAAATTGCTCACTACCCAGGAAAATAGCCTGCATCTTATTAGAGTTTAAAGTAAGCTCATTTTCATCTGCCCGCTTGACAACTGCAGCTACCTCGTGATTCATAGAAGTAATCTCTTCCTCTAATTTTGCTGGAAGACAAGAATGATATAATTGAAGATCACCAACAAAAAGAATATGTTAAGCTTTCATCAAGATTGAAGGAAGATCTTTTATATATATTGAGAAAAGCAAAGGACCCAGAACACTACGCTGAGGTTCACCCGCTGTACGTGAGATCCATTTACCGACTCAATTATTAAGATCAGGAACAGTATAATATCTATTTCTTAGATAGGACGCAAACCAGCGTATAACTGTGTCAGAAAAGTTGAAAGATACACTGTTGAAAAAAATTGAATTTTGCTTCCAGTACATTTATGAAATTTCTATTTTTATTTTAAATTTCATGCACATTTACATTAAAATTACGGTAAAATCATTAATTTTCATGCAATTTTTCATTAAAATTACGGTAAAATTATTAATTTTCATGCAATTTTGCATTAAAATTACGGTAAAATTATTAATTTTCATGTACAGGCTTGAAGCAAGCTTCCAGTTTTGTATTAAATTTTCATGTTTTTTTAACAGTGTAGCGAGAGAGAGCGAGGAAGAGCAAACGAGATTAAGAGCAAGGGTGATCAGGAAAGAGCCAGAAAAAGCACGAGAGAGCAATAAAGAGCGAGAGAGAGCGAGAAAGAGCGAGAGAGAGTGAAAAAGAGAGAAAGAGCAAGAAAGAGCCACGGAAAGCGGAAGAGTCCGAGAGAGAGGGAGAGACAGAGTGAAAAAGAGAGAGACAGACGTAAATTTATTTAACCATGGGGTTAAACCCCGTATGGCTCTAAAAGAGAATATAATACATGATTAACAATAATAAATCTTAAGATAAACTAAGGTTACAAAATAATGCGGAAAGTTTTACAAGAATAGTTCTTGATGTATATTAATTAGAATTTAGTAATGAGATAGTTCAATGCTATTCAGATGTTTAGAATAATCTTTAAAACTATCTAATGGATCCATAATTTTGATAAAACATTAAAATTTTTAATTGACTATAGTGTTTAAATAAACAAAAACAATAAGATGTACTTAATTATGTATATAAAGTAATTACTTGTTGCTTCAATATATTTATAGACGTCGAGATCAGGCTTGCGTTGCCACATCTCTCAGCCACCCCTCACAGTCCTCACGCACGCGACGATCGAAAGTTTTCTTTTTGAAGAACTGAACAGATCGTATCTCAAAAAATGCAAGGTTATCATCATTGGTAGCGCCTTCATTAATGAGCTTAGTAGCTACATTATTAAAAGAATTTCGTAGAGCATCCGTACGAATCGGAGGGCACTAGTAATCTGGGAGGCCCAAGTGCTGAGGAACGCACATTTACGTCAACATTATCTCTAGAAAACCTTCAAGGAAGATAGGACGGACACGTTGAGAAAATAGTTGAGTAAGCCAACGATAAAATGAAGTATTTGCGTCTCTTTTCTACGGATAGCCAGTCAAGTTCAAGTCTGTAAGATGACACTCTTTCCTAGGGCTTTATATTACCGTAAACAAACCTAAAACATGCATTAAGTGCCCTGTGTAGTTTTAGATTTTGATATTGGAAGAGATTATCATACAGGACACAAGCATAATCAAACACGGGATAAATGAGTGATTCGACCAGTCTTTGTCTAAGGGCCCTTTGGGAAGTGATCTTTTATAGAATTTAAGGAATAAAGTGTGCCATCTACCCTACGAATTATGGAAGAAACTTGTTTTTCCCAGTCCAGGGAATGTTCTAGCCAAACACCAAGACTCTTAATATGTGGTGAGAGGGGCACCTGTTCACCATTGACAGGAAATCCCAAGAAAGTTAATACTTTTAGACGAGCTGTGAACTACTCACTGCCGAAAATGATGGCCTGAGTCTTCGCAGCATTGAGCTTGAGTCCATCATTTACAGATCACTGGACCACAGCATCAATATCTCTATTGATAATGTCGATTTCCTGATTAAAGTCAGCTGGATAAAAGGATCTATAAATCTGTAAATCATCCGCAAACAACATCACTTTAGTAGAAGAAAGGATACGAGAAAGATCATTTATAAATATTGAGAACAATAGAGGACCCAAAACGCTTACCTGAGGTACTCCTGTATCAATCGTGGCCCATTCATTTGCTGGATATGGATTGTCACCTTCAATAGTCTGGGTTCTTAATGATAAATAAGAGGTGTACCACAAGATCAATTTATCAGAGCAATTCAGAAATCTCAACGTTTTCGGAAAAATCTTATAAGGTACAGAGTCGAAGGCTTTTGAGAAATCGAATAACAGGAATGCAGTAACCCCCCTCTTATCAATAACTACTCACCCATCCTTAAGTATATTAAGGAGTGCTGTCTGAGTGCTATGACCTGCGCGAAAACCTGCCTGGGACTCTCTTAACAAGCTTTTAGCACTTAAGAAATACAACAGTTGTTCTTGAACTACTCGTTTTAAGATTTTCGAAGGCTCACAAAGTCTTGCAATTGGTCGCGCCTGGCTAGGGTTATCCATAATATTGACTGGGCCAGTGGTAACAAATATGCCTTCTTATGCTGAAAAAAATAGCAACTAAGGGATAGATTAACTATCGTAGTAAGTCATTCAACAAGAGAAGAGGAAGCTAGTTTTATCATTCGAACTGAGATCCCATCAGGACCCGAAGATTTTGAGTTAACAGAGGCGATGAGGCCCCGAATTTTATCTGAACAAACCTTAAAGAATTTAAACACCGGCAACGTGTCAGTAAGAGGTATTTCAAGAATATTCCTAACATCAGTAACGGTGAGAAATGGCCCACTCTTTAACACTGATGAATAATAATTAAGTTTTTTTTTAAGAAAAATACTGCAAGGGAGAGGCAAGACCTTTCTAGCCAGGCCTAATTTGTGTAAAGTTGACCATTTAGATTTTTGGTCTCTAGAATCATTAATTTGACTTGTGATATGTTATATTTTAGCAGAATTAAGTTCGTTAGAAATCCTGCTCCTTAACGATCTGTATTGCTGAATATCATCAGCTCTATCCGATCTCACTGCCCATCTGTACGCACGATCTCGCTCTCTCTCTCTCTCTCTCTCTCTCTCTCTCTCTCTCTCTCTCTCTCTCTCTCTCTCTCTCTCTCTTAGAGCTCTTGATTAAAGCTAATGCGGTTTATAAGGAGCTAAACTACCTACGACCTATAGTTCGAAACTTAACGGTTTGCATGCGCCCGTCAAAGGAAGCGGGTCTCATTCCTATATTAAATGAGGCACAATTGAATGATCTTGTGCCCAACAAAAATAAAAAATAGGGGCTACTTGGCTCTCATGTGAACGACACTATTTCTTCTTCTTTTTTAACCTCTCTTTCGTCATCAAATCTTTTAAATAACAACCCGTCTAGCATACACAGTTTAACTTTAAATCCATTTTCACCTGTTATTTCTCAGCCAAAAAATGATGCTGAATTTTTTCAAAATATTTTAATTTCTCATGTAAATGTAAACCGCCTTAAAACCCACTTTTCTCTCATTGAGCATTATATTACCTCAAATCAGACTGATATCTTTGCAGTTACGGAAACTTTTTTAACCGAGCGTGACGATTCATCACTTATCTCAATTGATCATTACAATTTCTATAGGTTAGATAGAGTTGGTAAAATTGGCGGCGGAGTTGGTTTCTATGCACGTGATTTTCTTAAAGTCTGTACACTGTTCCAATCTAATCCTGTATTCGATAATACCGCTGAGTATATAATTGCAGAAATCTCGCTAGGTGCAGAAAAACTGATTTTTGCGGTTGTGTATCTTAGACCGAAAGGTCTTTTTCCTGAGGATTTTTTCAACTCACTAGCTGAAATTCTGCCAACCTACAAAAACATTGTCATCACGGGTGATTTTAACATAAATCTTCTGGCTAGTAATTACAGTACCGACACTTTTCGCTCAACTATCGAATCACTTGCTCTTCATATAGTTCCTTCCGATCCTACGCACCATTCTCTCACAACTGATTACATATCTCACACTTGGATCGACCTTTTTATATTGAATGATGAAAACTCGTTGGTTTCTTATAGTAAATCAATTGCACCTTTCATAGCAGGTCATGATTTAATTTCTATTGTTTTTAAGGCGGCTATACCACAAGTTGCATCCAAGTTAATTCATTTTCGCAATTTTTCCAATATAAACCTTCAAACGTTAAATAACTCGATAGCTCTTTCTCTTTCTAACTTTTCACGCGAGAGCTGTGTTGATTCTCCAGGATCTTGTCTATCTTCTTTATCTGTTGATACTTTAGTTCATAATTTGTCTTCTGTTCTTGTGTCGTCTTTCGATAAATGTGCGCCTATCAAAACGCGAAAACTGGAATTAAAGAAAAAACCATGGGTCAATTCTGACATTAGATATAAAATGAGAGAACGAGATAAAGCATATAGGCGTGCTGTTCGCTCTGGTTCTACCCAAGATATTTCACGGTATAAAAGACTCAGAAGTGAAATCTCAAATGCGCTTGACACTGCAAAAAACAAACACATTGCAGATCGGTTGGCAGCGGGGGGTAATTCTTCTAACCGCTGGAACACCTTGCATAAGATTGGTCTTGCCGTCAAAATACTTCCGTCACCGCTTCAATTTTTCTCCTCTAGAGTGCTTCTCACTCATTATACCTCTATCTCTTCACGGTCTTCAGCTATAACTTCTAATGAGATAGGAAGGGTGCTTGCAGTGCCACTGCGCACTGACTTACCTACCTTTGATTTTTCGCCTGTCGACTGTCCTCTTGTTGAGTCACTTGTTCATTTTGGCACTTCTAAAACATTTGGGCCTGATAGTATCACGGCGCATATGCTCAAATTGACGAGTGAATCTACTATTAGTCACTTAACATCAATTATTAATGTTTCTCTGTCTACTGGTGTTTTTCCGAGTGATTGGAAAAGAGCCTATCTCCTACCTTTGGCCAAGACTAATAAGATGGATTCTCCCTCGCAAACCCGACCTATTGCCAAGCTCTCTGAAGTTTCTAAGATTCTGGAAAGAGTAGTCCATTCTTAGTTTAGTTTCTTCATTGAATCTAATTCTTTGTTAGATAACTTGCAAACAGGCTTTAGAAAATCCAATAGTACTCAGACTGCTCTTCTGAAACTTATTGAGGACTCTCGTATGGCGATCGACAGGAGGATGATCACTGCTCTACTGCTCTTTGATTTTTCCAAAGCTTTCGACACTGTTCCGCACCTGCGCCTGCTCTATAAACTTTGTCGTTTCAACTGCTCCGACTCAGTAATACGATGGTTCGCATCGTACCTTAGCAAGAGAATCTACTCAATACCTGACCTTGAGGGTCGTGTGGGGGAGTGGGTCACCTGTACAGCAGGCGTACCACAGGGCAGTGTCTTAGGACCGTTACTCTTCTCTATCTTTATAAACGACTTACCTCTTGTCTTAACAAGGTCAACACATATCTTGTTTGCCGACGATCTTCAAGTCTATCACTCATTTTTGCCGTCCAATCTACATAGTGAGATTGACTTTTTAAATCACGAGGTGGCAGCTGTTGTCAAATGGGCGAGAGAAAACGAGCTCACCCTAAATCCCTCAAAAATGCAAGCGATGTTCATTGGTAGTGAGCAATATATTTCGAGAATCGATCTGTCTTCATGCCCCTCTATCTATGTCGATAATGAGGTGGTGCCTTATACGAACACTATTAAGAACTTGGGGGTCTGGTTGACCAGTACTTTAAACTGGAATAAGCAAGTGAATTCAGTTGTGGGACGTATTTTTGGTACACTTCAGTCTCTGAAATTCCACAGACACGCGCTTTCTAGACAAATCAGAAAGGATTTGGTGGAAGCTCTCATCTTTCCAATATTTGATTACTGCTGTGTAGTCTACGATGACCTGCCACAGATTCTAAATATCAAGCTTCATCGTGCCTTGAATGCTTGTGTTCGTTTTGTATTTGGTAACATAGGCTGGCAGGATAGAGTAACTCCGCATCGTCTTCAGCTGGGTTGGTTGTCAGTAAGTAACAGGCGGCTCTATTTTAAATCGGTACTGGCTCACACGATTATTTCATATCAAAAGCCAACTTACTTAGCTACAAAATTTATGCGTGTGAATATTGACGCGGTTGTTAGATCATCGAATAGACTGCAAATGAGACTACTTATCTGCCCTGTTGTGAGGACAGCAGCAATGCTTAATTCATTTGTTTACTCGGCTTCAAGTTTTATCAACAATAATTCTGAAATGATCACCAGCTTCGAAACGGGTCAAACTCAACTAATTAAGTCAAAATTGTTCAACAAATTCCTGCTCGACGAACGCACTGAATGGCTGGGTACATCTGGGAGTTGACGAATGTGCTTTGCCAGATTCTCTGGTAAAGTTCATTCTACTGCTAAATTTCCAATTAGCTGACTTCTATTGGTTGTCTCTTCGTAAATCGTGCAAGTTGATGAGTACAAGGTCAAATTTATAGTCATAAGCAAATGATTTTTACAATTAGGAACTACATTTTTGTTTATATTTTAGAGAAATCAATATACATTTTTCCTGTTATACTTACTCCTTAGTTTGTAACTCAATTTTTTAACAACTTGTAATTATATTAAACATTTATGTATTACTTATGGGTCATACGGGGTTGAACCCCATGATCCGAATAAATTATGAATCAATCAATCAATCTTATGATAAGATGTAAATCATTTGTAACCCACGGCTTACAGCGAGGATGAATGCATGTAGGCTTGAGTGGAGCATACTCATCAAAGGTTTCAATAAAGGTATCAGTAACTAATGCTGTGAATTGGTCGAAAGCCCTATTACTACTTAAAGATTCGAGTGAAACATCAAAGCCTTCATCACGTAGTACAGAAGCTAAATTTTAAGTAACTACATTCGAAGGGGCCCCACAACTTTCTTCAAACTTATTATTGAAAGAAGAAATAAGCGATTCATTTGGAGATTCATCATTAATCTTACCAAGATCACGAGACCGAAAGTTCCTGGCAAAATTATTAAGCCTGAGCAATTTGATTTTCAACTCGATTAAGTCATGTCCAGCAATGAAGGGCAAATCAGACTTAGTGTAAGACAGGATAGATTCAATGCTGCTCACAACAAACAAGTCAATCCAAGCATAGGAACAGTGGTTCTCAGTTAGAGCATGATGAGTAGGGTTCGATTGAACAGCAGAGAGCGATAGCACATTAAAGTCGCTTCTTAAGAAATTAAGTGTATGACTTTGAGATCCCAGCTTTATGTTAAAATCACCGGTAAACACTATATTTTTAAAACTACCACTACACTCAGACAGTACATCAAAGAGTTCACTTTGATATGAGGCCTTCAGTCAGGCGTAAACTACGCCAAAAAGAATCTAATCCGTTCCCGTGTCAACATCGAGAAGCATGTACTCTGGAGCATTAGAAAGGAAGAGAGAGAGAGAGAGAGAGAGATCGAGAAAGAGTGAGAAAAAGTGAAAAAGAGCAAGAGAGAACGAGAAAGAGCGAGAGAGAACAAGTGAGATCGAGGAAGAGCAAGGGTGATTGAGAAAAAGCCATATTGAACTAGAGAGAGCGAGAGAGAGAGCGAATAAGAGCAAAAGAGAACGAGGAGAAAGAGAGAGAACGATGAGAAGCATGTACTCTGGAGCATTAGAAAGGAAGAGAGAGAGAGAGAACGAGAAAGAGTGAGAAAAAGTGAAAAAGAGCAAGAGAGAACGAGAAAGAGCGAGAGAGAACAAGTGAGATCGAGGAAGAGCAAGGGTGATTGAGAAAAAGCCAGAATGAACTAGAGAGAGCAAGAGAGGGAGCGAATAAGAGCAAAAGAGAACGAGGAGAAAGAGAGAGAACGATGAGAGATAGAGAGAACAAGAGAGAGAGAGAGAGCGAGAAAAACCGTGAGAGAAAAAGCAAGAGAAAGCCAAAAAAAGTGAGAGGGAGAGAAAGAGCGGGAGAAAAGAAGTGAGAGCGAAAAAGAACAAATGAGACCGAAAAAGAGTGAAAGAAAACGAGAGAGGGTGAGAGGAAGCAAAGAACAAAGGAAGGGGAAAATAAGATAGGGAGAGGGGAAAAGGAGATGAAGGGGAAGTGAGGGGGAGGAAAAGTGGGAAGGTGTGGGAAGAATTGGAGGTGTAAAAAAAAAAGATAGTGGGAATAATAAAACGCCTCCTAGTGCTTCGGCGCAATGCTTTCTCATAGAGCTCATTGAGTTGGAGTAATTTAATTTTATTTTTTTTAATGTTATTTCAATGTAAAAAACATAATTTCTATTCAAGAAAAATTAGTGAGCGTGAGAGAGTGATTAGGAAATAGGAAGAGAGAGTCAGGGATGGATAAAAATAGGGTAAAAATGAGAATTAATCAAAGATAGTAAGACAGAGAAGAAATGAGGACTTGAGAAAAGAAATAGTGAAAGTATTGAATTAGAAATCAAAAGAAGTGATCAAAGAGCTACGCTAAGAAAATTATTTTTCAAAAGCTTGCTTTATAAAGACAGTAGCAAATAATTCGTATACAAATTTTAGAGCAAATCCATCGAGTAGTTTCTGTAAAATAGATAAGAAATGGGAAAATTAAATTTTTTTAAATTGAAACTATGCTAAGAAAATCGGTTTTTAAAAGTCATTCTTCTTTTGACAGATGCAAATAATTGGGTCCTAGCATGAAAAATTATTTTTAAATCTATTACACTGAAAAAAAAAATGAGCCTTCATTACTACACACTCTGGCCGTCACTACCGGAGTCGCTCTGGCAAAGAGTATACAGCCTACATTACTGGTAAGACTAGCAGTGTTTACCATATGTAAAATAGAGAAACTGTCAACGTCGATGTAGGCGCAACTGTTACTGAAATTATTCAGCGATTGAATATATTTATAATGTTCTAAATGGAATCATTAATTACTTTACTTCAATTGAGTGTTACATCCTTACCGACGACTATCTTATTTGTGTGATTTTGTTTCATAACTACCTGTGATAACCTCTTCATTTAGCACTCAATTAAAGTAACAGCTGATACTCAAGTAACGAAACTTAAGTTTTAAGTCATACTTAATACTCAAGACACGACTATGAATTCGGGCCATAATGTTTTTTATGGCTCGAATTCATAGACCCAACTCAAGTCTAAGGCTAGAAGTTGTAGTTGTTACTCAGTTCTCAAATATTTTATCCTTGTTCTCTTTATGGGAAAAGAGTAAGAACATAGATAGATATCGGAGAACTGAGTAAAGACTATAACTTCCAGCCTAACGATTGTTACTTGAGTTACGTTACTGAATTCGCACTTATGTCAGTGAAGATAATATAATACAATACATGACATAAGTGCAAACTTTATTTATGATCTTTAAAACGATTGCAAATGTCATAAAATAATTGCGAATAATATGCACTTTTTAACAAAAATATATTTAATATTGTAATATTAATATGAGACATGTAAACAAGATTTCAACGTTTTCGCATGCTCACATTTTTTTACACAGTATAAAAATAGACCACATAGCTCTCGCAAAAGTGTGACTTAAGAGGCGGTCGGAACCAAATCGGTGACTTGCGGTATATATCAAGTCAGCATTTTTCGCTTTACGATAATATTTTGTATATTTTGATGGCTTAAACTAATTCAAATTATTCTTTATATACATGACTAGAGGAAATGACTATATTTTTACCATATAAATAAGTAAATAAATTATTATAAGCATTTATTACAAATATCAAACTGACTTGACATATACCGCATGCAAAAAACTGTCGTGTCGATTGTTAGGTGGCATTTTTCGCTTCATAACAATATTTTGTATATTTTTGTGGCTTTAACTATTTTAAATTATTCTTTATATACATGACTAGAGGAAATGACTATATTTTTACCATATTAATAAATGAATAAATTATTATAAGCATTTATTACAAGCATGGAAGTAAATCACCGATTTGGTTCCGACCGCCTCTTAAGTGCAGATTTAGATTACAAAGTGTTAAAATTGCCAAAGTCAAGGTTCATATTATTAAATCATGATGATAATGTTTGTATTGATGAGTTTTTCTTACGAAATATGAATTCATATGTAATCTCAAGTTGATATTTTGTCCGTACTTAATATAGCTGTACCTGTGAAATTACTTATTTATCAAAATATTTTCTCTTATAAATGTAATATAATATTTAAAAGATTTTATCACATACAAAGTAGTGAAATATCAACAAAATCATGAAAGAAGTGTTTAAATACCTAATCTAAAATGTGGATTCGTGCAAAAATATGATGCGAATATTTGTAAATCTGATGTTTCCGACTTGATTGCATAATTTAATTTATAAATAAAGTCCTAGAACACAATTTCATAATATAAATAATAATACAAAGTCTGCAAATGAGCTGCAATCAGCCAAAAACTTCAAAAAAATGAGTTTTTTGCATTTTTAACTATAGCGCACCAATAGGAAATATCTGGGAAAATTTAGGCAAGTAATTTTAAACAAAATACAAGTTTTTTTGCAAGAATTGGCCCTGTACCGCATTTTCCGTAAAAATGGGAAGGATTTGAATTTTTTTCAGCCTTTTAGATTATATAGCATCATCAAATGTTCATGAAAAAATTCTTCATGATTTGTAACCGTTTAAGCTATAAGCACGATTTTCTTGGGGTTTTTTTACCGACTAGATGCGGAGAAAAAAAAATAGTGAGAAAGTCATTTTTTCCATGCTGTGGACAGGGGGAGGGGGGTCGCGGTCTGCAAATATGATACAAACTATTTTTTTTATCTAAAACAAAGTTACAAGGTCAAACCAAAATTTCAGGGACAGGGCAAAATTGACTATCTTAACGGGGGATACCCTTTGCATCAGAATTGCGTCTTTGCATGAAAAAATTTATTATATCGGTCAGATAGAATACGAAAAAATAAGACCCGTATTTTTTTGTTTTTTTAAATATGATAAATTGCAAAAGTTATAGCCGTTGTAAGTTAATGCAATTTTGATATATACACGGTGGGCCATTTTAATCTTCGCACTCAGTTATATCCGAACCTACTGAAGCTACAAAAAAAGTTCCAGAGCAAAATTGACCGGGACAAAAGGGGCCATTCAACTGCGCCCTTGGTTTTGACCTTGAGGTCCAATTTCAAGGTCATTTGAAGGTCAAGACCATTTTTTTAAATAGAAATACCTATTTTTGACTGCGGATTTGAAAAGAGCGAGAAATTCTAAGATAAGTTTGTCCTAGGTCAAAATTGATTTGGTGACCTTTTCAAGGTCAAAAATCGAGGTCAAATGTCTAAAAACCGATTAAATGCCCTTTTTCTGCATTATCTTGGTTTGCTGATAAATGCAAATGATCTAAGTAGTGTTAAATGGTCATCTTAGTTCCAAGGTAAAAGGTATCTTGTATCTTGACCTTAAGAGGACGCTGGATCTCTCTACCCTTTTCTAATTAAAAAATGTAAATTTTTGGGAAAACTAGTTATTATTGATAGAAATTAAGGGTTGTCCGCAACTTCTATAGCGAAAAACAATATTTTGTCTGATGAGAGCAAATTAATTTTGTTGCTTTTTTTTCAAGTAAAGTGTGACATACTTAAATAACGTATTCTCTAGCCTAATTTAGGATTTTGTAAGTATGTCAAACGTTACTTGAAAAAAAAGCAACAAAATTAATTTGCTCTGATCAGACAAAATATTGTTTTTCACTATAGAAGTTGCGGACAACCCTTAATTTTTATCAATAATAACTAGTTTTCCCAAAAATTTACATTTTTCAATTAGAAAAGGATAGAGAGATACAGCGTCCCCTTAAGGTCAAATTTCAAGATCATTTTAAGATCAATAATGTTTTTTCGGTAATAGAAATTCCTATTTTAGACTACGAATTTAAAAATATTAGTTATATTTACGCTAAGATTATTCTAGGGGAAAGTTGATTTTATGACCTTGGAATGGTCCAAAATCAAGGTCAAATATTGAAAAACTTATCGAATGCTCTTTATCTGAATTACACTGGTTTCTTAAGACTTTTGGTGTATCGGTATGAAAGAAAAGTTCAGAAAAAATTTGTGCATGGTGAAGGGGGCCTCGGCCTATTTTTGACACTGCAGTTAGAAAAAGTGACACTCAAAGTAATATTTTAAGTTCATTATGTCGTGAATGGATCTGAAGAAGGTCAATTCAAGATTAAATAACATAATATGTTTATCCCATCTTTAGCGTTACCCAGGAACAACGGCGTGGACGTAATAGGATTGTGTTCCCTTTGGGGTGCTGGATTATCGTGAGTCCCCCTGCCTCTCACATCGGGGTGCTAGATTATCGTGAGTCTCCTTGCCTCTCACATCAAGGTGCTGGAATATCGTGAGTCCCCTTGCCTCTCACTGTTTTAACCACGAAGCAAATGTTCAAAGTTATTTTCATTTACTTGTAGACACAAAGTTAAGCACCTTCGAAAATGACGTACAATCTTCAGTAGAGTTTGTCTCGGGATTCCCCCACATGCTTGACGAATGCGATTTTACATGTTTTCTCTAGTTCTCTAAGATTATTCTAGGGGAAAGTTGATTTTATGACCTTGAAATGGTCCAAAATCAAGGTCAAATATTGAAAAACTTATCGAATGCTCTTTATCTGAGTTACACTGGTTTCCTAAGACTTTTGGTGTATCGGTATGAAAGAAAAGTTCAGAAAAAATTTGTCCATGGCGAAGGGGGCCTCGCCATGCACAACTTTTGTCTAGACTTTTTGGTGTGATTGATTTTAACTTCAGTTTCAAGGTCAACTTAAAAGAGCGTAAAATTTTACGTCGGAAACAGTATTTTAAAATATTTTTCATGACCTTTGAAAGGTTATGTCAAGGTCAAATGCTGAAATACCTAGTATGATGTCTTCTGTCTGGAGAACGTTCAGCGTAAAGTCTTAGTGCAGCACGAAAATATTAAGATACACCTCTAAAACCATTTTCATATCAACAATTTTATTTAAAGGTTATACAAAAGTGGAAAATTAAAATAGCACTATTCAGTTGTAATTAATATTTCAAGTGCAATAAACAAAAATAAAAATAGTTTTGATAATAATATTAAGACTCAAGAAGTAGTAATAGCAATAAATGAATCGAAACGCGGATTAGATATTAGAATATTCTTTTTAGACTATTTTTATTAGAAAATAATATTTTACGAAGAACGATAGATAAATTTTCATATTGAATTTTGCCCCTACTCATTATTCAGTTTTATCTTATAACTTAATTTTCTTCTAAGCGTTCTTCGTAGTAATTGAAGAAATATGTAGAGTCATGTTTGTGTTAAGTAAATTATTTTTGATTTGAAAATAATCTTTTACAAAAATATTCAAGTATCTAATTCGAGCTAAACAAAAGTTATCATTTACAACTATTACTATTTCTTCACTTTTTTTTATTATTATCAAAAATTTTATGTTTGTTGGACTACACTTAAGATATAAATTACAACTTAACAGTGTTATTTAAATTTAAAAACTGTTGTAATGGCTGAATATCCTCCAAATGAGATAGTTGATATGATAATGGTTTTAGGGGAATGTCGGAATAACTATCATGTTGCAGCAAGACCTTACGCTGAACGCTTTCCAGATAGAAGACATCCCAGTGATAGGTCAATACAAAGTTTAACTGACAGAGCTCGTCGAGGACGTCTTGCTCGCCAACGCAGGCGTCATGAGTATAACGAAGATGATGCTCGTGTTATAACTATTCTTGCGGTTATTCATCTTAATCCTCATGTCAGCAGTCGTCAAATAGAAATGGAAGTTGGTAATCCAAGACGAACATTTTTGAGAATTTTAAATAGGCTTAATTACTATGCTTACCATATCACGCTCGAACTGACAAGGAATCATATGCAAATGAGGACTCAATTTTGCCAATGGGCCTTACACATTGTAGAAAATGATTCCAATTTTTTCAAGTACGTACTTTTTTCTGACAAAGCTAAATTTTATAGCGGTGGAAAATTAAATAGGCACAATTGTCATTATTGGTCAAATGAAAATCCTCATTGGTACAGAGCTGTAGATTATCAGCATCGCTGGAGCCTTATGGTATGGTGTGGGATTGTAAATGGATATTTGATTGGCCCTTACTTTTTTGAGCGAAATGTTAATGAAGACTGCTATTTGCAGTTAATAAGAGACCACTTGCCAGAATTAATGGAAGATGTTGATTTAGAAACTAGACGAAGAATATGGTTTCAGCAGGATGGTGCACCACCACACTTTGCACGAATTGACCGAGAATTTTTTAATCAAAATTACCATGAAAGATGGATTGGTAGAGGAGAGCCAGTTAATTGGCCTCCTAACTCGCCTGATTTAACATCTCCAGATTTTTATTTGTGGGGGTTCCTAAAAAATGTTATTTTTAAAGAGCGGCCTACAACTAGAGTAAACATGTAAAATCGCATTCGTCAAGCATGTGCGGGAATTCCGAGACAAACTCTACTGAAGACTGTACGTCATTTTCGAAGGTGCTTAACTTTGTGTCTACAAGTAAATGAAGGTTACTTTGAACATTTGCTTCGTGGTTAAAACAGTGAGAGGCAAGGGGACTCACGATAATCCAGCACCCCGATGTGAGAGGCAAGGAGACTCACGATAATCCAGCATATATATTAATATTACAATATTAAATATATTTTCGTTAAAAAGCGTATATTATTCGCAATTATTTTATGACGTTTGCAATCGTTTTAAAGATCACAAATAAAGTTTGCACTTATGTCATGTATTGTATTATCTCCATTGACATAGGTACGAATTCAGTAACGTAACTCAAGTAACAATCGTTAGGCTGGAAGTTATAGTCTTTACTCAGTTCTCAGATATCTATCTATGTTCTTACTCTTTTTCCATAAGGAGAACAAGGATAAAATATTTGAGAACTGAGTAACAACTACAACTTCTAGCCTTAGACTTGAGTTGGGTCCATGAATTCGAGCCATAAAAAAACATTATGGCCCGAATTCATAGTCGTGTCTTGAGTATTAAGTATGACTAAAAACTTAAGTTTCGTTACTTGAGTATCAGCTGTTACTTTAATTGAGTGCTAAATGAAGAGGTTATCACAGGTAGTTATGAAACAAAATCACACAAATAAGATAGTCGTCGGTAAGGATGTAACACTCAATTGAAGTAATACCTGATACTCAAGTGACGATACTTAATTTTTAAGTCATACTTAATACTCAAGACATGACTATGAATTCGGGCCTAAGTTTGGGTCAAAGAAAAGTAACATGTGAAATATTTTGTAAATAGAAAAACGAATATTAGTATTGAAACAGTGTTACGAATATTATTATAAAAAATAAAATCCTATATTTATTAATTTCATATATTAGGTAAGGATTTATTTCCAACGAAATTGTAGTTTAAGACGATAATATTATTTCATGGGCTATATTACAATATTAGAATAACATTGTATGATGAAAATTGATTCGATATTAAATGATTATTATTGTAGATGTTTAAGAAGATCTTTCGATGGAACTTCTTAAACATCTACATAATAGTCGTGTCTTGAGTATTAAGTATGACATAAAAATTAAGTATCGTCACTTGAGATTCAGATGTAACTATAACTTGAGTATCAGCTTCAATTGAGTGTTACATCCTTACCGACGACTATCTTATTTGTGTGATTTTGTTTTATAACTACCTGTGTAACATCTTCATTTAGCACTCAATTAAAGTAAAAGCTGATACTCAAGTAACGAAACTTAAGTTTTAAGTCATACTTAAGAGGAGGTCACGTATCTCTGTCCTTTTCTAATCAAAGAATTGAGTTTTTTATAGAAACTAATAACTTTAGCAAAAAATGAAGAGAAAGCCGCATCTCGTAATAAAAAAAGCAATATTTTCTTTGATAAGAACGAATTAATTTTATTGCTTCGTTTTCAAGAAAACCTTGAAAAACTTAAATCATAGAGGTTAGGGCGGACAATTTAGTTTTTCAAGGTTTTCTTGAAAACGAAGCAATAAAATTAATTTTTCCTTATCAAAGAAAATATTGCTTTTTTTGATACAAGATGCGGCTTTCTCTTCATTTTTTGAGAAAGTTATTAGTTTTTGTGAAAAAATCATTTCTTTGATTAGAAAAGGACAGAGATACGTGACCTCCTCTTAATACTCAAGACACGTCTATCAATTCGGGCCATAATGTTTTTTTATGGCTCGAATTCATATACCCAACTCAAGTCTCAGGCTAGAAGGTGTAGTTGTTACTCAGTTCTCAAATATTTTATCCTTGTTCTTTTTATGGAAAAAGAGTAAGAACATGGATAGATATCGGAGAACTGAGTAAAGACTATAACTTCCACCGTAACGATTTTTGCTCGAGTTACGTTACTGAATTCGTACCTATGTCAATGGAGATAATACAATACATGACATAAGTGCAAACTTTATTTGTAATCTTTAAAACGATTGCAAACGTCATAAAATGATTGCGAATAATATACGCTTTTTAACGAAAATATATTTAATATTGTAATATTAATATGAGACATGTAAACAAGATTTCAATGTTCTCGCATGCTCGCATTTTTTTTACACAGTGTAAAAATAGACCACATAGCACTCGCAAAAATGTGACTTAAGTGCAGATTTAGATTACAAAGTGTTAAAATCGCCAAAGTCAAGGTTTATATTATTAAATCATGATGATAATATTTGTATTTATAAGTTTTTCTTACAAAATATAAATTCATATGTAATCTCAAGTTGATATTTTGACTGTACTTAATATAGCAGTACCTGTGAAATGACTTATTTATCAAAACATTTTCATTTATTAAAGCAATATGATATTTAAAAGATTTTATCACATATAAAGTAGTGAAATATCAGCAAAATCATGAAAAAAGTGTTTAAATACCTAATCTAAAATGTGGGTTCGTGCAAAAATATGATGCAAATATTTATAAATCCGATTTTTCTGACTTGATTGCATAATTAAATTCATAAATAAAGTTCTAGAATACAATTTCATAATATAAATAATAATACAAAGTCTGCAAATGAGCTATAATCAGCCAAAAACGTCAAAAAAATGAGTTTTTTGCATTTTTAACTATGGCGCACCAACAGGAAATATCTGGAAAAATTCCGGCAAGTAATTTTAAACAAAACATAAGTTTTTTTGCAAAATTGGCCCTGTACCGCATTTGCCGTAAAAATGGGAGCGATTCGAATTTTTTTTATTCTTTTAGGTAATATAGCTTATCAAATGTTTATGAAAAAATTCTTCATGGTTTGTAACCGTTTAAGCTATGAGCACGATTTTTTGGGTTTTTTTTTACCGACTAGATGCGGAAAAAAAAATTTAGTGAGAAAGTCATTTTTTCCAAGCTGTGGACAGGGGAAGGAAAGTCGCGGTCTGCAAATATGACAAAACCCACACAGCATGGAAGATTTCACTGAAATATTTCGAATTATTCCACTAGAATATTTTAATGGAACCTTCCATGCAGATTATTGGGAGTCTCCACAGAACATTTCGAAATAATGCACTGGAATCTTCCATTAAAAGCTTCAAGGAATATTTTAGAAATATTTCAAAGAAATGTTTAAAAACTTTTTCAGAATATTCCATAAAATATTCACGAAAGATTCCAGGAACATTCCATGAACATTTCGCTGGGAGATTCCGAAAAACTTTTAAATCGTAAGCGGGATATTACACAAATCTTCCATAAATATTCCACAAAATATTTCACGCAAAGATTTCACTCATCTTTCGGTGGAATATTCCATGATACATTTCAGGAAGATTCCATAAACATTTCGCTGGAAGATTCCGATGAACTTTAAAATCATACAGCGGAATATTACATAAATCTTCCAGAAATATTCTACGAAAAATTACACAAAAAGATTTGAGTTGTCTTATAGATAAATATTTCATAAAAGATTTCAAAAGGATTCCATAAACATTCCACTAGAAGATTTCGAAAAACATTAAAATCGCAAAGCGAAGTAATCACATAAATCTTTCATAAATATTTCACAGAATATTTCACGCAAAGATTTTACTAATCTTTCGGTGAAATATTCCATGTAAGATTTCAGGAAGATTCCATAAACATTTCGCTGAAAGATTCCGATGAACTTTAAAATCATACAACAGAATATTACATAAATCTTCCCGAAATATACTACGAAATATTACACAGAAAAATTTGGGTAATCTTCTAGATAAATATTTCATAAAAGACTTCAGGAAGATTCCATAAACATTTCGCTGAAAGATTCCGATGAACTTTAAAATCATACAGCGGAATATTGCATAAATCTTCCAGAAATATTCTACGAAATATTACACAGAAAGATTTAAGTAATCTTCCAGTGAAATATTTCATAAAAGATTTCATAAAGATTCTATAAACATTTCACTGGAAGATTCCAAAAAACTTCTTAATCGTACAGTGGAATATTACATTAATCTTTCATGAATATTCCACGAATTATTTTACGCAAAGATTACAGTATTCTTCTGGTGGAATATTTCATGAAAGATTTCATGGAGATTCCATAAACATTTCGCTGAAAGATTCCGATAAACTTCAAAATCGTACAGCCGAATATTACACAAATCTTCCATAAATATTCCACGGAATATTTCACGTAAAGATTTCACTGATCTTTCGGTGAAATATTCCATGAAAGATTTCAGGAAGATTCCATAAACATTTCGCTGAAAGATTCTGATGAACTTTAAAATCATACAACGGAATATTACATAAATCTTCCAGAAATATTTTACGAAATATTACACAGAAAGATGTGAGTAATCTTCCAGATAAATAATTCATAAAAGATTTCAAAAAGATTCCATAAACATTTCACTGGAAGATTCCGAAAAACATTTAAATCGTAAAGCGGAGTAATCACATAATTCTTTCATAAATATTCCACGAAATATTTAACAAAAAGATTTAAGTAATCTTTCAGTGAAATATTCCATGAAAGATTTCAGAAAGAATACATAAATATTTAACTGAAAGATTCCAAAAAACTTTTAAATCGTACAGCGGAATATTACATAAACCTTTTTCGAAATATTCCATGAAATATTTTACAGAAACATTTCTGATATATTTCATGAAATATTCTATGTAATGTTTATGAAATATTCCGGTGAAATATTTCATGGAAGATTCCAGGAACATTCAATAAACATTACGCTGGAAGATTCCGAAAAACTTTTGAATTGTACAGCGGAATATTACACAAATCTTCCACAAATATTTCACGAAAAATTTCACGCAAAGATTTTACTAATCTTTCGGTGAAATATTCCATGATAGATTTCAGGAAGATTCCATAAACATTTCGCTGAAAGATTCCGATGAACTTTAAAATCATAAAGCAAAATATTACATAAATCTTCCAGAAATATTCTACGAAATATTACACAGAAAGATTTAAGTAATCTTCTAGTGGAATATTTCATAAAAGATTTCTGAATGATTCCATAAACATTTTGCTGGAAGATTCCGATGAACTTTAAAATCATACAGCGGAATATTGCATAAATCTTCCAGAAATATTCTACGAAATATTACACAGAAAGATTTAAGTAATCTTCTAGTGAAACATTTCATAAAAGATTTCATAAAGATTCTATAAACATTTCACTGGAAGATTCCAAAAAACTTTTCAATCGTACAGCGGAGTAATTACATGAATCTTTCATAAATATTCCGCGAAATATTTCACAGAAAGATTTAAGTAATGTTCCAGTGCAATATTCATAAAGGATTCTAGAATGATTCCATGAAGTTTTCGTTGGAAGGTTGCGCGGAACGTTATGGGAGATTTTCAGTGACGCTGATAGAGGGATGTTCGTTAAATGGGAGTTTTATCCCCAAGCGGTTGGAAGATACCTCACTTACTATATAAGCGAAAGGGTATCGGCGCTTTGATGTGTTCAGTCGAAGCAAATATGTAAATGCGATTTTATAACTAAATATTTATGTATGCGCATATGCATTGATGTATAAGTTTAATGTGTTATTATATAATATATATACTACCCCCTCACAGCATTTTACATCTTCCAGAAATCTTCCAGGAACATTTCATGAAAGATGGGAGATTACCCAAACCTTCCACTGAAATATTCTTGAAATCTCTCAAGAATATTCCATTGAATATTCCAATGTAGGAAGAATCAAGGACATATGAATATTAAAGGAATATGCAATGGAAGATTCCTGAAATATTCCGAATCTTCCGTGCCAATATTCTACTAATCTTCCATAAATATTCCACGGAATATTTTACGATGGATTTCTAAAATCTTCCAGAAATATTTCATGGAATATTTTATGAAAGATTTCTTGAATTTTTCGTGCATATTTCATGAAAGGTTCATGAAATGTTTCAAATCTTCCGGAAATCTTCCATTAATATTCCAACGGAATATTGCAGGAATATTTCATAAAATATTCCTGCAAGATTCCTGAAATATTTCAATGAAAGATCTGAGATGTCCTAAATCTTCCAATGAAATATTTTTGGAATCTTCCAACAATATTCCATGGAATATTCCAATGTAAAATGTTCCAAATCTTCCGTGCCAATATTCCAGGAAGCTTCCATAAATATTCCATGCTGTGTGGGAAACTATTTTTTTTTATCTAAAACCAAGTTACAAGGTCAAACAGAAATTTCAGGGACGGGGCAAAATTGACTATCTTAACGGGGGGTACCCTTTCAAAGCAAATTCATCACGTAATTTACGTAAAATAATAAAAAAATGAAAAATTGAAAATTTTTTTAAAATTCTTAAAATGGCTTTAAAAAAAATACTTCCCGATGTAAACTAATTTTTAATAGCTTCCCACCTATTTATACTAAATAATAGATACTATGAAAAATTTGAAGCAAATCTATCAAGTAGTTTTCAAGATTTCGTTGGCTAAATAAATACCATTTTCTTTTCGAAACTTTTTTTTCAAAATTTTCAAAATGCTCTAAAATTCCAACTACGCTACAAAAATCAATTTTTGAAAATTTGCCTTCTTTTGGCAGTCACAAATAATTTTTCTGTAAATTAAATCTATAACAGAACAAATCTATCAAGTACTTAACGTAAAATAAAAAAAATTAAAAAAGAAAAATCAAAATTTTTTAAAAAATCTTTAAAATTCTCTTAAGAGCATAACGAAGCTGTCCGCCTTCTAATAATATTTCCAATCTTAACTTATGGATAAACGATGCGTTTAATCGAATTTCTTTACTACGAAAAAATTTGTAAGATTAAACTCTTATGCGGGCAACTCAAGAAATCCACCAAAATATAATACATACAAAGTTATAATAAAAACTTTCAATATGTCGTATTTTAAGGTTAGGTTTGTCGAGTTTGATATCTAATTTCCAATCAAAGCTCATAAAAAAATAACAAGTCCAAATGATTTTTTATTTTAACAAAAATTATTGTATAAATATAGCTTTAGTGCGGACAAGTCATTATATTTGTTTAATTTAAGAATTTAAAAAGATATTGATAAAATAAAAAAAGCGAAACTTGATTGCTGCAGCTCCGACATGCCGTTAAATTGTAACCACGCTAAGAAAATTAGTTTTCGAAAGCTTATTTTCTTCAGACAATACCAAATTGATTATGGGAAAATTTCGGAAAAAATTTATCGCATGGTTTACGCTATCGAATAAATTTCAAAAAATACAAAAAAAAAGAAAAATCTAAGTTCTTTCAAATTCTTAAAATGACTCAAAAAAACTACACTATGAAAACCAATTTTCAATAGCTTTCTGCCTAGTTATACAAAATAATAGATAATATGCAAAATTTGAAGCAAATCCATCGAGAAGCTTTCGAGATTTCGTTGGCTAAATAAATACTATTTTCTTTTCAAAATTTTCAAAATGCTCTTAAATGAAGACTACGCTAGGAAAATCAATTTTTGAAAATTTCCCTTTTTTGGCAGTTGCAAATAATTTCCCTGCAAATTTTAGAACAAATTTATCGTGTACTTTACGTAAAATAAAAAAAAATAAACAAAGAATAAAAATTTCTTTAAAAATCTTTAAAATTCTCTAAAATCGTAATCACTCTATGAAAATTAGTTTTTGAAAGCTTATTTTCCTTAGACAATAGCGAATTGATCGTATAAAAATTTTGGAGAAAACTTATATTATGGTTTACACAAAATAAAAAATAAATTAAAAATAAAAATTTTTTTTGAAAATTTTCAAAATGCTCTTAAATTAAAACTGCACTGAGAAAATTAGTTTTCCAAAGCTTGTTCTCTTCAGACAGTAGCGAATAATTTGCATACAAATTTTGGAGCAAATCTATCGAATGGTTTTCGTAAAATAGAAAAAAATAATGAAAAATAAAAATTTTTTTTTTAATTTTTTAAATGCTCTAAAATTAAAAGTACGCTAAGAAAATCAGTTTTCAAAAGTTTTTCTTCTTTTGGCAGTCAAAAGTAAGTTCCATACAAATTTTCAAACAAATTCTTTGAGCAGTTTACGTAAAATACAAAAAAAATGAAAAATCGAAATTTTTTTAAAATTCCTAAAATTACTAAAAAAATACGATAAGAAAACCAATTTCCAATAGCTTCCTGCAGAGTTAGACAATAAAATAAATTGTATGCAAAATTTTAAGCAAATCCACCGAGTAATTTTCGAAATCTAATTGGTGTACTGAATCCATACACAAACACACACACGCGCGCGCGCACACACACTCACACATACAGACATTTTTAGGAAACCACTTTTTTTTTGACTCCCTGAGTCCAAATATATACAAATTAATGAAAAAATAAAAAAAAAATTTTTATTGATACAATGCTTTCTTTATGAGAAAGCAATAATGAGAAAGATAATTAGAAATTTCTATTTAAAAATTTCTACTCTTATTACGAAAAAATTATGCTCATCAAAAAATCCGGAGAACCGGAGAAAAAGGTGGTTTCACTTTAATATAATATAGGATTTTCACTTTATTTATAATTCCCCTCATTTTGGTGGATTATAAGAATCTAGAGCAAAATCTTATGAACAATATTTCGGATAAGTGGCCCATAATTTAGTGTTGAGATGTATCGAGTTAATTTAATGCACTTTCTATTGAGAAAATATCGATTTTAAATGCGATCTCCTCCATTTCTTTGTTAACGATCATACAAGATTTGTCAGCGCTAATTTTTGGACACTTTCCAATAAGCGATTCTCTGATAAGTACACCTGATCCGGCTTTGTTTTCATTCGTATTTAATCGATTGTCATTGGCAATTAATCACTAAAATACGTCAAGATTTCAGGATCTTTAAAGTATTTAATATTTAAATTAATTAATTATACGTCGAAAATCGAACATCGTTCTTACTTTTTATATATAAGCATATATGAATATGCTTTATATTAATAAAAAAAGATAAAAATCACAATTATTGATTAGAAATTGCTTAGATGTGCATCATGTGGTTTTGACATATTATTTAATCTTAAAATTTCAAAGAATATTTATGAAATGAATCTTTTTAAGAGGAGGTCACGTATCTCTGTCCTTTTCTAATCAAAGAAATGATTTTTTTACAAAAACTAATAACTTTATAAAAAATGAAGAGAAAGCCGCATATCGTAATAAAAAAGCAATATTTTCTTTGATAAGAAAGAATTAATTTTATTGCTTCGTTTTCAAGAAAACCTTGAAAAACTTAAATCATAGCGGTTAGGGTGGACAATTTGGTTTTTCAAGGTTTTCTTGAGAACGAAGCAATAAAATTAATTTTTTCTTATCTAAGAAAATATTGCTTTTTTGATACAAGATACGGCTTTCTTTTCATTTTTTGATAAAGTTATTAGTTTTCGTAAAAAAATCATTTCTTTGATTAGAAAAGGACAGAGATACGTGACCTCTTCTTAAGGAGAAAGGCATAAAAAAATAATTTAAATTTTATTGATATTTCTCATTGCAGTTTAATTTAGGTCTCAGTTACTATTTTATTATCTACATTATACCAAAATCAATAATACCAATAAGACCAAACAATATATATTTTGACAACTAATAGAAAGTCTCTATTTTTCAAATGTGGAAAGGTTAAATTGTAATTTAATTTTTTGACTGCCATGACAATTTTCAAATGAAGTCACAGTATAAAAATCTTCGTTACGGTAGCTGAAAATAAAATGATATCAATCAATAATAATGTTGAATATTTTATTTAATTTCTAATTAATATCATAATATGCATTAAGAGGAGGTCACGTATCTCTGTCCTTTTCTAATCAAAGAAATGATTTTTATAGCACTGCGTGATTTAAATCCGCGCTTAAATCCTGCTGAGCCGATAGTTAAACGATAAATTTTTACGCTGTTCGATAATGAATATAACACTGAATTCACTTAAATCACGCACTTATAATAAGCGATATTTTGATATTTAGATTATTTTTAAGAGTTTATTCATCGATAATAATGAGGTGTAGATTATTGCAACTCTTTTATATCGATATTTTTCAAAATAAATAACAATTATAAGCGTGTTCAATACGTGTAAGACCAAAGTTAATATCAGTGTAACATGTGAAGCGAAGAGGTAGTCATTTCGACGCTCTAAGACTCCGTCGCGTCTGTGATTCCCCTAAACGTAACTGCTAATACAATACATAAGTTACCAATTGTTGCTCCTACGGCCCTAATACATATATGAAAGGAAATTTAGATTTTTATTATTACAGAATTAATTTCAACAGTTTGACATAATGTTATTTCATGTTTTATATATATTTTTTATTTTTTTTCTATTTATTATTCGCGAAGTGCTTAGATTTTGCTTTTTTGCAGTTTTCGCTTTTCTTTTACGATTTATCATTAGTAGAATGCCTAGTTTTGCTGGTAAATAGAATTCGTTTTTTTAATGAATTATCATTCGTGGAGTGCATAGCCTTTGTTTGTTATTGAATTTTGAGAGTATAGATGTAGTGTGGCGGATTTAAATCACTCGAGCTATAAAATAGTATACGATACTCGCGACTTAAATTCACCTATTATTACACGGCGTTTAGGACCCTCGCTGACGCTCGGGCCCTAACTTCGCCGTATAATAATAGGTGATTTAAGTCGCCCGCATCGTAATATACTATTTTACAAAAACTAATAACTTTATCAAAAAATGAAGAGGAAGCCGCATCTTGTATCAAAAAAAGCAATATTTTCTTTGATAAGAAAAAATTAATTTTATTGCTTCGTTTTCAAGAAAACCTTGAAAAACCAAATTGTCCACCCTAACCTCTATGATTTAAGTTTTTCAAGGTTTTCTTGAAAACGAAGCAATTGAATTAATTCTTTCTTTTAAAAGAAAATATTGCTTTTTTATTACGAGACGCGGCTTTCTCTTCATTTTTTGATAAAGTTATTAGTTTCTGTAAAAAATTCAATTCTTTGATTAGAAAAGGACAGAGATACGTAACCTCCTCTTAATCGAAATTTTAAAACTGTGAAGAATAGTAAATATCTGAAAATACTTTTATATCACGATATATCTTTTATTTAAAAAATATGTAGTCATTGATCATCGAGTAATTTAATTTAGCAAACATATTGTAAAATAAAGTCATTTTCTAAGAAACAAAAGAAAGTGCAATGCCATTTACAAATGCAACAAAACAAGAACAATGCGAAGGCTACATGATATTACACAGCGTGTAATAGACGTAAAGTGCTTTGCAGGCTAAAAGAGTGGCGCGAGAAAGTGGAAATAAAGAGGAATAAGCTGGATTTAAGAACACTTATGTCCATCTTATTCCCTCGCGTTATTCTTCTAGCCTGCCAAGGCCCTCAAGCTGCAGCGACAAGACACAACATTTTTACTGCCAACGCAGTTGGAAGATGGCGTCAACCGTCTAGTCACAAAGATACAGTAACCAAGCATAGCCTTTTTCAGTGTTAAGAGCAGGTCGTATATCTCTGTCCTTTTCTAATCAAAGAAGTAATTTTTTTGCAAAAACTAATAATTGTAACAAAAAATAAGGAGATAGCCCCATCTCGTATAATAAAAAGCAAGATTTTCTTTGATGAGAAAAAATTATTTTTATCGATTCGTTTTGAAGAAAACCTTGAAAAACTTAAAAAATTGAGGTTAGGATGGACAATTCAGTTTTTCAAGGTTTTCTTAAAAACGAAGCGATAAAAATAATTTTTCTTCATAAAAGAGAATCTTGATTTTCATTATACGAGATGGGGCTTTCTTCTTATTTTTTGCTACAATTATTAATTTTTGTGAAAAAATCAATTCTTTGATTACAAAAGGACAGAGATATACGACCTGCTCTTAAGAGGAGGCCGGATTCACTGTCCTTATGTAATTGAGTTTTTTGTTATTTCCTCAAGTATTAATCGGTGTATCTCCAAATTGAAGGTTGAGCGCAATAGATATTATTATTATGAATATTCATGCACAAGAACAAAAAATTCTACCGATTTGTTTTTGAAAAAAGTAAGGAATGCTGAAGTAGAAGGTTACGTTTATAATATTTTTGCATTCCTTATTTTTCTCAAAAACAAATCGGTAGAATTTTTCGTTCTTGTGCATAAATGTTAAAGTTATTAATGATAATTCTAAGCGCACTTAATCAATTACTACTACACTTTAATTATAGTCAGTCAATTATAGTTATAAAAATTGACAGATCAAATTGTCTCTGACACAAACACACCAAATGAAGAAGATCTAAGTTCACCTGAAGAACATTCTCTGGATAGTGATGAAGAGTATATTCCTAAGGGTGAAGAACGAACTGTTGAAAAGTTTGATCAAAAAAGTCTGAACGATTTATTTAGAAAGAGTGGTTTATCTAAGGAACAATCAGAGTTTATGGCTTCAGAGTTTAGGAGACGAAATATGTTGACAAAGGGTACTAAAGTATGTGCATATCGTAATCGAGAAGAGCGCTTTAGAAATTATTTCAAGAATGATTCTAATATGGTTTATTGCACGGACGTGAAAGGTCTTATTGATGAATTGAAACCCAACATATACAAACCTGAAAATTGGCGACTATTCATTGATTCATCAAAGCGCAGCCTTAAAGCAGTACTCCTCAATATCACAAATAAATATGCTCCTATACCATTAGCACATTCAACAGTACTTAAAGAAGAGTATTCCAATCTTGAACTACTTTTAACGAAAATAAAATATAGAGAACATAAATGGCAAATATGTGGCGATTTAAAGATTTTATCTATGATACTTGGACAACAATCTGGATTTACGAAGTACCCATGTTATTTATGCATGTTTGATAGCAGAGATAGAGAAAAACACTATAAAAAGAAAATTTGGCCATCAAGAGAATCGTTTGAACCTGGAAAACAGAATGTTATAAAAGATCCACTCGTTAATCCTTCGAAAATTTTTATACCGCCTCTGCATATAAAGCTTGGATTGATAAAGCAATTAGTTAAAGCTTTGGACAAGGGCGGTCAATGCTTCCAATATATAAGCAAAGTATTTCCCCATAAATCTGATGCTAAATTAAATGAAGGTATTTTTGATGGTCCTGAAATCCGAACTTTATTTAGAGACGAAAACTTTGAACAAAGCATGACTGATGTTGAAAAGGCAGCATGGTTAAGTTTTAAAGAGGTATCGACGAAATTTTTGGGTAATGCCAAAAACACGAATTATAAAGCTATTGTGAAAAGAATGGTACGTAATTTTGAAAAATTGGGTTGTCTAATGAACTTAAAACTTCATTTTCTTGATTCACACGTTGATCAGTTTCCTGAAAATAACGGAGACTTTAGTGAAGAGCATGGTGAACGATTTCACCAAGATTTAAAGGAGTTTGAACGTAGATTTCAAGGAAACTGGGGTATCAACATGTTAGCAGATTACTGCTGGATGATAAAAAGAGAAACAGCTGCGAAAAAAGGACAAAAACGTGTCAGAAATCCACTACATCGGTCATTCGAAGAGAAACGTGTACGTAAGCGTAAGCCAATTTAAAAAAAACATCGGAAGAGAGAGAGAGAGAGAGAGAGAGAGAGAGAGAGAGACAAACATAGACAAAATGTTAAGTTTAACGTACACAATAGGCTAAGTTAATATCTTGAATTTACAGTCAATGCTGTGAAAGACTCTAAAATTAGTATTTCAGACGTAAAATTTTTAAAAAATCGATAAATTTACCATACACCGAGAGACTTTTGCACCATAAAAGATAGTGCGTTTTAGAAACGCTCTACAAGGTGGCGCGCATGCACAATATTTTTGGAATATGCAAGATAAATATCGATGCGGCGCCACCTTGCGCTGTGTTTTACGATTAATGCACCAAAAAAAGTGATGCATGCATTATAAAATGTAATATGATTTACGTAGCAGAAGGCATCACTTTTTCTAGTGAGGGCGCGCGTCAAGTTTATTGAGGCAAAAGTCTGTCCGTGTATACAGTTCTTGTCACCGCCCTCTAGAAGTAGTTTTTACACAATCTGACTTCAAATTCATGATCAGCAATCTGAAAAACCCCCAGGATAGTATTTCCAATGTTTATCGACTCTTCAAAAGACGCATGATTAAATTTTAATATTGTTTAAATCCATTTTAGGCAAAATTTCGACTTTTACCGATTTCCTCATCTTTTCAGCCCCATACAGAGGACTAGAATCGCGTTAAAAAAATTTAAAGGTATGGTTTCCCGTGTATTTTTTCCCGTAGAATTCGATTTTGAAGTCCAATTAACCGCATCTCATGATTTGTTTTTTCTAGACTCGAAAAACCGCAAAAAAACCGTAAAAAATGAGGTTTTTTCAATAAAACTCTGAGAAAAGGTAGGAAAACCCTATATTTTTATTACAGATTCGGATTCAGCGTCGAAAAATACATGGGAATATGTATGTCCGGTCAAAAGTTCAGACATTTTTTTTCATTTTGTGGGCCTGTGTAATTTTTCACTAATGTTTTTATAATTTCTATACTTAATTGGTTCTTGCGCTAAACTGCTAGCATTGTAGGCTATAGAAACTTCAATTAAATTGTGCCGACTATGAAAGTTCGCAGGTACGTTACGTGCGTCTAGTATAGTGTCATTGTCATCTACAAAAATCAGGTCTATCCATGTGCGAGACGATGGAGTTATATGCGTGGCACCGTGCTGGACCAACTGAAGCGAAAGCTCAGCGGACAGTTTACTAAGAAACTTCGCATCACTGCCTTCTCGCAGGAGATCGGCATTCAGATCTCATATTATAATCTTAAATGAAAAATCGGGAGTCAAACTGACTAACGTATCAATTAGATCAGAATCTTTTGTAAAGGAAATGACAGGAGGACGGTAAATGACGGAAACCAACACAGATTCAGAGTTGCCATTTGCTTTAACAGAACAAAAAATATATTCAGGCTTACCACTGGCAGTTATAGTTGTGGTATTCGAAAAAGCTAATATCTCACATTTCAAACTATCTTTGACGTAAAGGGCAACCCCTCCTCCATGAAGGTTTCTATCTTGTCTAAAAATTTTATACCCCTTAACCTGAATGACGTCATCCGAGACAGTCGGACCCAGCCAGGTCTCAGCCACTCCAAACAGGTCATAAGAATGGTCGTCACATAGAAGCTCACGCACCTGTCCAATGTGAGCCCTTAAAGAAGTCACATTCAAAAAGCCCGCTCGCAGTGCACCCCTTCTCCCTTTTCGACTCACCGAGGAGATCTGGCTTAGTCATTAGGGGGAGAGTTCATTATTATTTAACTTACTTTTAATAACAGGACATTCATCATTGGGAGCTATCTTAACAACATTGCCAACCTTATTTAAATATCCACTAATCACACAAGATTTGTCAGCAATAAAATTTTTGTCTACAATAACATTATTTGAACTAGTTAAAATTTGATCTATATCATCTTTAGTAGCAAATGCGTATGCTCTCTCCCCTCTCGCCCGTCTTGCCAGAAATCTGCCACTTCTATGCCAAATAAATTTAATACCTTTAACCTTAGCATGATTCTTTAGATCTTTGAAATTTTTATATGTATCTTTTTGAAGGTATTCATTAATAAAAACCTTATAATGGTTTTTTGTGACAGACAGACTGGCAAAACGAGAAAGATCAATGTCTGCCGTTGAAAAACTAGTGATTTTTCTTTTTTCATTTAATATTTTCTGAACCAGATTGGCCTCGGAGAGTCTGACTAGCAGCGAGTGAGGACCCCCCGGACCGTCCCTGATCACGCCGCTTCTAGATTCAGACGATGTTAAATACACAACCGACAAAATGTGTGACTGAATTAAGTCCGGAAATATAGTACCAAGGACAGCACAAACATGATCCTCCTGTCGAACATTAGCCGCTAAGCAGTCCAGTCCACTGGAGATCACCAATGAGCCACCCTCGATACCACAATTTTGTGTGTTTTGATGATTATCCTTTGCTATTTCTGTGTTTATAATTTCTGTGTTGGCGTCTGCTGTTTCCTTTAAATTCGTGGCAGTGTGTGAGACATTTTCACGTTCTTCTACACGCTCCTGCACACTGAGATCAGAGACGGTCTGCACCACGCATGCCAACCCCACTCCAAGTTCTGAAAAATTCTTGTCCACTCCATTAAGGGGACGCTGTATCTCTCTATCCTTTTCTAATTGAAAAATGTAAGTTTTTTGAAAATCTAGTGATTATTGATAGAAATTAAAGGTTGTCCGCTACTTGTTTAGTAAAAAGTAATATTTTCTCTGATGAGGACCAATTAATTTTGTTGCTTTTTTTTCAAGTAAAGTTTGACATACTTACAAAATCCTAAGTAAGGCTAGAGAATACGTTATTTAAGTATGTCAAACTTTACTTGAAAAAAAAGCAACAAAATTAGTTGGTCCTCATCAGAGAAAATATTAATTTTTACTAAACAAGTAGCGGACAACCCTTAATTTCTATCAATAATAACTAGTTTTCCCAAAAATTTACATTTTTTAATTAGAAAAGGATAGAGAGATACAGCGTCCTCTTAAATTCAGCTTGTATAGCAGATTGAAGGCTATTAATTTTCGAATTCAAATTTAAATTAGTCTTATCATACTTTTCAATTAGAGTGGACAATTTATTTTCCAAACTGCTGACTATCCCCCTTAATTTAATATTTTCATCAAGCAGCCTTGCCTGCATTACCTCAAAATTTTTTATTACTTTGTCCTGATTGCTAAGTTTATCTAAGATGCCTTGCAAGCCATCATCAATACCCATTATGCTGCTCTCAACACTCCGTATTCGATCGAAAGCGCCTAAGACTGACTAGGAGAGGCCCAGGCCTCCGGATCACGGATTTTGCTCAAACCTTAGAATAAGTTTCTAGATGTCAAAATATGGAGAAAACCAGAATCTTAGACCCTAACGCTCAAAATTTCCCTAGTTATAGGCAATAAGAGAAAATCACTGAAAAAGTTACTAGATTTTCAAACGCCTATAGTTCTTTAGCATTAACAATTAGACACTTGTAATTGTTTTTAAATGAAAGCTGAGCTAAAATCCTTTCGAAATAGCACCGATAGCACATCAAAATATTATTTTTTTCCATAGCTACAGTGTTATAAAAATTCTACTACATTTTAGCATTTATTATTAATTAATGTTTTTAAAAGGAAATTTACGTCAAAATCTTATAAGGCTGTAACGTTGGGAAAAAATATATTTTGATATGCTACAAGCACTATTTCGAAAGGATTTGAGGTCAGCTTTCATTCGAAAATGGTTTTAAGCTTCTAACTGTTAATGCTAAAGAGCTATAAGCGTTTGGAAATTTAGTAACTTTTTCAGTGATTTTCTTTAATTACCTATAACGAGGGAATTTTTAAGCGTTAGGGTCCAAAATTCTGGTTTTCTTCATATTTTGACACCTAGAAACTTATCCCAAAGTTTGAGCAAAATCCGTGATCCGGAGGTCTGGGCCTCTCCTAGTGAGTCAAGCTTACGAGACAAATTTCCTTCAATTTCAGACAAAGCAGCTTGAGAAATGGAGATGTCATTATTATTCAATTTTGCATCGTTATTTGTTAAATTTTTTGTTTTATCATTTTTAATATTGGCAGCGGGGGCAACATGCGCAGCGCCACCTTTACTATGCGCCGGTTGAATTAAATTATTATTATTTAAAGTGTTACTTAAGCTAATCTTCTTATTTTTCGCCGCGCCACCAGCCTTCTGAAGTTCCTTGGTTGTTGATTGGCCCTGTATGACGATAACCGGTGGTACTTGCGTGTCAGTTCTCGATGGAGTCGATGTGCTTAGGGGCGACTTCTTCGCTGCCTTACCGACATCGAGTAATTGGCTATTATTAATGCTAGCATCGCGAGCATGTGAACTGGAGGGAGTGCCTCTCTCGTTCTTTGTCTTCACACATTTGTTGCAGGTATAATGGTAACCTGTGCCTACTAATTGTATGCGTGTCATACATTTAGCATGACAGCGCTGACGACAAGTCGAGCAATTATACAGTCTCTTTGTTCCACATATGTCAGATGACGGCTGCTCACATGTGGCACATCGATCCATGATAGCGACCTCTTGCGGCAAATTTTAAAAATTTCGTTACTTGGCGTGTTCTAAAAACCACCAGATACTGCCTTCCCTCCAAAAACAGTCAATTTGTCACTAACCTCAAAAAAGCCCACCGGTCCAGAAAAACTCACATCAGCAAAGCAAGGACAGCATCACTGCTCACAATCTTGAAACAGATACTGTCTTGCATTAAGGCGCTTGCAAGTACCCTGAAACAAAAACGCCCGAAGGCAGCTTGCGGCAGAAAAAAGTCAAAAAAATACAGAGCGTCCCAAAGTACGTCTGGCGCTACTTACGTGTTCCAAGTTGAATTAGATTATTTAGATGAATATACTGAATGAGAAAATGCAATGTAGGGTACAAAAAATATGAGTTATTATAATAAAAGTTTTTAACTATTAAATATTATTTCAAACAACATTCCTGTGCTGACACTTCGAACACAAAAGTTGAAAGGTGTTTGAAATTGTTCGAAATTGTTCATAATTGTTTTAAACTATTTGATACTGTTTCGAATTATTTATAACTGTCTTAAACTGTTTAAAACAGTACAAAGCAGAGATTTTTATTAGTTTAAAAATGATACAAACATTCTATTTTTCAATTTATGCTGATTTCGTTAAAAAATTTATTTTATTTTAAATTATTTATAATTTTTAGACTAAGGAGTCAGCTTTAGGATTTTATAGTTTTTTTTTATAGTGAAATATTATAAACAAAAGTAACTAATAAAAATAATAGAAAAAATTGTCTACTTTTCGAATCAACTATCGTAAATAACCAGAAATAATGTTATAATAATTTAAAAATTAAGTGATTGTGTCGCGATAAATCGACTGACCAATTAGAAGTTGAACGAAATCAAATTTTTAAATTTGCATTTTTAATAATTTGTTTTTATAAATAAATTATAAAATCTGGGAAAAAATTTAAAATATGCTTTTAGAAATTATTTTTGAATTCATGAGGTGTTCTAATTTCAAGTTGTAGAATAAATAAAGATCCGACATATTTTGAGAAGACCATAAAATCATTATGTTCTCTTTTAGGTAACTGATAAATTTAAAGAAACTGTAGTCCTATTCAGTGCCGTCTTTCCCAATAGGCATCATAGGCTCGTACCTAGGGCCCCCTTGTTTTAAGGGCCCCGCATCAGCGAAATTTTTTTCTAATTTTTAAAAAATATGAAATATTGTTTTTAAATATTTTAATTTTTTTAATAAGACTTGAAATAATTATTTTCGATACATGTGCCAGGAAGTGATTTAAACCTCACGAGGGCGTTTGCGTCCGAGCGAAGCGAAGGTGAAAAGTTAACACGAGATTAAAATCATTTTCCCTAACAATTATTGAACGAAACTTTTTCATACGTCGTGCAAAAAGCTTGTTTTTTGACACGCATTTTTATCAAAGCTTGCGCTAAAACAAATTTTACACGTGGAGTGCGAAAAAATAATTTATGAAATTCACAGTAAGCATTAAAAAAAAAAACGAAATGTTTAAATTATAAAGCGTCATCTATTATTTATTAACTAATTATTATTAGTGATAGTAAAGAAAATGATTATAAATAAAATAGTAGCACCTTCATTAAATTGTTAAAAACTAATTATTTATAATAAATAAAATATGATTGAATTTTCCATCTTTCTCTTGTATCAAATTTTGCAAATAAAAAGTTTCCTTTGCAAAATTTGTAAAGGGAATGAACGAGGAAACTAGAATGAAGAATGTTATTTAGAGTTTTTTTGAGTATAAAAAATATACTGTAACTCTAATATGTAAATTTATATATTATATGCATTTGTAAAATATTTTATTATTCCATTATTCCAAGTGTGCGCATGGGAGTGCATGCATTTGAATTCAAAGATCGTGTATTTTTATTTTAAATATAGTCTCATGTTTAAATATAAATAAATTTAACAAAATAATGTAAGTTACGAACCATTAAAACATTAAATTTTAATAAAATAAACATGAAAATAAAAATAAATTTATTTTATGTTTAATATGTAATATATAAATTTGATATTTCCTTTTCAAAAAATAACTTTCAAAAAGAATTTCATGATATTTTGGTTGATTTGTATTTTTGACAGACGAAAAACCAAAACCAAAGACAAAGAAATTAACTTTGAGAGAAATAATAAAAAATGTAAAAACATAGGCTTCTTAGTCGAGCCTAGGACTTCTTTGAGAAAATCAGAAATCAAATAAAAATCCCACTTTCAATGCCCTTACATGGCCCCCATCACTGTTATGTCTAGGGCCCCATAGCGTTATAAGACGGCACTGGTCCAATTTTTAAAACTTTTACAAAAATGTGATTTCTTTTTGCATACTATTGTCAGAGATAAGTAGAGATTGCCGATGAGCATAGGCGAGAGCGTGCCCGTTAAAATACAATGTAAACTACTGCCGCCACATGGACAAATGCCCGAACTATACGCGCAAAGCCCCTCCACTTTTACACGCGCGTAGAGAAACAAGCGAGAGGGGAGGAGACAAGCACACGAAACACGCGACTTCCAGTGGCGTAGGCAAACTTACGACAAACCCGCTTTAGCTATTGTCTTCGCCGCGATACATTATAGCTTTCTTCTATGCGATTAACCGTTCCGAAAATTTTTTGATTAATTACATATTTTTATTTAAAACATAGATATATATTTTAATAATAATAATAATCATCATTAAAGTAATCAACAAATAATAATAAATAAAATCTTTTAGGGGGCGATGAACATATGTAACTTTTTATCCTAATAGATCAACGTCAGCGGTAGCTGTGGTCACTAAGTTTCAACGCACCGCGCTCTAATTTTGCAAAGTTCAAACCCCATGTTCTACCTATTTGTTTTTTTTTTTTTTGTTTTATTTTTAAATATTATATATTTTTATAATCAATTTTTATAGCCGAAAAAATAAAATTAAAAATTTATTTAACATCTTAAATTCTATTTTATTTCAAAAATATTAAAAAATATAATTACAGATAGGGATGGGAAAAAGTTTTAATGTCAATTTTACATGGCTATAAAACTTATATTAATATAAAATAAAAACGAAGCTAGTTCTATAATTTTTTTCTATTAAATAAAAGATATTAAAGATTAAAAAAAAATTATCATAAATTATAGTTGTTTTTTTACCCTCACTCAATTGCGAATAATAAAACCTTTTTTGTTCCTTAAAAAAAGGACCTTTTCTAAATTTATGTAAACGTATGACATTTTTAACTAATTTAATAAAAATAGAAAATAAATATAAATAATTCTAATTTTATTTTAGATAAGTAAAATAATAAATTTACCTGAAAAAATAAATAATTTTACGAATTTAAATTTCATTAAAGCGTATTTTAAATAAAATTTACATTGAATATCATTCATATTTTTAAAAATTGGACTTTTTCTTTTTTCTTTTATCAAATGAATTTTTATAATATTATCAATTTTTATTTCCAAAACAAAAAAATTGATAATTTTCTTTAACGAACATAATAATTTTCAGTTCTTACTAAACAAAATTTTGACTAAACTATGAATGGCTTAATTATTTTTGTCCGTTAAAAAGTGACAATTTCTAAAGTTATATAGGGGCATGATAACATTATTTTTAATTAATTTTTAAAAAATAACATTTTATTTTAACAGTTACAAAATTGAAAAGACGAAAAATCTCAATTTTTCCAAAATTACGTAAACAGTTTTAAAATTTAAGTTATACAGAAATTAATTATTTTAGAAAAATAACTATTTTACATCTTATCAGACTGCTCGTTCTGTTAATTACTTTTCTTGTAATAAAATTACTTTAAAAAATTTAAGATGTCATGGAAATTAGTATTTTAATAATATAGAGCTGGTTCTTTAAGCTGAAATTATATGAATTTTAAATAAACACACAATACTGATTTTATTAATTATCAGTTTATAGAGACCCAAAGTGATCATACTTTCAATGAGATTATCTTTAAGAAATCGGCGACGCTATTTGAATATTTACAGTAATAATATATAAAATAAATGGACTTCCGGTTGGATGGCGGCGGGGTGCGCATCGTGGAAAAGTAGCTCTGTAATAAATCGAAATAAAAAAAAGTACGTAAAGGGCTTAGACCGGGGAAATTATTAAAAACGGTTAAAGATTCATGAGACAAACAAAAGTGAATAATCGGTTTCGCGGATTGATATAAAATACAGTAGGGAAAAAAGGAAAACTATTTAACAAAATTGGAGGTTATGGAAGAGAACGCAATAATGCCGGGAAAAGAAAAAGAGAAAGAAAAGGAGGATAGAAAATGTGTAAGTGATAGTGAAGTAGACTCGGAAAAGACTATAAGAATTAAAAGACCGAGAGGGAGACCGGTAAAAAACAAAACTAATCAAGTGGACGGTAGAAATACATTGAAAAAATTCTTAGTGGAAAACGCGAGTTTCGAAACTCCCTTTGTAAAGAGAGACAAACTCATGCATTCGCCGCAACAGATAAAACAGGGAATGGCCATGCCATCCGAGAGAGACAAACAAGAAGGGAGTAAAACAGAGCTACTCACTGACGTTGAAGATAGTAAAAATAAGGGAAAAGGAAAGAATACTCAACAAACAACAACCCTATATGAACCACGATCTGATCCAACCCATACCCAACAAGAACACTATACTCACACAGAAAAAGAGACACAAACATGCGATCACACGTGGAACACACAGGAAAATAAAGAAAAAAATAATAAGTGGGACTCAGAAATAATGGAAGTGAAAAAAGAACTAAATATCTTAAAAGAAACGGTTGAAAGTTTTAAAAGAAAAGAGACAGAAAACGATTTAGAAAAGAACAAAATGAGGGAAATTATAATTAACCTAAGAGATGAAATAACAGTATTAAAAAACGAGTGGTGGGAATGGGAAAAAACATCGAATGAGAACGAACCGGGAGTAATAACAGAAGCACAAAAAACGAATACAACAGACAATAAAGAATTCACAAACACTACAAATAACACAGAGAAAGAGGGAAACACTTCAATGTGTAGCATAAACGAAAACGAAATAGAAAACAACGATGAGGATAGACTTCAAATTACCAGCGCGATCGTAAGTAAAAAAGATAAGCAAGACAAGGATAGCAATGGAATAGATGGCGCCGCGAAAGGCAGTGACCGGCCGGTGCGAAACTACTTAAAGGAAATACCAGAAGCACTAGCGAAAACCGAATACAAATACGAAATGAAAGAAAGGCTAGAAAGAAAAAGAAATATATTTATAAGAGGCGTGAGGACAGTTGGTAAGGGTATACAAGAAGAAATAAAACAGATTGTATGGAAAGAATTAGGCCTTCCAATATATATAGAAAACAGTAGACCTATAGGAGGAGGATTGGTACTAAAGCTGGAATCGCTTAAAAATAAAATTGAAATCATGAAAAATAAGGCTAATTTAAGGGGCACAGGCATCTGGATTGACGATGACTACACGCACAGAGAAATAGAAATACAGGAATGGTTAAATAAAATTGCTACAGAAGAGAGGGAAAACGGTCTAGAGACACAAATGGGTCACATGAAAATCAAGGTTCAAGGAGACTGGTATGAGTGGGACGAAAAACTGGGCAGACTCGTTGAGAGTCAAAAGAAGCAAAAACGAGAGATAGAAACAAAGACAGCGCACGACGAACAACACATATCAGACGAAGACAGTAGATAGCAACCAGCAAACACGACAGAAGAAGAAGACGGCAAGAAAAATAGCAGTAAGATTATAGAAAATGTAAAAGACTGTAATATATGTATAAAAGTTGTAACATGGAACATTGCGGGGATACGTAAAGTCAGGAAAGCATGGGATTTCTTAAGTAATTACGATTTAATAATGATACAGGAAACTTGGTTAGAAGCGCATAAGGAAAATGAAACTCTGAAAAAATTGGACAAAGATTATATTTGGAAAAGTAAACCGGCAACAAGGGAAAACAAAAAAGGCAGGGCTAAGGGGGGTATTCTTGTAGGTCTCAAAGCAGATATAGGAAAAGATTGTCACATTATAGAATGGGAATACGGTCTTATAATTAAAGGGTTAAAAGTAGAAACAGAAGAAAAATGCAGCGTAGTTACAGTGTATAATAATGTAGGCGTAAATAATATAACATGCAAATTAAAAGATTTAGTAGAATCAAGTATTAATACGGGAGAAAAATTAATTATCGCGGGGGACTTAAACGCAAGAATCGGCACAGAACAAATACTAGCAGACGAAGAAACATCAGTAGATAGAAATTCAGAGGACAAAATACTTAACGCAGAGGGAAAGAAATTAATAGAATTTTGCGAAAACCTGGGCTGCGTAATAAAAAATGGTTGCACCAAGGGAGACTGGGAAGGGAGCTTAACATGCGTGGGAGAAGGCTGTAATTCGGTGCTAGATCTAGTAATAGAAGTAGATAACGGGAGCAGAAGCGCTATAGAAGAAATTAAAATAATACCGCGAACTGAATCCGATCACCTACCAGTAACATTTAAGCTAAGAATTAACAAAATCAAACAAATAGAAAAAGTATACTCAAATAAAAAAAGGGAACAGGGACCGATAATGATAAAATGGGACGATAGTAAAAAGACAGAGTACATAAAAAGAATGGAAGAAGCGGGCAAAGATTTAGAACAAGGGGAGGGAAATGAACAGGTGAGATGGACGAAATTAATAAACTTAATTGAACATACAGCCAAAGATTTAAAAATGACAAAAAAAGATAATAATACAAACAAAAACTACATTCCTGAATACGAGGGAGAAGCCAAAGAGCAAAAAAAGATTGTAATGAATAGTTTAAAAAAATGGTTAAAATCAAAGAAAGACGAAGATAAAAATATTTTAAAAAAAGAAAGGACTAAATTAAAAACCATACGGGAAAAAATAAAAACAGATTTAGCAGCGGAAAAAATAAAAAGAATTGAAATGAGCAAAAATATGAAAGACTTTTGGGGCGCGATTAATAAATTTAAAATTAAAAAAAGTAAGAAAAGGCGAAAATATAAAGAAAGAAAGTTGGGTAAATCATTTTAAAAAATTGCTAGGAACAGAAAATAAAACCAACAACAATGAGAAAATGTCGGAAGAACAGGGGACTAATTTAACAACAGAAAATGAGGGAGAGGAGATTTGGAATGTAGACATAGCTCTAAGAGAGGTCCAAATTGCGTTAAATAAAATGAAGTGCAATAAAGCCCCAGGAGAAGATGGGGTTACGGTCGAATTTTTAAAAGAACTCCCTATGATATGGAAATTAGAACTAACGAGTATACTAAATGGGCTATGGCAAAATAGTGAAATTATTAAGGGATGGGAAATCGCGAGAATATTTCCAATACATAAAGGGGGGGACGAGAACTGCACAGGTAACTACAGAGGAATAGCACTACTAGACGTAGGGTACAAACTATTAGCAAATATATTAGCGAATAGGTTAAGATGCTGGGTAGAAGACAAAAAAATTTTTAATGAAAGCCAGGCTGGTTTCAGAAGTAAAAGGGGCACACGAGACCAAATCTTCGTCTTAAACAGCCTAATAGGCAACAAACTAAAAGAGAAAGGGGGAAAACTTTTTGTAGGATTTGTGGATTTCAAAACAGCCTTCGATGTAGTCAACAGAACAATCTTATTCAAAAAAATAGAGAAGCTGGGAGTAAAGGGGAAAATGCTGAAAATGATTAAAAGGATATATACAGAAACAATCAATGAAATCATTACAGGGGAGGGGATATCGGAAAGTTTTAAAACAAATAAAGGGGTGAGGCAAGGATGTCCTCTAAGCCCTAGCTTGTTCTGCTTGGGTCTAGATGACATAGATGAAATTTGGGACAGAAGAAACGAAGGGGGCACAGTGATAGGAGGGGAAAAAAATCTTCTGCTTAAAGTTCGCGGACGATGTTGCGATGATCTCGGACGACAAGGAGGGGCTACAAGCGATGCTGAGAGAACTGGGAAAGTATTGCGATAGAAATGAAATACTAGTCAACACTAAAAAGACAAAAATCATGATTTTTAGAAATGGCGGAAAATTAAAAAAAGATGAAGGGTGGGTTTATAAAGGAGAAAAAATAGAAACAGTAAATAAATTTAAATACTTAGGATTCACGTTTTCTAGTAAAAACAAATTCACAGCACACCTCAGAAACATAGCGGGGAAAGTACAAAAAGCTATAAACTCAGTATGGGGAATAACGAAAAGAGCAAAAATTGAAACACTAAGTAGGAGATTGTACGTGTATGACACTTTAATAAAATCAGGTTGCTTATATGGGGCAGAAATATGGGGATGGGGAAAAAGAGAGGAAATCGAAAAAACACACAGAAGATATGTAAAAATGGCCTTAGGTATAGACAAAAATACACCGGAATATATATGGCGAATAGAAGCAGAGCGTAGAAGTATTGAAATCGAAGCGAGAAAAAGAGCAGTAAATTATCTTAAAGTAGTAGCAAGAATGGATAGGGATAGATGGCCTAAAATATGCTTAGACGAAGAAATTAGGGGTATACAAAATAAAAATGCGAGCACTTGGGGAAAGGAAATAGAAAAAGCTTTCAGCGAAGTAGGAGACGGAGAAACAATCAACTTAATAAAATTAAGAAACAATAACGAGAAAGCATATAAAAACTTAAAAAGAATGATAGAAATAAAAGCTAGTCAAGAAATCCAACTCGACTGGGGAAAAATCGAAAAGTCGAGCTACTGTAAATATTACAAATTATTAAAAAAAAGCCTAGATAGGGAAAAATATTGGGAAGACAAAAAATATAGCGGGGACATTAAGGAGCAATGGACACGCATCAGGGTGTGGTGTTTAGGGAAGGATGGGAACAAGGGTTACAGAGACAAATCATGCAGACTGTGCAAAAAGGACATAGAAAGTTTACAACATATATTAACCTGCGAGATAGCTAAAACAGAAATAAAAAATGGATGGGTTGAAAAAGTAGAGGAAGTTATAGAAAGTAGCAGGGGCTCATACATATCAGAAAAAATAGTAACAATCCTTGAAGGAGAACCGAACGAAAGCATATGTAAATACACAAGATTGTTCGAAGCAATAATTAGATCAAAAAATTTAGAGGGAAAAATTAGCGAATAAAAGAAAGGGGCAGGAGAGGGGCACATAACTAGATAGGTAAACGAAAAATATTGTAAATGTATACGCGTATACATGCGGAAGAGTTACTTGGAATATAAAAATAGGATTAAATATTTATAAGTGTAAAAATGTAAATAGGTATAAAGCAAACTGTATTTATATAAGTATCTATATTGTAGAGAGTAAAACTTTAATGTAATCTAAGAAGGGCGTAATGTAAAAAGCAACTGTAGCTGTACATGGAAATAAATAAATACTATACTATACTATATAAAATAAAAACCCATTTAAAGTTTCAAAAGAATATCCGCCTTTTTAATAAACAAATCATAACTGATAGAGGAGCTATCTGACTATTAAAAAAATGTATATGATTTTTAAATCTTTGAAACTTTATGAGAAAAATATTGAAAATGACAGATAAAGGGAAACATCTCCTCGAATTAAAAAATATTAAAGAATTATGAAATGTATCTTGAAAAATCAATTTCAAATTGTTTATTATATGTTTAAATGGTTTATTGTGGTTATGTAAATTAAATATTTTTATTATTGTATTTTTTATTAATTTAACAAAAATTTAACTTAATATGAATAAAAGAATAATAAAAGAATAAATAAAAGAATTAAGGAATGTGCTTTGATGAGGCATATTTTTTAAAAAGTGTTGTCAACTTCATCAAAGCGCACTAAATAAAAATCACGCTAAAGACCATTGGTATTAAAAAAAACATTTATTAAAAAAATTGTTTCATTTTTATAATTACAAAAATAATTTAATTATAATACTGCTCATAAATTTGCTACGTGTTATAGAACTAGATGAAAATATAAAAAAAAATCAGATGCAAAAAAATTATCGTATATTTAGATAGAAATATCGTAAGAAAATCCAAAAAAGTAGGTATTTGAAAGAATTCACTAAAAAGAATGCATTACATTTCTTCAAAGCTTCTTATCATATTTAATATAAGCCTTATTAGCTCAAAAAAGCTCAATGCGGTTAAAAAGTTATGCTTAATTGAAAATTATTACATATTTGTTAATAATTTTAGCATATAATATATGATAAATTTTTTACTCTATAGAAATAGAGAAACTTGTATATTTTGATCGTTCGTAACTTTTGGACCACATAAGTTTTTTTTATGCAATACAGCTTAAATTAATATATTTAAGTACTTTCTTTGATCTATCACACATTTTCTATTTGGCTATTCAAGTTCCGATAAGCATTTCTTTTCACTATATTTTTTATGAAATATCTTTATTTTTATATCTGAAACCTTTTTTTATTTCATTTTTTTTTCATAAAAAATCAGATTTTGTAGTTTCAACCAAATTTGTTTTCCGAAGATAGGGACCTTTTTCTCCTTGTTCGTTTGAAAAATTCTCATTCAAATTAAATTTCTTAATTCTTTTTGTAAGATTTTTGTAAACTTAATTTAAACTTTATATAATGTTTATTCAAAACATATTATGCCTTTCGTTAAAAATTGCTAAATTTTGAACTTTATTCAAGAACATTTATTTATTTTATGATATTTTACATTTATTATTAATGTCTCAAACATTTTTATTTCATTATTATGTTTTAATACTTTCCATTTAACATTTTCTATTATCAAACATGTTTCTCATAGTTTCAAACAATTTTCAAATTATATACTTTTTAAGTACATTTTTAATTTATTTATGTTTGAAGTTTAATTAATATTTTATTAATTCTTTTTAAACGTAATGCATAAATTTATAAATTATATTTATAAACGTTATATAAATATATTATATTTATAAACGTATTATCTTTAAAATATATAAAATACAATAATGTTATTATTACTTCATAAAAATCAAAATAAATGAGCTTTGGCTACGATTATAAAAGAAAATCTGTCAGAATAATTAATTTTACAAATTACTCATATAAAATAGATCTATAAAGTAAAGAAGAATTTAAAAAGAGAAGACTAAATATCAAATAAAAATTTTCATTACATTCAAATTAAGAAAATAATCTATATTTAAAAAAAAAAACGTTTTTAAAATTTTTATTGCTAATATTTCTTTTTAAAAAAATTTTTTTAATTGAAATTATTTTTGTATCCGAATTCTGCATTAAACTGCGTTTGGGGATTTAAAAAAAGCTTTAATTTTTTATACTAGTGATGCGAAAAACAGAAAATCTAAATTAAAAATTTTATATTTAAAAAAGCGTTAATTAGCACATGCTTAGAAAATGCTTGCACATTTAACAGTTATTTTATTTTAAATGGCTGTATTGTAGGTCAATATTTTTTGTAAAAATTTTTCTTATTGCATTGTAACAAATTTTATTTGTAAGCATAATATTAATTTTTTTTATAAAAAAGGCAAAGCATAAGATTTCAACTTGGAAAAATTTTTAATTGCTGCAATGTATCCTAAAACTTAGCCAACACAGCTATTGTACGTTTTTTATTTAAACCAAATTACATATTTTTATCGCTTCCTCACCCCAAACTAAATTTTTTTTAATTATCTAAACAGTTTTCATTATTAAATAACAAAATTAATAAAATGAGCATTTTAAGGACAAACACGTTGCATGCTGCACATCGTTTTTATAATTAAATTTTTTTTATTTGAATAATAAATTTGTTTATTGTTTTTGGAATATTGTATTTAAATACATTTTTTATGAAAAATAAAGTTTTCACACATCTTATTATATTCATCTCAAATAACAGTAAAAAATATACTTTAAAAAGATATAATAAAATGTCAAAAAATAAAAAAATATATATACTTAATAAATAAACTACTATTTTTAAAAATTAACAACATAGATAAAATTTTTTCCTAATTAATTGTCAAACTAAATAAAAATTTTAAATGCTTTTCATGGTTCAAAGTTTGAACCATTGTAATAATTACAAAATAAACATGAAAATCTATATTTTTTTTATTTTTGGAAATGTTAAAATTCTATGTAAATTTTAAAAAAGTAAAATAGAATTTAAAGTCATTTTCATATAAAACACGCTTTCTTGAAATTTGCAAGGTTTCGTAAAGTTTCATTTTTCCAAAATCAAATTATCGACATTATAAATTTCTATTAAGTTAATTCAATAAAAAGACATTTAAAACCTTATATCAAGATAATTGCTACTATACTACTATATTACTGATATTAAAAAGGATATACTTTTAATAAAAGCATTTCTTCATTCTTTTATGTGTCTAAAATAAAATGATGTTTATCAACATTTTATGTTGAATTTTTATTAAGTGAATTGAAAATAATGTTATCATGCCTCTATATAACTTTAGAAACTGTCACTTTTTAACGGACAAAAATAATTGAACCATTCAAAGTTTAGTCAAAATTTTGTTTAGTAAGAACTGAAAGTTATTATGTTCGTTATTGTTTTGGAAATAATAATTGATAATATTATAAAAATATATTTAATAAAAGAAAGAAAAAAAAGAAAAAGTCCAATTTTTAAAAATATTATTGATATTCAATGTAAATTTTATTTAAAATGCGCTTTAATGAAATTTAAATTCGTAAAATTATTTATTTTTTCAGGTAAATTTATTATTTTACTTATCTAAAATAAAATTAGAATTATTTATATTTATTTTCTATTTTTATTAAATTAGTTAAAAATGTCATACGTTTACATAAATTAAGAAAAGGTCCTTTTTTTAAGGAACAAAAAAGGTTTTATTATTCGCAATTGAGTGAGGGTAAAAAAACAACTATAATTTATAATAACTTTTTTTTTAATCTTTAATATCTTTTATTTAATAGAAAAAAATTATAGAACTAGTTTCGTTTTTATTTTATATTAATATAAGTTTTATAGCCATGTAAAATTGACATTAAAACTTTTTCCCATCCCTATCTGTAATTATATTTTTTAATATTTTTAAAATAAAATAGAATTTAAGATGTTAAATAAATTTTTTATTTTATTTTTTCCGCTATAAAAATTGATTATAAAAATATATAATATCTAAAAATAAAACAAAAAAAAAAAAAATAGGTAGAACATGGGGTTTGAACTTTGCAAAATTAGAGAGCGCGGTGCGTAAAAACTTAGTGCCCACAGCTACCGCTGACGTTAATCTAATAGGATAAAAAGTTACATATGTTCATCGCCCCCTAAAAGATTTTATTTATTATTATTTCTTGATTACTTTAATGATTATTATTATTATTATTAAAATATATATCTATGTTTTAAATAAAAATATGTAATCAATCAAAAAATTTTCGGAACGGTTAATCGCATGTATCGCTTCGAAAACAAGCTAAAGCGGGTTTGCCGTAAGTTTGCCTACGCCACTGGAAGTCGTGTGTTTCGTGTGCTTGTCTCCTCCCCTCTCGCTTGCTTCTCTACGCGCGTGTAAAAGTGGAGGGGCTTTGCGCGTATAGTTCCAGAAACGCCGCAAGGATCGTCATGATCGAATTCGGCACGTTTCATTAACACGGCATTGGCAATCTCTACTAATCTCTGCTATTGTACGAAATCCATTCACTTATTTTGATCTGATTCGAATTTAATAAAAAGGATTTTTGAATTGTTATCGGTAATTACTTTTGAAACTAAGTATAAAAAAATGTATTATTTTTTTTGATTTTATTAAAAATCTATTATTTTCATTTCGGTTTTAATGCAAATAATTATTTTGAACCATTTTTTCTTTCATAAAATTATTAAGGAGGTTCATGTGCCTAGGACCATACCCAAGTCAGGACCCTGCAAAAAGTAACAATATATTTTTGTATTATAGTTAATTTTTATTAAAAGTGTAAATAATTTATTATTATATTTTCAGCTTCAATTACATTTATTTACATATAAAAGGTATCTATTATTCACTATTATAAATGTTCTAATTGCATTCATTTTAATAAATTATTTAAATATTTTTTTTATTCCATCGAAAACATGTAATTTTTTTTTGAATTCGTAATGAAAAAATATAATTTTTGTTTTTGATTCATAAAAAACTACTATTTCATTACCAAGTTATACGCATCAATGCTATTTTTCCCTAAGGAGGATCATCCGCTATCTATAGTTTGTTGTTCATAAAAATTAAAAGTTAAAAGAATTCTTCAAAATTTTGAAAATAATTAATTTATACCAAGAAAAAAATTCCCGAAAATTTTCAAGTAGCCTTAACGAAATTATAAAACTATAAAGTAAATTCAAATTTTTTCTGACATAAAATTTTGTCAAGACTGCTCAAAATCTTTAAAATATTGAATTTTTCACCTAATGAATGGAACTTATTTAAAGAGGCTTGGTGCGTTAACCTACTCTAAAAAAGATGTTCTGTAAAAAAATACTAAAAAAAGTATAAATTATGAATATTTCACAATGATTCTAAAAACTTTATTACACTCTAATACACTTTCATACACTTATTGACACTTTTATACATAAAATATTTTCACTAGCGCTTTAAAATGTTTTGAAGTGTTTATTTTATTTTTTAATTATATATTAAGGCAACTATAGAGGTTGGGTTAAATTCCATTCTATATTTTACAAATTTGTTTTTAAAAATTTTTGGATTTTTAAATTTTCTATTTTTTTGTAGATTTTGAAAAATTTTATTAAAAAAAGCAAAATTGTAAACTAAAAAGAAAAATCAAATCTTGAAAGTTAACTTAACGTTAAAAATGTTATAAACAGTTTAATACGAATCTGAAATTTTTTAATTTATAAGAAAATTTTGTAATTGAAATTTTTAAAACTTATTGCACTTGATAATTAAATAAGTATGTAAAAAAGTTTAAAATAAAAAATAATACAGTAATTAAAGAATTATATTAAATTATATATTCAATACGTATATAATTTTCTAAATTATGGTTTGCATACTCGTTATTTTTCTCAATCAACAACTTCCATTCTTAACTTTGAATATGACTCTAATAAATACTTTCTAAGAAACTAATTAAAAATTATAAAACTATAAAGTAAATTCAAATTTTTTCTGACATAAAATTTTGTCAAGACTGCTCAAAATCTTTAAAATATTGAATTTTACACCTAATGAATGGAACTTATTTAAAGAGGCTTGGTGCGTTAACCTACTCTAAAAAAGATGTTCTGTAAAAAAACACTAAAAAAAGTATAAATTATGAATATTTCACAATGATTCTAAAAACTTAAGGTTATTGACCAAATAAAAGAGAAAAAAACTATAGAAATTGAAAAATTCAACATGGGCTCTTAAGGAGGATCATCCGCTAGCTATAGTTTGTTGTTCATAAAAATTAAAAGTTAAAAGGATTCTTCAAAATTTTGAAAATAATTAATTTATACCAAGAAAAAAATCCCTGTAAATTTTCAGCTAGCCTTAACGACTGATTTTATTATTTATGCTCACTTAAAGTTTATCTTTTTATTACTATAAGATACAAAACACGCAAACTTGCATTTTGCGTGTTGCATTTCGTCAACTCTCTTGATACATTTTGATGCACTTCAAATTAAAGAAAAAAATCTTTTTTAACTTTGATATTCTTTTATACAGTTTGATACACTTCAGGTTTGAGGAGAAAATCTTTTCTCATTTTGAAACATTTTGAAACATCTTGATATGTTTTGATATACTTTTGATGAACTGAACAAACTCATTCGATATACTTTGATACATTAAGATACACTTTTGATGAAAAATAATTATGATATGGGATTGATCCATTTGTAATTATAATTTTTTTTTCTTTTCTTACTAATTTGTTCAATTTATCGAAAGTATATAAACAGGTATCAAAGTGTATTGAAAGAGTTGACGAAATACAGCATTTGCATACCCTTTAATGCACTTTCCAATATTTGGGCACACTCTCGTACACTTTCATACATTTTGATACACTGAAAAATTTCCACTAGGGAAACTTTTACACAATTCTTACAAGTTGTTAAAATTCCTAGAACTATTTTAGGAGTCCATAAATCTTATTTATTATTTGCAACTGCATATTTAATTTATTATTTCCAATTAAATAACTGTTTTTCACAAAAAATAATTTATTTTTTTTTCTATCAGAAAGGAATAACAATAATTAATATAAAATAATTTTAAAGAAAAAATCTTAGAACTAATATTAATGTTATTTTTGTATAATGTAATTTAAGTATTCAATAATTATTTTTTTTTATATTTTCATCGGCTCAATTGACTAAAATGTACACTTCTAATGAGAATTAGGTGCGTAAGAAGTTATATGCAATTAATATACTTCTAAAATTAAAAATTATTCTCTGCTTACCAGTTTTTTCACATTTCATACCTGAATTGTGTATTCAATAATTTTGGTTTCAAAAATTTTAGTATTGCCAAATTCACTTGTACATGAATAAGCATTAAAACAGCCATTTAAAGCCTTTACATAGTTACTCATTCTTTAATATACAATTCCATTATTTCATCAACATATAAAAATATACTCCTACATTAATAATGAATAGTTGTAAAACATTTAAAAATGTGAAATATTCTTAATGTCATTATTTTCATATTACGTATTTTTTTCAATCATTTTGTACTGAAAAGAATATAAAAAAATGGTAATAAGTTATCTTGCAAATTCATTATCAACATTTCTCATTAATTTTCAATAATAAAAAAGTATTTAGAAAACTTCTATAACAAATTAAAACTTATAAATAAAGAAAATTAATATAATTCAACGATCTTAACCTTACATTAAATAATAATATTATTATTCATTTACACTTTCGAAATACGTTTTACTTAATTTTTATCCGAAAAGAAAAGATACGTAATTTCATTCTTGCCTTCTTGTCTTTTGTCGTAAAATGTATGGCGATTATACGATACTGCAGTGCCAAAACCTCATACTAATTTCCATAAGGTAGCGAAATTTGGAACCCTTCTAAGAGTAGTTTTATATATATATGTATATATATATATATATATATATATATATATATATTTATATTACCTGGGTTTTCTTAGACAGTTTCCAAGTAAATCCGCCAGGATCGTGACGGTATCGTATAATCGCGAATACTGTTTTAATTTTTCTTAATTTATATTGGGTCACTGATGTGAGATTTATGAAATTCGTACCCAGAGTTACAATTATATGAGTTAATAGTTAATAATTAATTATATGAGTTTTCTGAAATTAGCACCCGGAGCAACGAATAAAGACATGAATAGGAGCGCGGAGCGAATGGGAAGAATGAGACAACTTAAGAAGTCTACAGATGATGGAATTTTTCGAGGACGGTACCCATCCCATCCGATTCTATAGGCTCGGATTTATAGTCGACACTCAAGACTCAGCACTCAGTTCTCAACCCTCAGATCTTAAAGTTTCATTGTTACGTGCTCCCTATAAACGCATGTCTGTGGGTACGCCAAATGACCTTATAGTCCAGTCAAATTAATTCATTTCAATCCATTTTTTTGCGAAACGTGCTACAGGCCGGTTTATTGCAGAAATATATTGTAGATGATATGCATAATAAGAATATCGATGTGCGCCATCTCAAAAAGTTGTGGGAAAATGTTTATAAACGAATTAAGATAGGAAAATCGACATTTTTTTCTTTTTTCCTCTGTAACTGCGCTGCTTTTGACTCTAAAAAAAAATTTTTTTAACATAAGGTGTTCAGAATTGAATTTTCTTCAAAACTAGGGGTGTGCGATTTTCTAAAATTTTCCAATTTTCTCAGAAAATGAAGTTTTTCCGAGAAAATGGGTAATTTTTAAAATTGAAGTTAAGGACAGATATTTTATACAAAATTCGATAACACTTGGAAAAAGAAAGATTTTCTATTGTCTTTAATCCCCCTCTAAGCCGATCTGTTTCGGTCCGTAAGAAAAGCAACGATTAATTTGTTTATGAAAAAAAAGTCGAAAATTCAAATTAATGCCAAGTCAACAATAATTATTGCAAATATGTCAAACTTCTTGAGCATGTAATGGTACACGGAAAAACTTTTGCATATAAAATTCGCTCCAATGTTGTATGTGAATTCAATTTTATTACTACTGAAATAATTTTAATATCCTTCTTGAAAAAAGATTAGACTCAAATGGAGATGACATTTCCCTCAGCAGAAATGAAATTGGGAACCAGTCTTATATGCGCTCGATATACTCTCAAGTATGTACGTTAATTAAGTTCAAAACGTAATGAATAGCTTTTATATACAGAGTTGATCGGGTTTTAGCTTCTACTCTAACTGTAAAAACTAAATAAAATAACTGAAAAGAGTTTGACATCGGACTTGCTATATTTTTAGTTACTGAATCGAGGATTAATTGAGAATTAAACTGTTTGTGAATATATAACAAATTTTGTATTTAATTTGTGCTTGAAAGAATTTGAAATTGATTTTGATGCGTGTATAATCCACAATCATTTTCATTGCTGAGTTATTTTCATCTTAAAGATTATTGATGTAAAGATATCATCTATTCAGATTATAAGACATTTGCAAATATGTACGTGAACTATATTCGGAAACAAAGAGCCGCTATATAAGTGTCATTTCGATGAAAAATAAATTTTTTCTATCAATAGATCCGATAAAAAAAATAGCCTATTAAATGAATAAAAAAAAAGTTGTTTCAAATTTTGCGCTAAAAAATGAGGAAATAAAGATTACTTAGGTATTGAAAAATTAAAAATTGGATCGAACCAAATTGATATTATTTCACTTTATCACTTTTATTTATTTTACACTTATGAAAGTTTTTACTTAACACGGCAGAGTTATGTTACAATCAATATTTACGAAATGCGCACGGATTTATGTAAATTTTCTAAATGAACTTACCTTATCATTCCTCGTAATAATTATTATATTTTGAACCCGGAGACAAGTTTAATTAAAATTTTTATTGTTTTTATATTTTAACCAATTCTTATAATTAATTTTTAAATTCAATGAACGAAAAAATAATTATTAATAATTGCAAAAATTTTAATAGTAATAATAAAAATTGTTATCTCGTTTTTTTTTCTTTTCTTTGTTTTTCACCCTACTAAAAAATCTCAGGTGAGAAATCACCTGATTTCTCAGGTGATTAATCATGCCAAAATCTCATGTGACGATTTTTTCGGTTTTTACACGTTTCAAAGCATACTTAGTCAATTGCGAACTATTTTTTAAAATTATTGAAAAATTTGAACTTGGAAAATTTTTTAAAAATTTGGTCTTAGAAAAAATTTTGACTCATTTTACAAAAAATTTTCTAAGTTCAATTATTGAAAAATTTTCAAAAATAGTTCGCAATTGACTAAGCATGGTTTGAAACGTAAAAATCAAAAAAATCATCACATGAGATTTTGGCATGATTAATCACCTGAGAAATCGGGTGATTTCTCACCTGAGATTTTTTAGTAAGGTCATGCAAAGAAATTTTTTCATCATTAAATATATTTTCATTTTCTTTCTAAAAGTAAACTACTAAGATTTTGATTTAAGAGTCCGCTTGTGGGGATATATACGTGTGAAGGAGTGTGAGTAACCAATCATGTACTGTATGAACGACCCTACCCCCTAAAGACGAGTTAACGTGTGAGCATGAGAGCGTCAGCTCTCTCACTTGACTACCGACTGTATCCCTGGCTTCAGCAAATACAACGCTTAACCATATCTCTCGTGTATTCATTTAACTCAACCTTAAAACCTCTACCTTCTCTCATCTATACTGTGTGGCTTTTGGTTGGAGTCCCAGGCCCCACAATTGGTGACACCGAGTCTTCAGGACACGTTCTGCAGGATTCAAGCCGCGTCGTGAGGCATCATCTCTCATCGAGCATCATCGCCACCGACCGGCAGGGTAAAGAGAGAAAGAGAAGCAGCACGCTGCCCCTTTTGGAAATATCAAAGGTGATAAAAGAGGTTATTTTATTTTCTTTTTAAAGAAAAGGAAGCTATTTAGCGGCGCAGAGAAAAGCATCAATCTTTTCTTCTGCATAAGTCGCAAATAGTCTTGAACTCTGTGTACTGTCAGGCGCATTCTAAGTCGCGTACAGTGCACAGAAAGTTTAGAATACATAGAGTATATGATATCCTGTAACGTACAATTAAGTCGCGTACAGGTGTCATAAGAGAGAATTGTACACAGCTCCGAAAGCAAGTGCGACATAAGTACTGCGCGCACGTTCTACGTAAAAATTATATTGCGTGTGCGGGCGGAGCATGGTAAACGCGAAATAAGCGTAAAGTATATTATAATAAGTTGAAGTAAAATTCACCTTAGCGGTCAGTTCGTAGAGTTTTTTCTCTTTTCTCATTTAATTGATACACATATAAAATATATACATATATATATAATAAGTGGAAAGCATAAAATATTTAGTTTTTTTTTTCTTAAATATTCAATGCTGTTGTGCGACAAAGAGTCTTGGGGTACGTTTCCTACTGGCTTTTTGCCTCTTTTATAGGCACGTGCTTCTGAGGCATCTGAGTCTATCAGAGCAGCAAATTAATGCATATATGTTATCTTGCGCAGCTAAGGACGTCCTGGAGTTCTGTGCCTACTGGCTTTTCGCCTCTTTTATAGGTACAAGCTACTAGGGTTTACTTGGCCAAACAAGGTATTTATTCTTAAAATATCAAAATTAATAGCAATTAATATCCTATTTTCCACGTATTAATAAATAATAAGTAGGAAAGAAAATGTAAAAATTGTAAGTCATTGCACGCACGAAATACTACAAGTGCAAAATATAAGTAAATGCGAAAAATTGATGTAAGTGTATCGAGGAGAGAGAAAATTCGCGAAAAATTTCAAGAACAAAGAAAATTCGCGAGGTAAATTTTAATATTGAAATCGAAAATTCTAGAATATTCGAACGAACTCGAGGTGACCGTTCAAGGTTGATAGGTGACAAAAGCCGTTAGAACGCGACCTTTATGTTTTGAAAAGCATAGTAGTTAGTCGAGTAACATAAACAAGGCGCGTTTAGACCCAAAGTTATCTCGTAAACAAAGCGAGAATTTTGTACCGGGGGATAGAATTATTTTATTTTATAATATTATTCGTATTCTAGATTATTTATTGTAATAAGTATTCAGTTGTAGATGCGAGCGTGTCGTGATAATTTATTTATTTGTGTTGTTATTAATTTATTTATTCGTGTATCGCTGTTTATTTATTTATTTATTTATTCAATTGTATATAATTTATGTAAATTCGTGTCGTATTAATTTATTATGTCATAAATTGTTTTCAAATTGTAAATAATTTATGTATTATTTTTTTCATATTGTATATAATTTTTGTTATATTGTTCAATTTATTAAAGTCGTGTAGCGTGAATTATTATTTTAACCGCTCGTACTGCAATTGCGTATTTAGTTAATTATTATTGGACCGATCAATTATTTTAGACAGACCGTTTTCGGAGCGCATTGCGTATCTTAATCAACGTATATTTTTCCTTTTTTTAATTGTTAACACGCGCAAATGAGTATTAACATGGAAGTTGACAATGACAGCGCGTTTAATATCACGGAAATTGCTAGGGTGAATAAGGTTATAAATGATAATTTAGACCTTCAACAGACACCGAATTCTTACGATAAATTTAAAGAACAAGTAGATAGTCGAAGAATAGGGTTAAAAAATCCGCAAAGTAGTCCGCTGGAGGCTGCCGGGGGCATCGCGGAAAAAGGTGCAAATAAAGCACCAATAGGAAATAGGTTCGAGGAGTTTGTAAAAGCCCAAGAGAGAACGCACCGCGAGAGAATGCATCAGTTACGCGATAAATATACAGAAGATTATAAAGTTTGGCTCGCGAAGCTAGAAGAACGCGACAAATTAGTAGAAAAAATGCGTGAAGAGATCGATGCGTTGAAAGCGAGTGTAGGTAAACCAGTAGCTATGGTCGGTAATAATAACGCGGTCGGTAATATACCGACAGAAGGCAACGTACCACCAGTAGGCCCCATACCGACGCTAGATAATCAAAGGCGTATCGACGCCGCAAATACTAATCAAGAAGTTCCCATACCTACACCGGGCGTAGGGGGCGGCAGTTACCATTACGGTACGCGAAATGTTAACTTGCCATTTTGGCAGCACGACCCGGATACGTGGTTTAGCATTTTCGAGAGCCAGATTAACTTTCCTAGGCCGATGGACGATAACGCAAAATTTTACGCGTTGATAACTAATCTCGATAAAAGCGTAATTTATGAGGCGGCCGAGATTACTAAATTATTGCTGCCGGGACAAAGATACGAAGGATTAAAAAGTCACTTACTAGAAAAATACGGAAGATCCGCCGAAAGTGAATCTAAAATCCTTTTTGCTGGGTATAAAATGGGCGATAAAAAACCCTCGATGTTCCTAAACGAGATGCTGAATATAGCAAGAGGACGGATCCCTCGGCAGATGGTGCTCGAGGCATGGAGGCATAACCTCATCCCTAGTATTAAATATTATATGGCAGGATACGGTGCAGATGCGGATGAAGCGACACTTGTTAGACACGCGGATGAAGTATATAAAAATCTGCGCGAAAGTAAAAGGAGATAAACGCGGTCGAAAAAGTAAAGATAACGCGGAAGAAATAGCGAGAATAGAAGCAGTCGTACAAGATCAATTAAGTAAAAAACGCGACTATGCTAGTGAGAGACGAACAAGATCTCGTAGTCGCGATAATAAAGATAGAAATAGAAGTAGATCCGCGAATAAATTTTGTAAATATCATGCTAAATACGGAAATAAGGCTTATAGATGCATAAAACCCTGTGCGTGGAAAAATTCGGACGTAAAAAATAAAAATTTCAGAAGAAGTAATAGTTTTAGACCGACTAATAGCGCGAGAAGTCCGAATAGGAGAGAAGACGTTATCAAGTCTTTAAACCCCCAAACCGACGCGTAGATGAGGCGTGCGCGTCTGGTATCGAGTCAATACGTCTCCATATTAAAGATAAAGTCTCGGGTAAAACATTTTTAATTGATTCGGGCGCAGAAGTTTCGCTTGTTCCAAAAAGCGAAGGTCAACGCGAGCAACCTGTCAAGTTCCAATTATATGCCGCTAATAACACGCGAATAAGCACATACGGTACAATCCATATGCAATTAGACCTAGGTTTTAAAAATAAACGATTCGGGTGGACATTTATCGTGGCAGACGTGCCATACGCGATTTTAGGCGGAGATATGCTGAAACAATACCATCTACTACCAGATCTTACGAGAAGAAGACTGGTGGATGGTGAGACGCAAGAGTCCGTCAAAGGATTCAACAAAACCGCCGCATTAGTTCAAATATCGATCGTTGACCCGGGTAATAAATACGCGAAGTTGTTAAGCCAGTATCCTTCAATAGTTGGTATAGAAGATCCCTTGCCGGCAAAACATAGGGGCGTATACCACTATATTAAAACAACGGGACCCCCCGTCGCACAAAGGCCACGTAGACTTCCACCAGAGAAGCTCAGAGCCGCCAAGAAGGCGTTCGAGAAATGGGTCGAGGAGGGTATTTGTAGACCTTCGAAAAGTCCGTGGGCTACACCCATCCATATGGTACCCAAGAAGGACGGAAGCTGGCGTATTTGCGGTGATTATCGTAAACTAAATAACGTTACTGTTCCTGACAGGTATCCCTTGCCGCATTTATACGATTTTACGAGTAACTTACACGACAAAAGTATATTCTCTGCTCTGGACCTCGAACAAGCGTTCTTGCAAATACCAATTTTTCCGGAAGACATACCCAAAACTGCGGTTGTCACGCCTTTCGGTCTCTTTGAGTATCTTGTAATGACGTTCGGGTTCAGAAATGCCGCTCAAACCTTCCAGCGGTATGTCAATCTAGCCCTGGGCGATTTAGACTTTGCATTCGCGTTCGTGGATGATATTCTCGTTGCATCTTCATCGCCAGAGGAGCACGAGGAACACCTTAAAATTGTATTTGAACGGCTCGCCAAGTTTCACTTACGTTTGAACGTGGATAAATGCAAGTTCGGCGTGTCGGAGTTAATATTCCTTGGACACCAGGTAAGCAGAGATGGATTCCGCCCGGACCCGAGTAAAGTTAAATCTATAGTAGAATTCCCTAAGCCAGAAACTAAAGATGATATGCGTAGATATTTAGGTATGATTAACTTTTATAGAAAATGCTTACCGCATGCAGCTGAAACGCAGCGCCATTTAAATGTATTAATTAGTGATATTAAGAAAAAGATAAACGTCCTGTAGTATGGACAAAAGAAGCTGAAGACGCGTTCGAAAAAACTAAAAAAGAATTAGCAGAGGTAGCTTATTTGGCGTTCCCAGCAGAAAACGCGGAAGTTAGAGTCGTAACGGACGCTTCGAACTTCGCGATGGGCGCGTCGTTGGAGCAATTAGTAGGTGACTCGTGGCAACCATTAGCATTTTTTCAAAAAAATTCACGCCTGCGCAAAGGAATTATTGTGTTTTAGACAAAGAATTGTCAGCTATTTATGAAGCGCTTAAATATTTTAGATACTATCTTGAGGGTCGGGAGTTTAAAATTTATACCGATCATAAGCCGCTCATTTACGCACTTGCGCAGAACGTAGAAGATTGCCCAGCAATTCGTGGTAGAAGGCTATCGTATATAGCAGAATTTAATACGGAAATATGCTATCTTCCTGGACAGGATAATGCAGTAGCAGATTCCTTATCAAGGATCGAGGACGTAAGATTTCCTACGTTTTTTTCTTTAGAGGAGCTAGCAGAAAAGCAGCTAGAGGATGAGGAATTAACGGCGATTTTAGATAACCCCAGTCATCCCCTTAAATTAATAAAGCTGCAATGGGGAGCCGGTAAGACCTTCGTGTACGTAGAATTAGTAGATCAGGTTTTCCGCCCTTACGTCCCTAAAGAATTAAGACAGGATATTATTAACCTGTTTCACAATCAAAACTCGCATCCGTCGGGCAAAGTAACAGCTAAGCTGATTAGACAGCAATATGTATGGCCCAAGATGAACCAGGAGATAGCTGCATGGTGCAAGGCATGTATTAATTGCCAAAAATCCAAAATCTCTCGCGAGAATAAATTTTTACCATCAAAATTCGCCGAGCCAGATGCTCGTTTCACCCATGTTCATGTGGATCTCGTGGGCCCACTTCCATCATGTGAAGGGTACAGATATATCCTATCAATGATAGATAGATTTTCAAGGTGGCCAGAGGCAGTTCCGCTGCAAGATGTATCCGCTCCCACAGTTGCACGCGCTTTTTATGATAATTGGGTGGCGAGATTTGGCGCACCGGTGATTATTACGAGCGATCAAGGGAGGCAATTTGAGGCGCAGTTGTTCAAACAGCTGTTAAATTATATCGGGTGTAAGAAGGTCAGGACGACACCATATCATCCAGCCTCCAACGGTATTGTCGAGAGATGGCACCGCGTTCTTAAAGCCGCAATCATGTGCCACACCGAGTCCACTGAATGGACCAGGGTCTTGCCTACCGTAATGCTTGGTCTGCGCACGCGCTTGAGACTGGATACGGGGGCAAGCCCAGCCGAATTTTTATACGGTACGACGCTGACTGTACCAGGTGATCTCTGTGAATTTCGTGAGATCAATGCGCATGATGCAGGCGAATTCCTTGTCGAATTCAAGGATTACATAAGGCAAATTAAGCCAGTGCCTGCCACGCACAAGTGTGCAATAAAACCTTTTGTTTTCAAAGAATTGAGTCACTGCACCTACGTTTTCGAAAGGGTGAAGGCGGTTAAACCGCCACTTACGCATCCATATACGGGACCGCACAAGGTTATAGCGAGGCATGACGGTGGTAGAAACTATACAATCGAGAAAAACGGCAGGAATGTGGTGGTAACGGCTGATAGATTAAAACCAGCCTTCTTCCTAAGAAATGAGGAACAGCAGACACCAGTCGAACAACGAGTGCAGGAAGATGCCCTAGACGAAGAGCAACTACCCACGCCATCGTCGCAAACCAACAACACCTCGCAAACCTCTGTACACAATCAAACGTCGGTTGAGGTGGAAGTCCACCGTAACGCAGAAGATACGCGGAGCGCCGTCGAAGAGCGGTTAGAGGAAGTCTCTGACGAGATTGGTCCAGTAGACGAGACAAACCCAGCTGAAGTTGGCCAGCAAGATTACGATCAACTGACAATGGTCAGTCAGCCGGATACTGCCAATAGTGTACGGAATGACGAAGGCAGGAGCATTGAAGATGCAAATACGGTTCCCCAAAGGCAAAAAAAAGGAAAGATTTGTGCCTAACATCTTAAAAAGGAGAAAAAGAACTGATAGCATCCTTAAAAGAGATTGTAAAGAAATCGCTATTAAAAAACAGTTAGGTTTGACGTTAGCGTTAACGTAGGGAACCATGCTCCGCCCGCTTTTGTAAATAGTTTTAAGTATCGTAAGAAAATAAAGAATGATTGAAATATGAGTAAGGATGTTACACTGATTGTATTATATTAATTTATTATGTTTTTTATGTATATATGTTGTTTATTATGTGTATTAATAATTTTTTTCTTTTCTTTTCCTTTTATTTAGGTAGCTTTGGCTCGTTCCTACTGGACTGCGTTCCACTTTTATAGGAACACCACTGTGACCTTATTTCTAATAAACTTTAGTGTGCTTCCTTTCTCAGTGTTAGCGTACCTGTGTTCTGCAGCGATGGAAGAGGTGTCAAGAATCAAGACGGACCCCTTTCGTCGTATTATGCAAACAACAAAAACAATAGGCAGTTCGACCTAGACATCATCCAGAGGCTAATTTCGAATTACCCACAGGAGTTCTCCTTCATCACAAGGAAGTGTAAGGTGAGGATCACCGCGGATCTCCGCAGGTTTTTAAAAAACAAAGGAGCAAGGATCACTGAGGATGGGGATCTGCTCCACATCACCTACAGGTGGCCGTACTAGGCTGAAGATGTGCAGAACACAGGAGAAGATAAGACTGAACTCAGTGTAGTGATAGTGTGTATGTGTGTGAGAATGCTAGCGTAAATGTGACTTATGTCAAGAATGTATGACGTGCAAGCATATGTTATATATTATTATATATTTAATGCGAAATGACGTTTTTTATGGTTGGCAATAATGCAAGTTCTTTATTATTCAGCGCGTTAAGCGCGAGTAACATATGGTTGCACAATGTATGATAATCATTGTAAAAACTTAGCGTATTAAACGCATAAATGTGATAATTTTAAAGACTGAGCGTAGTAAACGCATAAATGTGATAGTTTTAAAGACTGAGCGTATTAAACGCATAAAATGTGATAAAATTAGAATGTTATATTGATTGTATGAAATCTTAAAAATATGTATTGTAAACATAAAAATTAACTTCTTTAGTTCCAAAAATAATTCAATACCGTCGTATGAAATAAGAGTATATAGATAATGTAAAGATTGTTATAAAATTGTTAAAAATTGATTGGGTATGTAAATTCAGTAAGTTTTGAGATGCAATATATAGCATAGTAAGTGCATTCATGCACGCAATAATATATAAAACGCATAAGTGTAAGCGAGCACAAAGTAATGTGCGTGAGCAAGTACTATAAGTACAGTTATGCAATGTAAGTGCATTAAGCACAGTTGTATGAATAAGTGCAATTAAGCACGGTGTGTAAATGAGTATAAAGTGCAAGTAAGCACGAGTAGTTAAGCGTACAGAGAAATGACATTTACGTGCGAGCAGCATATTTCGTAATAATTTTATTGTTTAAAATCAGCAGTATTAAAAATTTTTTATTTTGTAAATAGTTACCTAGGTATTAAAGCAAATATGTAATGTAAGATGTAAATATCGAACGTAAATGCATAATGTAAATCCAGGGAGTCAGATAAAATGTCAATAGCTAATGTTACAAATATGGTTACGCATGGAATGAATGGAAGTACGTTACGCACGGAATGAATTGGGGTACATAAGTGCCAGAGTACGATTAATCATTATTGTAATGCAAGTAAATACAATTGTTAAAAAAAAAAAAAAGAGGGGGAGTATGAGTATTGTGGGGATATACGTGTGAAGGAGTGTGAGTAACCAATCATGTACTGTATGAACGACCCTACCCCCTAAAGACGAGTTAACGTGTGAGCATGAGAGCGTCAGCTCTCTCACTTGACTACCGACTGTATCCCTGGCTTCAGCAAATACAACGCTTAACCATATCTCTCGTGTATTCATTTAACTTAACCTTAAAACCTCTACCTTCTCTCATCTATACTGTGTGGCTTTTGGTTGGAGTCCCAGGCCCCACACGCTGTATCTCTGTCCTTTTCTAATTAAAAAATTGACTTTTTTTCCAAAATTAGCAACAAGAGCCAAAAATAAAGAGATGGTTTCGATGTGTTTAATAAAATGTAATATTTTCTTTGATTAGTATGAATTAATTTTATTGCTTCGTTTTTAAGAAAAGTTGGAATAACTTAAAAAATTAGAAATTAGTGTCCAATAATGGGATTTTCAAATTATTCCAACTTTTCTTGAAAATAAAGCGGTGGAATTAAATTATTCTCATCAGAGAAAATATTGCTTTCTATTACACGAATCGAAACCATCTCTTTATTTCTGCCTGAAGCTATTAGTTTTTATAAAAAATAAATTTTAAATAGATTCGGTAAAACAGGTAACTGTGTCGGTATACAGCTGACTCTTAAGGAATATTTTTAAAATAACATAGAAAAAATCGATGAACAAAGGGTAATCAGAAAATTTATATTTGTATTTAAATAAACATTGAATTTCAGCAACAGCTTCTCATATATTATATAGATTAAAGTTATTATTTCTGGCAATTGTAATGTGGAGAGTTGCTCCAATGTCGAGGCAATCGAAATTAAAAATGACGCATGCGAAGAAACGAAAATAAACATTTTTTTATACTTCTTCCATAAATTTTATCCTTTTATATCATAATTGTTTCGATATATATTAATATTTTATAAATAAATAAAAAATAAAAATAGTTCCAATTAAAAAGCAATTTTTATATCAATTTTTCTATTATATTTAAGAAATATTCCTTACATGAAAATCGTACTAGTTTAATTTTAGAAAGAAAATAAAAACATATTTAATGATGAAAAAAATTTTTGCACGAAAAACAAAGAAAAGTAAAAAAAGAAAACGAGATAACAATTTTTATTATCACTATTAAAATTTTTGCAATTATTAATAATTATTTTTTGATTTATTAAATTTAAAAATTATTTATAATAATTAGTTAAAATATAGGAACAAAAAAAATTTTTATTACACTTTTCTTCAGGTTCCAAATGTAATAATTACGAGAAATAATAAGGTAAGTTAGTAGTATATGGAGGATTATAGGTAAAAATGGCGGCTATGAAATTCAGGGGGAATATAGGGAAAAGATTGTTGGCGCCTAAGCTCGAGCGTATACGAGTAAAAGCGAAACAACCCGAAGTGGAAGGGACGCCGTAAGAAAAATTTTTTGGAGTAGCAAGGTAACGGTTATTGTAAAAGTCGGTAAGTTAGGATTCTTTGGTGAAATAAATTTTTTTGTATATGAAAAAAAAATTTATGACTAATAAAATCGTATATTTTACAACGATATATATTAAATATATAATGCTAGTAATTTAAAAAAATGGAATTCAATTTACAAATAGAAAAATTCTTTGTGATATAATTTATTAAATTAAAAGATTTTAGAAATATGAATTTTGAATCTTTTTAAATATTTAATGGAATATTTTTAGGAAAAGGATTTGGTGTTCATGGTTATATATATAAAATAACAAAATATTTTAGCAATAGAAATAAGTGTTTATTATTTTTCACTTAGTCTAATACAAATAATTACAAATTTTTTAGAAAGTACAAAAATTTTTATAATAATGAATATATAATTTCAAGTGTAGCATGATTTTGCTTTACGTGTTTGTATGCAACATTTGACATATTTTCGGCGACCATTACCTACAAGGAATTTATTTTTATAATAATTACGTTTATGTTGAATACCACGAATACGTTTATAGAAACGTGCAGCAACCCATATGGAAATAATTTATGTGAAAAACTGTAAATAATAGTAAATAATTGTAAATAACTGTTAAAAAATGTAGGAATTGAGACATAAATAATAGTTATTTACAGTTATTTACTATTATTTATTATTAATTACTATTATTTACAGTTATTTACAGTTATTAACTGTTATTAACTGTTATTTACAGTTATTTACAATTATTTACAATTATTTACAGTTTTTTATAATTATTTACAATTATTCATAATTATTTACAGTTATTCATAATTATTTACAGCTATTTACATTTTCAAAAATTTTTGAATTAGTGGATAATTTAATGTTATTAATAATTATTTACAATAATTTATAGTTATTTACAGTTATTTACAGTTTCTTACAGTTATTTACAGTTATTTATAATTATTTACAACTATTTACAATTTTCCATAGTTTTTTACTATTATTTACAGTTATTCACATTTTTAAAAATTTTCGCCTATATATAAAATTATTGAATAAATTTATGATAATTTTCGAAAATGTAAATAACTGCAAATAATTGTAAAAAACTATAAATAATCGTAAATAACTGTAAATAATTGTGAAAAAAGTGAAAAAATGTAAATAACTGTAAATAAATATAAATAACTGCAAATAAGTGTAAATAACAGTTAATAAGTGTAAATAACAGTTAATAACTGTAAATAAGTGTAAATAACAGTAAATAATTGTAAACAATTGTAAATAACTGTTATTTATGTCTCAATTCCCACATTTTTTAACACTTTTCTACAGTTATTTACAGTTATTTACATTTATTTACATTTATTTACAGTTATTAACAATTATTTTCAATTATATCCAAAAATTTTTTCCATATGGGAATATTATCATTTCTTAAGTAATCTGATGAAAATAAATTACAAAATTTATTGAGTGAGTAGCCTCGATTCATGTAATCTAAAAACATTAAGCAAAACTGCCCACAAACTTTTGAATTTAAACTTTGTAGTTGTTTAGTGTTCCATTTATAATGAATAGAATTTTGCTGAAGACATTTTTTATGTTGTGGTATTAAAGGAGGTAGACCGTAACTGTCAAAAAACACTGCTCTTCCATACTTGTCGATGAAAACAGCTACCCAATGAGTTCCTGGTTGTGTGTGAATGTCTGTGTTAAATACACACGCTATCGGTCTCGTCAATGACCTGGGTATCTGGTCGGCTGGAAATACACCGTACGATGGTATTCTTAAGGAGTAAAGCGCATCCCGAATCTGAAGAGTATTCATTGCGTTGTTTTGTAATTATAGGTGTGTTTGATTCCGAAGTATAATATCCTGATTCTTCGATGCTATCATATTCGGCGTAAACTATGCAATTTACGGAATTCTCTAAAACTTGATCAAAACGTAATTCTAAACGGACTGCACCTGTCTTATCTAAATTCCAATGCGTGTTACAATTTGCTGGAAGATCTGCTGTTAAGTCGAAAGCATATAGACAATAACCATTTGGGTAAGTATCTCTTGAAATAGAATTTCCTTCATTCATAAAGTGAATACCTGTCCCGCTAAATAAAGTATGATATCCATCAATGAACGTGTCGGGATAATTAGGTTGAATGGGTTTACTAGGAATTTGTATTCCGTCGACATTTAAAGCAAGATAATTAAGATTAAAATGTTGAAAGTTAAATGGATTTTCTTTTCTACTTCCATTAAATGCACTATTTGAAACTAAACCAATTATTATGCGTTTAGGTAATTGTCCAAGAATAATATTATCTAAAGTTTCTCCCGTGACTCCTGTATGTAAAGTAAATGACTTAAGAAGGGGCCGAACCATCTGTCTTTGTCTAATAGCGTTTTTCATCATTTATGTAAACACTATCCGGTATAACAAGAAAAAAATAGCAGCCCCCGCTAGATATTAGTATAATCAGTAAATTTTGTAATAACAACCAAATTTTTTCACTGCGTAGTTTTTGAATAATTAGAGACCTACCAAAAAAAGATAGGTTATATTCTAGATTGCTAGTAGGTCTCTAATTAGTCAAAAATTATGCGGCAAAAAATTTGGTTATTATTACAAAATTTACTAATTATACTAATATCTAGCGGGGGCCGCTATTTTTTTCTTGTTATACCGGATAGTGTTTACATAAATGATGAAAAACGCTATTAGACAAAGACAGATAGTTCGGCCCCTTCTTAACCTCTACACGTGTTAATGGATATTTAGCTGTTCGTTTAGATAAGGCTTTTGAATGTGCAAGTAAAATTCCTGGATTAATTTTAGCTCTGCGTACACGTAATGATGCATCCATTATACGTACTTTCACATTTTGAGCCTCATGATCTATCAAGCAAAAAGCGTCTTTTGAGTGGATGAGACGTACTCTCATTTCTACACCGTTAACGAGAAATTTTTCCTGATTAAAAACATCGCAATGTAAGTAGCCTAATAGATCTACAATTTTTCCGTCTTTGACAAAAAGATTACGTTTATCAGCACCAATATTTTTCGAAAATAGATCATTATTATCTTTTCTTTTTAATAATACGGCATCCATTTCACCAGGGGTATCGTTATACCATAATGCAGTAGTCAAATGTGATTTTTTAGCTTCTTGGGAATAATTAAGCAACGTCTCTATATATGCTCGATAAGCGTAAGCATTGCTAGGTGGTGATACAGTCTTTTGGTTAAAAATATATCGACTTGATTGAACATACTATGTAAAAAGTTGTTTACAGGTGTAACTAATGTATCTTCACCTATAAGATCTTTTCCTTTTTCGGGACGTACACTAAGACTTAGCATAGTATGAGCTAAATCAATGTAATCATCCGAATTTCCTGGTACAATAAATTCTAAATATGAATCTTCAGAAATGGTGGTCACAGGTTTGTATTCTACCCATTGTGTTGATTCTATAGCTGTTTGAGTGGGTGGGAGAGTAAATAAATCTAATTCTGATTTAGTACATTCCCACGAATGTGTGTGTGAAAATGCCATTTTGAAATTATACAGGTCCAAAAATATCACTTACTGAACGTTTTTTATTTTTCTTGTTAATTTTTCTTTTTTTTTTAATACGTTTGTTTTTATTATTTTTTCTTGTTTTTCTTTTTCTGTTTAAAGATGATGTCAATGACGAGATACGTTTCACGCGACGTTTAGTTCGCGACTGATCCTTACGTCTTCTTACGCGTTTTTTATAACCAGAGCCTTCCATTATTAGACTTTCTATTTTCTCTTCTGCCTTTCTTTTTAAATTTTTACCTGATTCACGTGCTCTGGTGCGTAGTGATTCTCTAAAAGGAATATTATGACTACTGACATCATCGATAATGTTAATTCCAGCTTTAAGAGCTTCTTTTCCGACAGCTCGAGCACCACGTTTTAAAAAAGGAAGTGCTTTACGAAAAAGTCCTCCAAGAAACCAACCTATACCTCCATGACCTTTTTGATATGGTGATCCAACGTAAACATGTTGAATACCCCCTTGACCAACTTGACTATCATAATGTTCAATATAATGATTCATTTTTATTTTATTTTTGTTATGCAACTTGTCTAAAATGTAGTGTTACAGTCGACGTACCACACTCGAATGATATGATACGACCGAGATGATCTCTTATATCTATAGTGATTGTTCTGAAACTATTTCTTATGAGGGGTATATAATTTATAGGTGTAAAGATTTGATATTGATTAGAAGCAAATACATAATCCTTGTAGTTTACAGGTACAATACGTAATAAAGTTGTTTGTAGGTCACCTACAATACAAGGTTCACATATATCTGAGTACATAAATAATTGTCTAGGCAATGCGTTAAAAATATTTGCTGGTCGAGTAGCAAGGGGATTGTGTAAATCAATGTTTAAATATCCTTTTATTTCAGCAAAGCCTAAAATATCCAAAACTGCACGACTCATTTTTATAGAGTGCTCATTGATACATTTTTCTGAATCACATGTCTTTTCAACGTATACGTATGTGTTGTTATGTTCTACTGACAATTTAAATGATATATGTGTTTCGCTTAATGCATTATTTAATTTTTCTAAAAATTCCGATATACCGGAATATACACCATAAGGAATTGTAACTGTTTTATATTCTATATCGACAAGTTGGTTTACTGAGTTATCCTTCAAGAGAGGCGGTGAAATAGACGAAACTTCAATTTCTCTTTCTTTTTCTCTTAAATGTAAGAATAAGCGTGGAAAATGAATTTCTGTGACACCAACTTCCCAAGATCCTCGTAAATTAATTTCTTGAGGTAATTTTGTAGTATAACAAGATGTAGTGTTGTTAGGAAAAACACTCATACTACTATTACTAGGTAGTATCATATAAAATTGTGTTTTCATGTTTATATATTTTTTATATCTTTAGCTGGCACCCAAGAATTAAATTTACTAGGATATCCGACCCAACTTACAAAATATTTTTTTCTACGACCTGAACCACTTGTTTTTATTATTTTATCAATTTTATATTCGGAATTTCTGATATCTTTTAGAATAACGTTAAGTTCTTCTTCGTAAAAAATACCGTCTATAGATTCACCATCGAGATCTTCTATTTCATACACAGGTGATTTTCTATGTTTAAAGACTCTAGTTATTTTAAAAATTTCTTCCGACCAATTTGCTAAATAACCTTTCTCGAAGGTACCTTTGGTTCGACTAATTCGAACAAAGTCACCTTCTGAGTATTTAGCTTCTCTATCAACTGTTTTATATCTTGAGTCCATATTTTTCTTTGCAATATCTGCATTAAGAGCATGACGGAGCTGTCTGCCTTCTAATAATATTTGCATTCCTAACTTATTAATAAACGATGCGTTTAATGGAGTTTTTTTGCTACAAAGAAAAAATTGGTAAGATAAAACTCTAGTGCGGACAACTCAAGAAATCCACCAGAAAACTATACATGAAAAGTTATAATAAAAACTTTCGATGTATCGTATTTTAAGGTTAGGTTTGTCGAGCTTGACATCTATTTTCCATTCCAAGTTCATAAAAAAATAACAAGTCCAAATGATTTTTTATTTTAATAAAAATTATTGGTTTAGCATAGCTTTAGTGCGGACAAGTCATTATATTTGTCTAGTTTATGAATTTGAAAAGATATTGATAAAATAAAAAAAGCAAAACTCGATTGCTGCAGCTCCGACATCCCGTTAAATATTGTAACTGCTGCAGGCGCCATCTTTATTGTTGAATGATATGAGTTATTGTAACTATTTACAAGTTGAGGTAAAATATCTACGTAACGTTTAGAATTTTGATGTGTGAAATATCGCCACATTTTTTCCTTTAAGGTACGATTAAATCTTTTGACAATAGCTGCTTTTACATCGGGATTACGTGCAACACGATGTATAATATTATTTATTTTTAGAAATTTTTGCATTTTTTGACCGATGAATTCTTTTTCCTTGTCAGTTTGAAACATTTTAGGAATTCGTTCATTTTTATTTAAAATAATTTTTTTAAAAGCGTCAGTGACTTGTGAACATGATTTATCCTTCAAGGGTACTACCCATACGTATTTGCTGAGAACATCGATGACAACTAGTAAGTATGAAAATCCATCATTATAAGATTTTAATGATTCTAAGTCAATTAAATCACCTTCCCATACAGAATCCATTTCAGCAACATTGTAATGAAGACGAGGAAATTTTCTATGAACAGGTTTGTGTAAAGTATAAGCATCTTGTGCTTGCAACCACTTGTGTATATTTTTTTTACCAACTATATTTTTAGTCTTATTTACAAGGCGGCGTTCTCCAGCATAACCAGCGGGTTCATTAACATCATAATAAATTTTGTTAAGTAATTGCTTATTAAGATCCATGATTTTTATTTATTTATTCATTTATTCAAAACGAAAAAGTCAATCAGCCACCGCCCTTTTGCTCTGCTACGGTATTTCTTTTAACACGTTTCTTTCTGTTCAGAGTAGTCCACGAATCATCGTCCCCACTGATCATTTCTTAATTAATTACTGTAACATCGTCATATGTATCATTTTCTATTGACAAATTTTTATTTTGATTTTTAGGCATAGGTGTAGAAGTATGTCTTTTTGGTGCATGTAATAATGAATCATTAAAACTTGTATGTGGTGTTGTTAAAGACCTATTACTATGATTTACTGCCAGTTCAAATTTTTGTCCTTCTTTGTAAAAAGCTAAATTACCAATACATTCCAATGGTATACCTACATCTCGTAAAAACCACGCAAAATGCTCACGACCTGTAGCCTTTACACCTTTTCTAGTACGTACAGCATCGTTTATTAAATCTACTAGGGTAAATGTGCCAGTTACCGTGGGTTTAACGTAACCTCTTACAGATTTTATCAAATTAAACAGATTTTTCTATTAATGCTTGATAACTATTGACATCAGTTATAAACGTTGAAGCATCTTTTATTTAATAAGCATGATTGATTAATTATGTATAGAAAAATATTTGAAATATTATTAAAAATATAAGAATAGATGCATGCGTCAAATACCGTGTTGCTCAATTTTCAGATTTTTATATACCGTGTGTCAGTTTCCGCGCCCCCAACTAAATGCGTTTTGTCAGTAAGCAAGCCCTCGACCAAATATCGAGCGTCGAATACCGTGCATTTTTCGTCGATTTATCTTTTTTTGAGGTTATGTTTTCTTCGATGCTCACATGTTAGAGGGCACGATAACTAAGATTATACAAAAAAATTGGTTTAGTTATCGTGCACGATAATTGAATCATATGCTTAAATCTGTTCCAGTTACTATATTTTATAAATAAATAATAAAAAATAATTTAAAAACACAAATTGTAAGTTTTTTCGAAATTTGTAAGTATTTTAATATAGTAAAATGCATATATATATTATTAATATACATTTTTTAATACTTTAAATGATTGAATTAAACATGCAATCCTTAAGCTTTTTGATAACGCGCGCACTAAAAACGCATAAATCACGTTACAAAAATTTCAAACATTATGTATACAATATAAAACGTTGATAAATTAAATTTTTATTTTTCTAATAGTTATATTATACTTCAAAAATATTAAAAAAATTTTTTTGTATTATTGATTAAGGCTTAAACCTATCTTAATATATTAAAATATCGAAGGAGCACGGTAGTCGGGGGGGCAACGATAACTGGCACACTTACCCTATATTAGAACCTTCGAGAACAGCACCATCTATCGAAACTAAACCGCGGTCATTCCATATAATTCTTGAAGAAATATTAGGACTTTTTAAAAATTGAACCATCAATTCAGCCTTACGTCTATATGTTACAGGTACAGATGATATTATTATTTCAAAATCTATTCCATTTTCTAACTCTTGTTCATTTTTATTAACATTATTTAAACTTTTTTTCAAGTCGTCTAAAAAATATAAATATCGATGTAAAACTTGTTGATACTTTGACCATTTTGTACGCTCATCAGTTTCTTGTGAGTTTAATATATCACTCATTTCTATGTCTAATCTTGTAAGATGACTGCCTGGTGTTTGAACAGTATTTTTTTTATCAGGTTCGACATTTTGCAACGAGACCTCGGGAACGTTTGTATGAAGAAGTTTTTGTATACTGTCTTGAGGCACTAAAACCATTTTACGGGCATGCTGCATTTTTAAATTAAGAACGAGTGGGGATAAGAGCGGATATTATAGTTCCTAATACAGGTGCAAGTAAAGCTGTTAAGAAACCATCACCTTTCTGCACGATTAGACGTTTCTTGCTTTTCCACGATTTAGGGTCCCGATTGCTTAAATTTCTCAGAATTTTTTTATGTTTAACTAACTTTTGTTTTTGAGAAGGTGTTAAATGTACGGTACCTTTTAAAGTATTCAAAGCACACTCACAAATACCTTTAACTATTTTACGATCAGCAAGTTTTAAAATAACTTTGCGTTGTTCTTTATTTAAATGATAAAGGGCGTGTAAAGCATGTGCTATTTTGGGATCGAGCGATTTTTTTATCTTACCGCAGCCATTATACACGTAACACTGAAAAATTATCACCCGTGACACCTCTCTTTATATCTCGTGGAACGTACACGTAGTGATGTGTATCATCAGGAAATATGTTAGTTCGTACTTTGCAGGTTTCTGCTGTGCTTTGTTTTAAATCTAACAACAAATAACCATGTGCTACACTTGTAGCGTCGTAATAAGCTTCTTGTAAAAACTTTGAATTTTCTGGATAAACTTGACGCGCTAAATGTTGTATTTGTGCACGGTCTCTAGGATTTTTAAAAATTACAATATAGTTTGAATTTAATGAAATATCCCGCTGCTTAGGTCCTTGATGAAACAAATTTTGTGTAATAAAAATTACGCTTATATTTTTATGGTGACTACCTTTTGTAAATAAATCAGCAACTACATTATTAGAAGATTCTCTCATCAGATCGTCGATGACTACTAATTTTGGTCGAGAGTCAGACGCAAAATCTTCATTTTGAGGTAAACCTTCATGAAATTCAACATCTTTACCGTATTCCAAATATCCATCTTGCCATTCGGAATAATATAGCATTTTTCGAGCAAAAGTTGTATCGGACATACTGTCAATAAATCGGAAAAATCTTTTTACAAAGTGCGTCTTACCACAACCTGTTGGACCACAAATCATAGAGGTCCATGGGTGTTGCCATGCTAGTGTCATTTTTTATTTTTTATTATTATTATTTCTTTTTTAAAATTAATAAATCAATTTTGCGATGGGGTCCCGGCCCACGCTCGCGGTACGTACGAAAAAATCAGCTAATACTCGTACGTACACACCGGAAGATTCTAGAATAATGAAAGCGAAAATCTAGATTTTTACCTTTTATAAGCTGATGCACATTTCAGCTGTATGATACATACTAGCTTACAAATTTTATGAGTTATTTTTTACGTTTTACTTATATTTTTCACTATATTTTGTTTTATATTATATATACATATTTGTGTGTGTGTGTATGTGCGTTTACGTGTGCGTGTATATAATTTAAATATTACATTCTTTCTTTGAAATGTTTCAAAACTGGAGAAGAAAAAAAGGAAGGTAGAATAAATAAAGGTTTATTATGTATATAACTTCATAATTATTTATTTATTTTGAAAATCAAATCAAATCTTATTTAGTATAAATCTTATTTAAAAATGTAAAATTGTTGATGAAGTATTGGTCATACGACCACTTATATACATGTACGGAGTGTCGTCAATATGAAGTGGACAATTTGGATTTTCGGAGTGACGATGATGTTCGCGCATATTAGATATTGTAAAGTGTAAATATTGTACATTTTTCGATTCAATTTGTATCAACAAATCTCCAAGGCTGATATTCCGAAATGTCATAACTTCTTGAAATTCTATTATTTCAATGTTCCTGGGGCAATCCTCAGCATCGCACCATATATTTTCACAAATTGTGCATGATTTACTAGTCATTAAATGCCTAATTTGTACAGTTAATGAAATGAAAAATCTTTGAGAATAAAATTTTAAATTATGGAACAATTTGTCAAAATTATTTTGATCGTTATTTTTTTTTAAATTTACCAAATTGTGTAAAGCTCTGTGTAAAGCTAAACCCTGTAGAGTACATTTGTATTCAGGGTAAAATCTACAAGTTGGAACATTACAATTAGTGCAGCATTTTTCTGAAGGCTCTGGATGATGTGTACAAACTGAAAAAAAATAAATGAAAATTTACAACAAAAATTTTTAATATTTATTCATTTTTATTATTATATTTTTCAAAATTCATACAAAATACAAAGAATAAATACTTTTGGTTGAAATATTATAATTTAAATAAATTTCTAATTTTATATTTAAAACTTTTTTAGATTTCGAAATACGTTTATTGTCACATTACGATATCAAGATTTTTGAAAACATTGACTCTCGCATACCTTTTACACTAAATATTACAATATTTTACAGTATTTATAAATATTTTACAATTTTTTTTTTACAATAATTTACAATATCTTACAGTACTTTACAATATTACATTAGTATTTTTTTTTTAAATTTTACACTATTTTTATATATACATATACATACGCATTTTATTAATAACGAGGTTTCTTATATCCATACGGGTAAGATGTGCATTCATCTAAATGCTTTCGTTTAACCTTAAGAGGACCGGAAAACCACTATAGTGGCGTGACCCCTGATCGACCTTTACCCCAAAGTCAATTAGTGATATCAGATACCTTTTTGGACCACTTTCTTAGAGCGATCACAAATCTCAAATACCGGTCCTCTAAAGGTTAATACTATTTACGCGGCAAGTTTTTGTTTCTTGCTTTGTAATCACATCGTGATACTTTGTGCGTCTAATAGCACTAAACGAATGCACTATTTCTTCATTTTTTTTTAAAACTAAAGACTTGACACTGTTATAATTCAAAATATCTTCTGTTGAATTATTCAATGTCACGCCTTTAACTTTACAAACTTCATGTAGAGTTCCGTCGTTACTTTTCACAATATACGAATAAAATTTAGGACCTGCGCTTACAAATGATATTATATAACTATCTCTACCATAACATTCTAATTCGTCAGTCATGTCACCCAAAAGCCTACCTGTCGGAACTCTATATTCATTTTCTACATTTTTACACAAATAGATACAAGAATCTGTATCATAATATAATACACGCTGATCTAATTGTTCTAAATAACTATACAGCTTAAGCCTTGCTTGTGCTGTAGTATAAGCAGCAATAACCACGTTTGTCATTGGCGATGGATCATATGAATTTTCATTGTATTTCCAGTGAATATAAAAAGTGTTTTGGTTAACCGGTAAAACATCAACTAAAATTTTATCTTCGCTTTCTAAAATTTGGAAAAACTGCGGACCGTCTCTAATAATTTCCGTAGTACCCATATTTTCCCTCTGACCGAATTTTCCCCAAAAAGAATTTAAGCATAATTTAGCTAAAAAACGCAACCCTGGATTTTTTCCTATTTTTTCTTTTTCTAAAACTATACCTTCTTCGCGTGCATATTCTTGAATATATTCCTCGCATAAATTTTCGCTTGTGCAATTTACCGGCCACCCGCTAGCTTGTTGCTTAATTTTTAAAAACGCGTTAATATAATCCTAAAATAACCCACCTTGTTTAGTTTTTTGATTATACTGAGAAACCTTGTATTGCCATATCTCGTAAATGGCTGTAATCTGATACCCCATTATAACGGCCTTTTTTAACTCCTCTGATACCCATGTACCTGTAAACTCCCTGTCACTAATGTTTTCGTGCGTACATTCGCTTTCATTCAAATTCTCGCAACATGTACGACATAACGGAAACATTAAGCGATTGTGCATTCGCACAGGGAGTACAGGTAAAAATAAAGATCGGGGTGGTAATACGCGACATTTGACTATACCTTCTACTTTTTCTAAATTATATTCGCTACCTGTTAAAATACGGCATTTATCTCCTATAAAAAGAGTATCCCCCGTTAAGATAGGTAAAATGCCCTCCCTCATATATTTCAAAACTAATATTTTTTCTTGTTTTTATAGTAATTAAGATTGGGCTTTGTTATATTTATAGTTTCCTAACACATACCCTAACCTCAAAATAACCTAAAAATCACTTTTTTTATAAAATTTTTTTTTATCTGGAAGGATGAATGATATTAATCCCGCAAAAATCATATGACTAGGACTTCGCACTCTCTTTTACTGTGATTCTTTGCGAGTCCTAGAAAGCAGTTTTTCTAACCTAAAAATAACATTTAAATCATAAAATCTCCGTAACTTTGCTCAAGGAGGGGCTACAAGTAATTTTCTAAGCTTAAAATTTGTATTTTTAAAAAACAAATAAAGTTTATGATGACCAAAAATTCGATTCTGGCATGGCGCCATGGCGAAAAACTCGAAAAACCATTTTTTCATAGGTTTTCTGTCGGTTATTGGTCTCTAGCAACTCACAAATCATTTTTAAAGATAAAAAAATAGCTTCATTGGATTCCACGTAGAAAAATACATTGAAAATATGCATAATGACTTTAGGAATACTTGGATGCTGTTACAAAACAATTAAAAAAATAAAATAATTCTAAAATTATTACATAGCTACTTTGCGTCGTTGCTGCATTTTATATTTTTATGACTTTGGTCATCTCTTTAGAGTCTCAAAGCTACTATTCAATGTATTCATAGGCAAATGACGTCCACTGTACGCGAAAAACAGAGACAAATACTAGACAGATAACTATAACTCCTATATATATATATATATTTATGTCCTCGTAGGCCGTATTCGTGTCAGTATGTAAAGAGGATGCTAAATTTGTATTGGCATCCCATATGTCTCAGACGCGGTCCTCGACTTATTGCAAGAATTATATGTCTTCCTGAGACATATTGAGTCTCAATATGTCTCAGGAGAAATCAATATGGCATCACCGATCCTACTATGTTTCGTTCAATATGTCAAAGAGCAATCATATTGAACGTAGGTTAGTGAAAAAAAAATGACTCGCGCTTCGACAGCAGCTATACTCATTACAAAATGTCAATCTAAGAAACAAAAGAAAAAATCAATAGAACTAAAATTTAATTTTAAAAGTATTCAAAAAAAGATTAATATTTTCAACTAATAAGTTATATTTCCTCATACGGCCTACTTCGGACATAAAATCATCTATGTCCTTTGGCCATTTATTCAGGTGGAATCTGAATCTCGAACAATGTTTGCCGCTTGAGCAGAAATCTACCTCGGGCGCGCTTCCGCGCGCCCTCGGCAATTTCAGCTCAAGCGACAAACATTGTCCTCGATTCATATTCCACCTGAATATGGCCAAAGGACATATATAACTAATATATATATATATATATATATATATATATATATATATATATATATATATATATATATATATATATATATATATATATATAACTAAAGGTGCGTATCTTTCTCTCATCTCTCTCTCTCTCTCTCTTGCTTCTCTCTCTCTCTCTCTCTCTCTCTCTCTCTCTCTCTCTCTCTCTCTCTCTCTCTCTCTCTCTCTCTCTCTCTCTCTGATACCGTGAACCATGCTATTTTGCTTAGAAAAATGTCATCACTTGATGTCTCCATCACGGTAATCAGATGGTTTGCCTCTTATCTTGCGGGTCGTCAGCAGGCTGTTATTGGCGAGGGTGGTAATGTATCTAATTACCTCTCTCTTAGTATGGGAGTTCCTCAAGGATCTGTATTGGGGCCGTTATTATTCTCTATATATGTGAATGATGTTGCTATTGATTTTGGTCCTGATATTCAATACCTTATATATGCTGATGATCTTCAGGTATATGTCCATTTTCCTTTGGATAAATTGGATGTTTACTCTTCTATTATGAGTGCACATGCTGTTGCTATCTCTGATTGGGCTGCTAGAAATTGCCTTAAATTGAATGTCGGTAAAACTAAGGCCATAATTATTGGCTCCTATTATTATATTAATTTGCTGTCTACTATACAGGCTGCTGGTGTCCAAATTAATGGCACTACTGTTAGGTTTGAATCTTCTGTTCGGAATTTGGGGGTGTGGGTGGACAGTAAACTGAATTGGAAGGAGCACATCTCTCAGGTTTGTAATAAGTCTTTTTCTTTGTTCTACAGGTTAAACTACTTTCGAAAGAGTACTAACATTGCTCTTCGTAAGCATCTGATACAGACTTTACTTTTTCCGCTCATCGATTATTGTTGCCTCGTTTATTCTGATTTGTCGGCTGAACTTGACTTGAGGCTTCAGAGAGTCATCAACTCTGGTATTCGCTATGTTTATGGTGTTGGCAGACGTGAGCATATTTCTGCTTATCGTACAAAATTGGGCTGGTTATCTACCTCCAGTAGAAGAAAATATTTTGCATCCTCCTTTCTTTATAAGATGTTCTCTACTAAAGTTCCTTCTTATCTTTATTCTAGATTTATTTGGAATCAATCTGTTAGAACATTGAGGGGTGCTGTGAGGCCATTGACTGTACCACCTGCAACTACTGAATTTTACAATGGATCGTTCTTGGTCACTTCATCCTTCCTATGGAATGAGCTCCCTGAGTCAATTCGAAATTCACCATCACTTCATTCATTTAAATCTTCAGCATTTACTCATTACCTCTTCTTAGAAAATGGACCTATGCCATCACAATAAAAATAAAAATAAACTGTAACTTAATTATAATCTTTAATTCAAATTATTAAGTTTTTATTATTTTCTTCTGTTTCTGTTTTAAATACTGCTTTTACTCAATATTATATTTTATTATTACTTGTATATAACTGTATAAAAATTGTACAATATAATGTACATACAATAAACATATATCTATATCTATCTATCTATATCTCTCTTTCTCTCCCCTAAATAATCAAAGATTAATAAATAAATCTAATAACTTAAATATCTTACCTTCTATCATTTCGTTGTATGTCAATAGTATAACCTGCACATCAGGGTCCTCTTGGGCTTGTCTTCTTTTTATTTCATCCACTAAAATAGTTATCGCTCTTAAGTCATCATGAAAATCTCCTCGGCGGAATGATTTACATAAAAACGATAAACTTTGAGATCTTATAAACTTAGTAAATATATTTACTGCACTAGTTATTAATTTTACGCTCATTCGCAATTCTTCTGCGGTTAACATTAAGTTTACAAAAAGTTTTAAACAGTCTATTTAATTTTCTTAATTGACAACTTTCACGACTAACCAGCATTTTGACACTCACGATTTCTGGATTGTCTTCCAATAAACGCTCTAATACAGCAGTGTAAATTTTAAAAATTATAGAGCCTGTTAAATCCATTTTTTAGTTTTATAATTATCAAAAACTGAGAACACCGTAATAATATTAGAGTTAAAAATGTTTTTTTCAAATCTACAAAATACTCGTTTTTACTACTTCGTTGAAATAATTGTAAATATTTTATTAGATTATTAATAACTGAAATATTCAACTTTTTGGAGTTAAACAGTGTATTAGAAATAACACAGAAAAATATTTCACTGCGTTGATATCTAAACTAGAAATGATCGCATTTCTTTAAACTATTTGTTATTATACCTACTTTTTCATTTTCAAATTTTCTTTTTCCTACTACTGTAACTATTATATCATAATTTTCCTTCGAGCATTTACTACTGGAGGAAGCCTCCCAGCTATTAACTGCGTTACAAGGATAAAAGAGAGAAAGCCTCTATTTTGTTACGTGCTATCTCTCTCTCACTTTCTTAGTGGGAAACAGAAGCAGCCAATCAAATCAGGCTAGAGAGAGACAGCACGTACCAAAATAGAGGCTTTCTCTCTCTTCGCCTTGTAACGCTTTCTGCCATTCGGAGGCTTCCTCCAGTAGTATATGCTCGAAGTAATTTTCATATACAATACTCTGCTTTAAAATTTTCATTACTAAAAATAAAAGAAATTTCTATTGTCTTCAGTTTTTCAAAATTTACAGTTTTACTTACCTACGTATGCTACCTCAATAACCATTGATACCTTTTCACCCATTAAGAGGAGGCCGTATCATTCTGTCCTTGTCTAATCTAAATTTTCGTTATTATAAATAAATAAAATATTTTCATAGAAAAGTAAGACAACCGCCCAATAGAGCAAAAGACAAGCAAACGATTCTTTTCTATGAAAAAATATGAAATTTTGATTATTTTTCGAGTGAAGTCTGAAACGGAAAAACAATCGAACTTGATTGAGTTGATTTGACTGTTTTTTCGTTTCAGACTTCACTCGAAAAATAATCAAAATTTCATATTTTTTCATAGAAAAGAATCGTTTGCTTGTCTTTTGCTCTATTGGGCGGTTGTCTTACTTTTTTATGAAAATGTTTTATTTATTTATAATAACGAAAATTTAGATTAGACAAGGACAGAATGATACGGCCGCCTCTTAAGGTAGTTCTAATGACTTTTTATTACTCTCTTTTGTTACTCTATAGAACGCTTAATGTGTTTACTCAAAAACAAAAACACCTTATGAATTTGTGTATGGTTTCAAGAATGACTCATAAGATCATTAATGTTTCTATACAAAATAGCATATGATTTTTACCTTATAGAAATCAATAGATTTTACGTTTTTTTTCTTTGATTTTCGCTTATTACTCATTCACTTTCACTCTTATTTTCTCATTTTCTTATCCTACTTCTACATACAAAATATAACAGAGCTCAGTATTTAAACGCCTGAAATTCGTATACTGACATCATACAATTAAAAGCTTATGCACCTAAAACATCATATAGTATTTTATTCAGTCGACCTTTGTAATTATTCTTTAATACATTTCCTGTGCAAAACAAAATTTATTTTTCTAAAATGAATAGTGAAGTTGCAAATTTTCAAATAACAAAACGTATTAAAATGGCATCGTATAACTCAAGAGAAGAAGCGGGAAGTTATCTATTACATTCAAGTGTTTACCCGTTAAACACATCGTGTACGAAGAAAATTATGATCGGCTTATCACCTCAAAAAGATGAAACATTTGAGTGTGTGATTAAAATAATCAATCAAACATTTTTTGGCATTACATTTACGCTTGAGGCGTGGGAGACTTTTAAAACGCATTTCAAAAGTATAAGTTCTTATTTCAACAACGAGGAATCTATGGTCGAAAATGAGAAAATTACTTTCAATGGAATAACGCTCTCATATACCACAGCATATAATTCCAAGGCAATAATTTTGGATAAAGAAGATATAGAAAACATATCAACATTTTCTGATAATCAAGAAAGTCAAGTTGTGTTACCAAAAAAGAAGAAACTATATACACCCGCTATTGTTCTACAAAAAACAAGCTTTGAAGGTATTTTACAATTGTTGGCGTGTATTGAAGAATGTATAAATATTAATAATAATATTGTAACAACAGTTTCGGCGTGTAATAAAACTATTATTGACGAAATATGCGAAATTTTCTCAGAAAATACTATTTTACCAAAAACAGAGGTTTTCGTGAAACATTATATAAATTCACAATCTGAAAAAATAATAAATAAAACATCTGCTGGTCTGGAAAATGACTTCATTAAACATTATTATAATATTATTTATAATGAGTTAACTGCGTTACATTTAAACTTCATATCGACATCTGTTATATCGAAACTTAATTCGTTATAAATATTAGACAATTATAAAAATATGTAAAATTTTAAAGACATAATACAACATATATTACGTAAAAATAAAGATATTGTTTCACTTAATTTATTCATCCATTTCTTTAATAACCAAACCCATTTCCACAATAAATCATATTTATTTAAGCATTTTAAAACATAATTTTCTATTCAGTATAAAGATTATATATATTTAGATTTCTACTTGAATGACTTATTTTAAATTAATAACCTTAAACTTATTTCATTATTTATATTTTTTGTATGTAAAAATATTTTATATTCAATTCTCGTAAAATCATATTTAGTATCTGTTATAATCAGTCATAATAATAAAATTTGCTGTATACAAATTCCTTCTATATTAGTATAAATGTGTTCAACCTGACAATTCGAAATTTTTTCATTACCAAACAAGTATTTTAAAAACAACATTCAAATATCTAACACCCTTATAAACCATCTATCAGACGCTTTTGTTTTGCACAAGAATTTTCTTGGAACTCCGTTCTATATACTCATAAAATCAGGCGTCAGTGATTTTTCCCTCTATACTTTTTCAACGCTTACCTGACAGACACCTTGCATCTCCAAAAATTTTTCTTACGGTGTCCCCTCCACTTCGGGCTGTTTCGCTTTTTCTCGTATACGCTCGAGCTTAGGCGCCAACAATCTTTTCCCTATAATCCCCCTAAATTTCATGGCCGCCATTTTTACCTATAATCCCCCATATACTACTTAAGTTCATTTACAACATTTACGTAAATCCGCGCGTATTTCGTAAATATTAATCATAATAAAACTCATGATATCCCATTTTAAAGTTCTTTCTTTTAGCTTCAAAATGAGACATTACACGTCTGAAAATATTTATTTGGTGAGCCACAACAATCATTTGCGTTTAAGGTGTCCGTATTAGGTAAAGTTGTTTTAACTTAAATACACCTTATTTTAAAAAACTATTTGCACCAACATTGATAATTTATCAAGGTTTCCGGAATTAAAAAAAAAACATCAAAATCGGTTCATTATTTACGGAGATACGGTTAATTTTTATGAATTTTATTGGAATGGGGTCCTTCGTTAACTTTCCTCACCCTCAAAGATAAGCATTCCCACCACGACTCCGACTTTGACGTTATTATTTGTATATTATTATTATTTTAGTTTCAATAACAAAGAATCGCATTTTTAAAAATCTAAACATAGATTTTTAAAATATAAGTTTTCAACTAAAAAATGACGATTGATTCGTTTCTTGATTATTATAAAAAAAGTGGCTGTGATTTAAAAAAAAGCTCATTTAGACTCCTATTGACCGTAGAGAATTTTTTTTTTTTTTTAATTTTTGTTTCGAGCACAGCTACCGTATTTTTTGGTTACATTTTATATAGAGTATGTTTTTCTATCTCTCTTAACAACTTTATATAGGTTTCATTAAGCCCCTAATTAATGTCTAAAATAGCCTTTTCTTGCTCTATTGATTGGACTATTAACACTCCTTCAATAATTTAGATAAAGAATTTTCAATTTATTTCAGAAATTTTTTCCAAATTTATTCTTCAAACGTGGACAATTAAATCATGCTCTAAATATTTTTAATACTGTATTTTAACATCTTTTAAATTATGTAAAATAAAATTTAAAAAAATATTTATCATTTATTTAATATTATATTTTTGAAAAAGTTGCGCAATTAGTTGCGCAAAAAGTTGTGTCACTTTTGGCTCAATAAAGCGACAAGAAAAGTGATTTAAAAAGTGACGCGAAAAGTGACACAAAAAGTGACGCAAAATATTGCATCATAAGTTCCACGATCATTTTCAGGAGGGGTGTATCTTGCGACGCATTCGGTGTGATTGTGATCATTTTGGTAGATTGTTGTGAACCTGTGGTATTTACTTTATCAATTTTTTGTAATTATGGCATTATGTTAAATTTAATTTAATTTAATATCATTGGGTGATTTTGATCTACCAGGTTATTTTTGAATAGATGAATGTTGATTATTGTGCAAGATATGTTGGTAGCCATGTAATTTAATGAGGCGCTCTCTAAACTTTATATGATACTGAATAAGTGTACAGAGGGAAATGTTATCAGATGTCATTTATGTTCAAAAAAGTATTTTTTTAAATGGTTATCTTCTCAACTAAAGAAATGTATTATAGAGGAAAAGAGATATTATAATTTGTTAAAACTTCTAATTCTTACGAATATTACAACTTATTTAGATTTAAAATAATTGAATGTAGAATAATGTTAATTAGGGACATAGCTAGGTATAGTGTTGGAAGAGAAACTTTTTGACTGATGTACATTTTTCTGTACTTTACTTATGATGTATGAGTGTTTAAGATTGTGGATATGAATCTGTGCTCTCATTTTTTGCGTTACCTATCTTTGACTTATTATGTAATTTATATTTTTTTTATGTAATTATACAAATGGGTTAAAACCCGTAGATAAATAAAATAAATAAATAAAAAATAAAAGGAAGTAGAAACTAAATACTTTAATTAAAGTTCTAGTGCATTAAAAAAGCTTCCATGGTTCAGAAGTTATGCTCAATTTAATATCACTACGTATTTGTTAATATTATTAGCGTGTAACACATGATGAATTTTTCACTATATTTCATTAGCATATTTTGATCACCTATAACTTCTGAACCACAGAAGCTTTTTTAAAGCTATAGAGCTTAAATTAAAGTATTTAATTTTTACTTTCTTTTATTTTTTATAAATTTTTTTGTAAGAAGTTTCGTTTTTTGGCTATTTAAGTTCTTGAAAGTGCTTCTTTTCACTATATTTAAAAAAAATGTCTATATCTTGATCTCTAGGGCCTATTGGACGAAAAGAAAAAACACGGGTTTAATTTTTTTCATCAAAAATTATATCCCGCAGTTTCAGAAAAATCCGTTCCCCGGAGGTGGGGACCTCTCCTTGTTAGTCAAACGAGAGAAAACTAGAACAGCTGTTTTCTATCCAAATAGACAAAGAAGGTCTGAAATTCTTCTTTCATAAGTTGTTAGACTTGGCTGGAAGTAATATGCCAAGATCAACAGTATTAATGGTCTGGAGAGAGAAGCTTCCTAATAGCTTCATCTTGTTTATGGGATCAAACTCTGCTGTATTACCCGAGAATTCGATTACCGGTTGAAACAGCTGAAAGAACATGGGAAACCATGAAAAATAAGAATGAATCAGTAGATGTTATCTCTACACAGGCTTCTGTAGGTACAGGTACTGTCTTAGACATCGAAACAAGAGTGGAAGCTCTTGAAAAAAGAACGCATAGACGAAATAGCTTCCGGAAAAGGAAATACGAAAGTAATAAATACAACTTGACTGACGAGAAAAAAGGTCAGGAGAAACCCAAAAGTAACGAACCGAATAAACGAAAGAAAATAGATAATATTTGCTGGTATCACGCTACCTTCGGTGATAATGCTTTTAAATGTTACAACTTCTGTAGGTTTTATGAAGAATTTTCTAAGCTTAAACCTAGCAAATCTGGTAAAAGCAAGAGCCAGGGAAAAGAATAGACTCTGCTGGAATGGAGGCACTAGCAGAGAGCACTACTTTGGTTCGCCACCACGTCAAAGATATAAATAGTGAGAAACTATTTCTAATAGATACTGGTGCTGAGGTTTCCTTGATTCCTAGAGGAACTCGTAAATTAGATAAAACGCCAAATATCAAGTTGTACGCTCTTAATAACTCGATTATTCAAACTTATGGCACAGAGATGCTTAAGTTGGACCTTGCCATTTCCAGAGTTATAAACTGAAATTTCATTATTGCTGATATTCCTTATCCTTTATTTATTCGATTTTGATTTTTGGTGTAATTTGTTCCTAAATGTGCTTAGAATCATATCCAGAAGGAAAATACGAGGTGCAAAAACTTCATGGTCAATTTTACTCGAGGACCACCGTGCATTTACTTCCAGATTTGAAAGAAAGGAAGTTAATTAATGCTACTACTCGTAAAGCAGTCAATGTCACCGAAAAAGAAGTTAATTATATTAAGGTGTCAATAAAAGGACCAAATAATATATATTCTCATATACTCAATAGATACCCTAAGGTACTTGGAGTAGAGCAATCTGCACCACTACAAGATCGTGGTGTTGAGCACTTCATTAAAACAACAGGACCTTCCATTGCACAAAGAGCAAGGAGGTTAGGTCCTGACAAACTCCAAGTGGTGAAAGCTAAATTTAAGCAATTGTGCGAGACAGGCATCTGTCAACCTTTTAGCAGCCCGTGGGCAAACCCTATTCATAAGGTTCCCAAAAAGGACGGTTCTTGGAGGATCTGTGGAGATTATAGAGTACTGAATCAAGTCATAGTGCCAGATAGGTACCCTGTACCTCACTTACACGATTTTCCAGCATTCCTTAGCAAGAAATCTATATTTTCTTCACTAGATCTTCAAAAAGCATACTACCAGATACCAGTCCCTGAGTGTGATAGGCTCAAAACAGCTGTTATCGCTCCCTCCGGTTTGGTCTTAGAAACGCTGCACAAACTTTTCAGTATTATGTTAACCGAGTTTTAGGAGACTTAGACTGTGTATTTGTTTATATTGATGAAATTTTCATTGATTCATCTAATCAGGAAAAGCATGAGATGCATCTTAATATTGTATTAAAACGTCTTGAAGAAGCACATTTGCTACTTAATCTTGAGACATGCGTGTTTAGTGTTAACCAATTAGAGTTCTTGGGACATCATATAAGTAAAGAGGGGTTTAAGCCTTCTAAAGATAAAGTTCAAGCGATTTTGGACTTTCCCAAACCGCAAATCATTGATCAACTACGCAGATATATTAGAATGATCAATTTATATAGACGTTGTATTCCTAACGCTGCTAAAACCCAAAGATTGTTAAACCAACATCTTAAGGATTGCAAGAAAAAAGATAAAAGTTCAGTTAACTGGGACGCAGATAGCGAGAAAGCTTTTGAACAAAGTAAAAAGGAGCTAGCTAATGTTACGTACTTACTAGAAGAGTGTCACACCTCTGGGTCACGGATTTTGCTCAAACTTTGAGATAAGTTTTCAGATGATAAAATATGGAAAAAGCTAAAGTCATAGTCACAAACACTCAATATTATCCTAGTTACAGGCAATTAAAGAAAATTACTAAAAAAAGTTACTAGATTTTTAAACGCATATAGTTACTTAGCATTCATAGCTGGAAGCTTGAAACTTTTTTAAATTAGAGCTGAGCTCAAATTCTTTCAAAACAGTAGTTACAGCATATCAAAATATTATTTTTTCCCGAAGCTAGAGCGTAATAAAGATTGAACCTGAATTTTCTTTTTAAAACATTAATTAATAATAAAAGCTAAAATTAAATTTACTTATAAATTTTGAATGAAAATATTAATAGGAGGGGAGAACTCCGAAATTATTAAGAGCAAAAAGAATATTAGCTTCTGTCGGATAGTTCTGCGACTGCCACACCCGGTTTTTTAATGTTATAATTAATTATAAAAATATTTTATTCAATTTAATTAAAATATTTGTTTTCTATGGTTGTTTAGTTATATTATAAACTTACTAGGAGAAGACCCCTTGTTTGGGTCATGGATCTTGCTCTAACTTGCGGATATGTTTTTATATATAAAATCATGAAAAAAGTCGCGAGCATTCGGTCTAACACTCGATTATTCCAAGATTATGAGCTATTTTGTTCCATTTTTGCGAAAAATCATTATTAATAATATTGAATATTACTCCCCAATGGAAGCTTCCAAGTTCATTCTGCAAAATTCTAGTAAAAGTTGAGATTAAATCCTTTGGTTCAAATAGAAAGGAGTTTACAAAGCTGAACTTGTTCAAAAGTTATAGCAAAATGAAAAACATGAAAAAAATCAGCACAATAATTTTATGAAAATTCAAGTTTAATTTTATGCTGATTTTCATAACTATTTTTATTTCCCTATAACTTTTGAATAGGTTGAGCTTTTTGAACACGTTTTTTTTTCTAATCAAAAGGATTTAATCTCAACTTTTACTAGGATTCTGCAGAATAAACTCAGAAGCCCGCATTGGGGAGTAATATTCAATAATGTAAACAATGATTTTTCAAAGAAAATGAACAAAATAGCTCATAATTTTGGAATGATCGAGCGTTGGACCGAATGCTTGCGGCTTTTTTTCATGATTTTATGTATAAAAACATATCCGCAAGTTAGAGCAAGATCTGTGACCCAAGCAAGGGGTCTTCTCCTAGTTAAAGCATATACTCGCTGGAGGGAGCATATCATGTTAAGTAGTTGTAGTCATCTTTCGTATTGTGCAAAAGAGGAAGAAGGTGAGATCTACCATTGCTGTCTCTCTCGCACTAAACCAATCACTGATTAGTTCGAGAGAGTCAAGAATATTATATCTTACTTTTTTCTCTCTTCCACATTCTACAAAATCTTACCGTGTTCTTCTCATTTAACTTACTTCCTCCAAGAGTACATTCTCTAAAATTATAAAACAGATGTTATTGACAGATAAGTTTGTAAGGGATCATGAATTTTGCTTATTCCAGCAAACGCTGGTTCTAAGTTTAAGTTTTTATTTTGATTTAATAAAATAACTCATTGCACTTGTGCGTCTGTTGTAAAAAGAAGCGTAAATTTTGCTTTCTTCTTCGTACTTTGATTTAAGGTTGTAATCATTGGTTTACTTAACAGAAAATGGCTTGCTATATTAATTAAAATTTCACAAGTTATTCTTACATGTGTAATTTGTAATGTATTTAACATAATATAGTGAAAATTGCATTCTTAATCTCCTTACAAGGACGGCATACATTATCTTAACGTGAAGTGTCAAAAATGTTAATGCGGCCCTGCACTCTCCTAGTTAGTATATCCTCGTGACGATGCTGAAACAAGGATCGTTGCGGGTGCTTCTGAATACGCTATGGGAGCTGCTTTAGAGCAGTTTATTGATCGTGCATGGAAACCACTGGCGTTTTTCTCACGCAAGTTTTCGTCAGTGCAACTGAATTATGCGACCGGTGACCGGGAGCTAACGGCAATTTTTGAGGTGATCAAGTATTTTAATTATTTTGTCGAAACTCGACAATTTAAGATACTTACTAACCACAAACCGTTGACGTATGCAATGACGCGAAATTTGGAGAAGACTAGTAGCGGTAAAATATGCCAATTAACATATATAGCACGATTTAATGCTGTGATTTTTTATATAGAAGGTGAAAGTAACACTGTGGCCGATGCGCTATCAAGGACAGACAGCATAGCGTCGATTAAAATCTTGAACGCTGACGACTTGGCGAAATCAGACAATCCTATTTCAAACCAACTTAGCCCGAGAGTTGACGCTTTTCAAATGTCAACTCTTTTCGATTTGGAGTCCTCAAGTAAAAAACAATCGGAGGATGATGAACTATCTAACATTCTCAAGGATAGAAAACATCCATTAAAGTTAAAAAAGCTTACGCTTGGAAAAAAGGATACACCAATTTTTTGTGACGGCCACATAATTGGACCATTTTTACCTCGATCATTACGCATGGAAATATTTGCATTATATCATAATAATTCGCATCCTAATGCTAGAATAACGGATCGATTGATTAGACATTAGTTCGTATAGATGAATATGTGCCGAGATGTTACAAAATGGTGTAAAGAATGTCTTAAGTGTCAACAGTGAAAGGTGTCTCGACATAATAAATTCTTACCTGAACAATTTACTGTACCTGATGAGAGATTCTCTCATATCTTCATTGACCTCGTTAGCCCCTCACCTATGTGTAAAGGATATAAATACTTACTTACCATGGTGGATAGGTACACCAGATGGCTAGAACCTATACCAGTAAAAGATACTACTGCTCCAACAGTAGCACGAGCATTTGTAGACAATTGGTTGTCTAGATTTGCTGCACCGGAGGTCATCACAACGGATCAAGGAGCTCAGTTTGAGTCTGAGCTATTTAGTTGCTTGTTGAAGTTTATGGGTTGTGTCAGAATACGAATAACTGCTTACTATCCTCAAGCTGATGGCCTCGTTGAAAGGTGACATAGAGCGTTGAAAGCTACTTTTAGGTGCCATGCAGAGGAAGGAGATTGGGTCAATTCGCTCTCAACCGTGCTCTTGGGCTTTAGAACGTGCGTGCGTAGAGATACACACGCCTGTCCAGCTGATTTCGTTTATGGCAACGGTCTGCAAGTTCCAGGTAAATTCTTCGCTTCACCAGAACGTGAGCCATGTCCACATTTTTGGACAAATTTAAAGGTTACATGAGAGAGTTGAGTATGAGAGTCAAGGCGATTGAATCTGCTCTTGATAGACCTTACTCTGGACCTTTTAAGGTAATTTCTCGGTCAGACAATGGTAGAAATTTTGTTATCGAGGTTAAATGTAAACAAAAAACCGTAGCAGTCAAACTGCTTACACCTGCTTACAGACTGACCGATAATCCGGAGGAAGACCAACAGGTAGTAAGTAATAACACTCAATACAAGAACAATAAGCGGAGTGTTATCAAGATACAAGTCCATATCGAGCCGAACCAACCGGCAAAGGGCATTATTAATACACGGAGAAAAAATCAAGGTATTATTGCAAGAAACTTCTTACTATTAAAGCATGAACGTTTCATCATGCTTTATTCACAAGAATCAGAAGAGTTTAACTCAGTGCCACCATGAAATTATAAAGTGAAGCATCCATAAGTAATAATTGCAAGAGTACCACTGGATTGTCCATTGAGGCTTATGCGAATGTACGTTAAGTCAGTTCCACATATATGGCTACATAATAACGTATTTATATTATCATTATAATTATTTTTTTAATTATTTTATAGAGCGTCAGTGACGTGACCGGGTAAGGCGCACGCCTTATACGGTCTCTACACTTTCGCTCCAAGCGGTCGGGGGTTCGATTCCCGGTGAAAACCTGAAATTTTTTTCAGGCTTTTTTTCATCGGAAAAAGAATCTCTGAGTGCGATGGGTCAATGTTCCTGGCGTGGGTTTTCTCCTGGGGGAGTTTTCCCTGCGTCACAGGCCTAATAAGCCTGGGTAAATGCGGGAACCGACCGTAGAAATCTGCTTACCAACTGCTCTGGAACGCGGCAGTTTAAGATTTCTCGGGGATGTGGGTTATTAGGTAGCTTAGGATAAAGATATGTAGGACGTAAGAAAATAGGAAAAAATAAAAAATAGGAAAATGTGTGCTAGGTAACATTCTCACACAAAGGTGGTAAGGATGCGGGTGCTAGGCCAAGTGAGGCTGCGCCCGGGCCAATAGGGCAAAAAAAAAAAAAAAAAAATTATTTTATACGTTCATATTATTATTTTATATGTATTATTACATTGTATGTACATATATTTCACATTTTAAACGGTTTATTATGAAATCTTAGTTATATCAACAATGCTCGACAATAATATTTAAAGATTTCTAACCTTTAAAACCTAGAATATTGGTAACTTAATAAAACTTATTCACATGAAATGAAAAAGAAAAAAAAATATATCTGATAGGTACTGTTATCATTTATCATTAAAAAAAAAAACAAGAAAAAGAATTAAATATATTATTTTATAAGTTATTTGAATATTTTAATTAATACATTGGGAAAGGATTGGTTCAACAGATTGTGACCTTCTGATCGCAAGAAACCTCACAGGAAAATCCCGTGGTCTCTTTGCGATTTTCTGGTGGGATAGAAGCAAGCGCATAACACAGGCAGGCATTAAAATTTTGTTATAAAAACACTAGCAATCATAGCGTGATGCGTTTTCATACGTTTATTCCCTGATTTTTCTCTCCGTGTGAACCACGCAGTAGTGGCACCTGATGATGCTACTGTCAACTCAGAAAATAATAGTAATAGTCTGAGTGATGCAAATATAGCACTAAACGATGCTAATGCAGAACCAGACATAATAGATAACTATGTAGATCATAATACCGATGATAATAGATCAGTGGCTGATGACCTTGCCGGCAACAGCTATCAAATAATGTATATCCCTGAAGAATTCATTATCGCGGATACCAAGGCCCAGAGGTGGGCATTGGACGGGACCTGGTTCCAAGACACATTTAGCCGGGTATATTTAACAACCGCTTGGGGCGATATAGCTAATGATTTGGCGTCCACAATCGCTAAGGTTGAACTTAGCAATAGAGGTCACTTAGCTACCAAAATAAACTTTTACTCAGAAAAATCTAGCACTGAACGTATCAATAAGTGGATAGAGGAGCAGCAATTGCCTTCCCTAGCAATTGCTAGAGTATACACACGAGGCAAATTCCTGGTTGATGTGATTCAGTACCGATTCTTAACCATGGAACGTTATGGGGACAATCTGGGCAAGATTTTAAGTAATAATAACGACAAGTTGCCCCTCCATGCAGTTTATTCTGTTGCATGGCATTTAGTCCTCGCACTGGAATTTGTAAATAGTAATGGAATGGCGCATAATACTATTAAGCCCGTTAATATACTCTTCGACAGGAAAAATTCTAAACAAGTCTATCTGTCAGGTTTTAAAGATGTAGCACCGATGTACACCGCACCTGCTAGGCCCGTTATAATCGATGTACACAGAGGTGACAAATGCTATCGGAGCAGAGATGCTCATAATGGTTTATTCAGCCGATGTGGCGACTTGGAATCGCTTTTATATAATATGATAGCATGGACAACTGGCACCTTAACATGGGCCAAGAATTCAGGTGATTCTCAATTGTTGCATTCCATAAAAGCAGACTGTTTTCCTGCTCTTCTGCACATCGAAGAGTATAGAAATTATTTCTGAGCCAAGAATCATGAGAGGAGGAGGCATAACACCCGCCATATTGGCACAAACGTGGCCACTGATTACATCGAGCGTACCACCTTGCATCCAGTACTTCTCATAAATCCAGCGCCGAATTTACATAAGGGTACATGGGGCACGTACCCAGGGCCTCCACGAGTCAAATATATTTTTCTCTGATAAAATACTCGTTCGCTTCATATAAACAATTTTACTATACCAAACTTCAAAAATTAATTTGCAACACGCTACAATGAGTTATAGCACTTCCCCCTCTCAATTGATACGAACATTCCTGTTAAAACAAGTCGTCTGTTGAGGTGGCGCGACAAAATCTATCTCACACAACTTCGAAAGTTCTGCAAGAGTCGATAATAACGTGCACTACTTTAACTTACATATTAGTTTCCAGGCATACATCGGTTTTTTATGTAACCTATAAAGATTTGTATCTCAAAGTTTATCTGAATATTCTTGTCTTTGTTTTAAGAAGATTACCGATATCTAATATTTAAGTATTTATTTAGTGTGTTCAAACAATATTGGTTTAAAATTATATTTTAATAAATAGAAATTTCAAGTAAGTTAAATACGAATATTTGTACATATAAAAGCATAATTTTAAATCGAAGTATGATTACAAAATACTAATTAAAGTTTTCTAATAAAAGATATATAAAATGAGTGATCAACATGAAGGCAAACACAGTTTTTTAAGCGGTCCCGCAAAACGTCATGCAACAGCTGAAAAACAAAAGAAAAAAAATGAAGTTATTGCTAAAATGCGTCGTATGTCGGATTTTATAATTACTGAAGCTGTATCTTCCAATAATGATAAAAAAACTAGTTCACCTGATGAAACAAATTTCCAAGAATCTGAAGAACCAAATGTAGATAATAGAATATATCCCTCGACTAGTTCAGAACAAAATCAAATTTTAGAAACAGTCGATAGTGCAAACGTAAGAATTGAAAGTTCTATTTTTCTTAAAGATAGCAATATTGTTTTCTTAAAAATAAATATAAATAATACAAACGTTTACTTTTTTATTTAACTTTTATAGAAAATTATTTTTTTTTAATTAGAGAGAAACAATTGAAACATTAATTTTTAATCAATAATCTTTTTATTATTAAAATATTTAATTATTTTTTCTTATAAAAAAAAATCTTTAGTTATGAAATAGAAGATATAATAAGATAAAAATAAGAAATCAGTTATTACATATTTTATATCAAAATAAATATCATTATCCTATTTTTTATAATATAATAAAAAAATTCACGAGCACATGCATTCGTTTTATACTCTTAATTATTATCATCCAACACGTTTATTTTAGATACAATTTGAACTAAATTCAGCATTATCAAAGGACCTAGAAATGTGGCCTAAAAAAATGTCAGATTATGTGAAATACTGGACTCAAAATTATAATGTTGAAGTATAATTCTGTGATAATAAATTAATAAAAGAAAAGTCAAATGAACAGAAAGATGGACAAAAAAATAGAAAGTGTACTGAAATATGTTTTATTGAACAATGAAAACGGGTGAAGTTATAAAGCGTTCTTGGCTCTGTTTCTCCACATTCTGGTCGCTCATATTGTTTTTTTTGTGAATTACTTGACGAAAAAGATAATCAATGTACAAGAGATAGATTTTGTAATTAGAAACATGCCAATGAACGATTAATATCACATGAAACCTCTACAACACATTTGAAAGCATTGATGAATTTTAAAAATTTCTCAAAAGAAAATGGACGTATTGATGTAGAATTAGAGGAGTAAATAAACTCAGTATTGGCGGAAAGTATTAAGACGCGTAATAGACGTTATACTATTCCTAAGCGAACGTTCTTTAGCATCCAGAGGGAATAATCAAGTATTAGGATTTTCGGATAATGGCAACTTTTTAGGCATTCCACAATTGTTAGCTAAATATTATTATTTTTTAAAAGAGCACTTGGAAAATTATGGTATCTGTGGAAGTGGACAAGTTAATTATCTCTCTTTTTCTCGTTTTTATTTTTATCTCTCTCTCTCGTTCAGATGAGTAAAGCAGACGTGTTTTTGTGTGCTCCTCATAATTTATTATTTTTAACCGGCATCGCACTTCGTTTCGAGTGCATCTATTTTTCAGGCAGACGGGGATCCTGCTGTCTCTAGCTTTTGCGGGCATTAACAGTGCGGCTCACTTTTTTGAGTCAGGGATCCTTGAGTTTTGCCTTGAACTTGTGTATATTGCTTGGCCGTTGCGGCTTCGGCCATTTTCCAAGCCTGCCGTGTGAAGGACCGCTGTGACTGAAATTGTGACAGGCTCGCTCCGTCAAGGATAACACAACCCAGTTCCAATTTACATGTACTTTGCTGCTTGACAAGAGAGTTTTATGCGCAGCTGTGTCATTGTGCTTATTCGATTACAGTGTTTTGTGCTGGTTACCACTGTAATTACAAGGGATTATTTTACCATAGCTACACGTACTTTTATTTTATTAAGCCTGACATCGACTTAACCTTAGTCGTTAGTGCTTTTACTGTGATAAGTGCCTTTTTTTTATTTTATACATTTGCATCGCACTGAGCCTATATTTTTTATTTTTTTGGAGCATATACATTTGCCTATGGATGTGTTCGATGGGTGTTGATATTGGTCACGGACCGTATATATGTGTGTCATTGGCTCTTGGATCTCTCTCTTGGTTTCTTTGTGTATCTGCACATGCCTTCTCTTTCAACGGTTACCTATCTGGTACACTGGTATCTATATCCATTGCTTTGCCGTTGCATGTGTTCTACTGTATCTCGCGCAGACGATCGTATGGTTGCATATACCAGGCGCTTTTGCTTTGCGTTTGGTTCTCGTCTGCTAATTGACTGACACTCTGTCTAATATAGGTGTATTTTGGGTTGCATTTCTTAGGTGCTCGCTTTTACACATGGACTATTAAACGAACTGCCTGTTAATCGCACTACCTATTAAGCGTACTACTTTTTACTATTTATTATTTTACGATGGCGGAAGGTGCTGTCTTTGGCGAATGTCCTGGTTGCAATAAATCCTTTTCGCAAAAATCAAAAAGGACAACTTGTCAAAAGTGCGTGAGAGACTTTCACTTGGTCTGTGCTAAGTTTCAGATGATCACTGACGGTGAGGATAATTTTAAGGTCTGTGAATCTTGCAAGGCGGCTATTTTTGCTTCTAAGAGTGATGAGTCCTTAATTCTTGATGATGTCTTTCCTGTTGATGAGTCAATGAGCTTGCAAGATACTTTTCGTTCTTCTGCACCCATGGTTGGTCTTACTGGGGCCAACGCAGCGGCGAATTCTGACTCGTCGCTCAGCCTTATTCTGAAGAAGCTCGAGAAACTTGATATTCTTGACAACATAGATAGCAGAATGCATACCTTTCAGACTTCACTCAAGGAGGTAGAGGACAAAATTGAGACTTTGGACAGGCGTATGGCCCCTCTAGATGATTTGCCTGCTCTCATCAGACGTGTTGGGGCCAATGAGAATAAAATCAATGATATCATGGAGGAGCAGCGGGCACTTGGTACTCGAATTACGGAGCTGTCTGAGAGGAGTCAGGCTCTGCCGGATGCCTTATTATCAGCTAAGTTAAAGGAGCTTGAGGCGGTTAATTCATCTTTGGACAACAGATGTGGTCTTCAGTGGTATTGATATGAGCGGCTCTACTGATTATGAGGCTGTTGCCCTTGCTGCTCTGAGAATTGTTCGACCTGCTTATCTGAGATTTTATCAACTAGAGTTATGGTGTTTCGTAATGATGGTGCATCTTCTGAGGAGCCAGAACCTGTTGCAGCTCCACCACCAATGATGGTCGTTACACTAGCAACGCCCGCTTTGGTTACTTACCTGATTCAACTGAAGATTCGCAGGGGTAAGATTAGGTCCACGGATTTGGACCAGGATTTATTGGCAAAGGCAGGCTGTGTATTGCCCATCAAGGAGAACTTTATCAATTACAATGAGTTTCTTCCAAGTGAGGTCTATCGTCTGAGGACTGAGGTCTGGAAACGGAGCAAGGACCCCGAGAGGGGATTTATTTCTTTCGTGAGGAACGGCAACATCTATGTTAAATGGAAGAAGGATGATAAACCAGTTGTCATCACCTCCATTGGAGATCTAGATTCTTTTTTAGGAGAGACATAGTAGGTGACTATCTTTCCCTCAATGGTAATCATTCCTATCATCCGATTCCTCTACACAACCCACATAATCCTTTACATCACTCAGCTCCCGTTTCTTCATCTCCTTCTCATGTCACAACATCTTCTCATCTTACAATTTGTCATATTAATGCCAATTCATTGCGTGCACGTCATCAAGAAATTCAACACTATCTCAATTCTCATTCCATTGTTCACATCTTTGCAATTTCTGAAACTAAATTGTCTTCTGGAGTTGATTACTCCTTTCTCAACATCGAAAATTACAAATTGCTGCGCCATGATCGAAATTTTCATGGGAGAGGAATAGCTTTATATATTCATCTATCTTTAACTGTCAACATTATCTGCTGCTCTACGACGAGGTGGTCCGGCAGGCCTGGTCATGCTGCGTATATGTTCTGTGATGTCTCTGTTAAGGGATGTAGTCCTATTTTTGTGGCGGTTGTTTATCGTCCTCCTCATGCACCGTTTATTGAAGGCAGTGACTTCATAAGTAAACTTTTCAATATTATGCACACTTTTTCCTCCAAGATAATTACGGGTGATTTTAACGCGAATCAACTATCTGAATCTGATGATGCTTTGTTCATTCGCTCGTTGATCGAGGGAAACTCTCTTTATTCCATCCCTTTTGGTGCCACGCGTCATTCCTCCACCTCCCATACTTGGTTGGATCTGTGCATGGTTGACGTTAATGATACTGTTGTGTCCTTCTCGAAGTCTGAGTCACCCTTTGCTGATGGCCACGACTTAATCACTGCTACTCTTGAAATTTCGGTTCCCATAGTGGAGCAGCAGGAGTACACTTATCGTAATTGCAAGAGTATTGATCTCCCTAATTTTCTCTCCTATCTTAATGACTGTGACTGGTCTTCTTTTTGTAATAATGCAGATATTGATACTGCACTTGACTCTCTCAATGCTAATCTTACATCAGCCATTGATTTATTAGTGCCTTTAAGAAGCGTTAAACCTTCAAGAAAACGTCACCCTTGGTTTATTTCTCATCACAGCTTACTTATCAGGGACCGTGATAGACTATATAGACGCTTCAAACGCACGCGCCATCCACTTGATCTTCATTACTATCGTCTTGCGAGAGATCTTGCTCATGATTCTATATCAAACGCAAAGCTCGATTATTATTATAACAGGTTGAGGAATCTCTCTGAGCCAAAACACCTTTGGAGGGAGCTCAGACATCTTGGGATAGCTACTGGCTCTGTTGACACTGCTTCTCCTTTCTCAGCTGACGAGTTTAATACGTATTTTGCGGGTGTTTGCCATGATCCGCAGGTCATGCCAGTCTCTGACTTCTTATCCACTTTGCCTCCTGATGTAGCAGATGCCTTTTCCTTCTTGCCTGTCACTCTTGAGGAGGTACAAGGTGTGATTCGTAACAGCTCATCTCAGTCGAGGGGTGTTGACGACATTCCTCAGTCCATTATCAGGGATGCATTTCCTGTTATTGGTCCTTATATCCTACATATTTTCAATCTCTCCCTTGATGGTTCTGTCTTCCCGGCTGTGTGGAAAAGATCTCGTATTAAGGTACTCAATAAGGTTAACTCTCCTAAGACTTTGAGCGACCACCGCCCGATTGCATTGCTTTGTTTTCTTTCCAAATAAACTGCTTCTTGACTTTATTGAGTCGCATGGTCTTGCGGATCTTTATCAGACTGGTTTTCGTACAGGGCACAGCACCCAGACAGCGATTTTAAGGATCACTGACGATATTAGGGCTGGTATTGATAGGAAGAAGCTCACAGTGCTTCTTCTTTTTGACTTTAGTAAAGCCTTTGATAGAGTTAATCACGTGCTTCTTCTTAAGAAGCTTCTGCGCATTGGATGCTCTGGTTCCATTATTAGGTGGATGGCTTATCTTATCTGTCTGGTCGATCCCATGCAGTGATAGCTTGAGGAGGCGGTATGTCTTCCTACTGCTCTATTAATCTGAGTGTACCTCAGGGTTCAGTCCTCGGTCCCCTCCTCTTTGCTGTTTATGTCAGTGATATTTCTCATGGTCTTGACGACCTGATCTCTTATGTGCTCTATGCTGATGATCTTCAAATGTATCTCCAGTGCCGCCCTGATGAACTAAAAGTCTGTAAGAACGCTCTCAGCCGGGCTGCAGATTACCTGGTGAGTTGGACATTTGAGAATGGCCTTTCTCTTAATACCTCTGAAACCAAAGCTATCATATTTGGATCACCGGTTTATATCAACCGTATTCACTCCGAGATAAGTTATATCAACATTGATGACTCCATGGTGCCTTTCGAGTCATCGGTAAAAAGTCTAGGGGTCTTCCTGGACTCTGAACTATCTTGGAAGAAGCAGGTTACTTCAATCTGTAGTCGAGCGAATTCCCTGATGTACCATCTCAATTTTTTCAGAAGCAGTACTAACCTTCCTCTGCGCAAGCATTTAATCTTATCTCTTTTATCTCCTCTTATTGATTATCGCTCAATTGCTCTATCAAATATTTCAGAGGAGCAAAATCTTCGTTTGCAGCGTGTGGCAAACTTCGGTATTCGTTACATATTCGGGATAAGAAAGATTGAACACATCTCACCATATAGGCGTTCCCTTGGATGACTTTCCACTAAGGGTCGTTGTCTTTATCTTGGTTCTTGTCTACTGTATCGAGTACTGAGAACACAAGTTCCATCTTATATTTATAAAAATTTTAATGTAAATATTGCCACTAGACCGGTCAGAGGTGAAATACCACCTTTATCAGTGCCTCGATTCTCTACTGAAACGCTACGCAAATCCTTTTATGTCACCTTTACTTACTTCTGGAACTCTTTGCCAGATCACATACGCAACTCTACATCCATCCTATCCTTTAAAAACAAAGTATACTCTCATATTTACAGCATTGAGGGAGGATGTCACGGAGCTACAAATTATTTTTGATCTCTTGTTTTTATTCTTTGTATTGATTTTATTTTGTTTAATTTGATTTAATTTAATTTCTTTTTTATTTTATTATTTTGTTTATAACATGTTTTTGTTATTGTTTTATTGTTTAACTTGATGTAACTAATTTTGTATTGTACAACAAATTGTACAGAAATAAATTAATCTAATCTAATCTAATCTAATCTAATCTTCTATATGTGAAGAATTAATTGAAATTATTGGAAAGCGAGTGTTAATGAAATAATTAATCTTATTAAAAAGAACAAAATTTACTCTATCTCATTAGATGGTACAAGTGATGCAGGTCAAGTCGATCAATTGATAATGGTTTTCAGGTACTTTGAAAATCACGCTCCCGTTAAAAGATTCCTGAAATTTTTACCGAATCAAGGCTATAAAGCTAAGGATATGTTTAATGGTTTAATCAATTTTTTAAAAGAAAATAATTTAGACGTAAACGACTGTAGAGGTCAATCATATGACAACGCGTCACCAATGAGTGGTAAATTTAATGGACTCCAAGCGTTAGTGAGAGCTGCGAATAATTTAGTTATTTGGTCACCCTGTATAACGCATTCGTTATATCTAGGGTTGTGCAAATAAGTAATTATCCATTAATAATTATTAACGATAGGCCGGAGTAGAACCTGATACCGACCAAGTAACAATTGAGTTGTTTGTTATTTACTCAAGTTTTAATAGGTGTATCTTCAAATTAAAGGTCGAGCGCAATAGATATTATTATTATGAACATCTATGCATAAGAAAAAAAATATCTACCAGTTTGTTTTTGAGAAAAGTAAGTAGCGCGAAAATATTATAAACATAAACTTGTACTTTGGCGTTACTTACTTATCTCAAAAAAAACCGGTAGATATTTTTTTTCTTGTGCATAGATGTTCATAATAATAATATCTATTGCGCTCGACCTTTAATTTGAAGATACACCGATTAAAACTTGAGTAAATAACAAAAATGCAAATTAAACCAGGACAGCGAATCCGGCCTGCTCTTAATTAAACTTTTAGTCATTAATTACAAGACACGTAATCGATAACTAATATAATTATCTGATGTTTAATTGAGAATAAAATTTTAATTATCAATTAAATGGAAGTTTAATTGATAATTGAAGGTTTAGTTATTAATTAAATGACAAATAATTGATAACTAATTTCAATCAATTAAGAATTAAATTTTAATTATTAATTAAATGAGAGTTTAATTGATAATTAAAAGTACAGTTACAATTAAATGACACAGAATTGATAACTAATTTCAATTCTCTTAGGTTTAATTAGGGATTAATTTTTAATTATCAATAATATAAGAGTTTAATTGAGAATTAAATTTTAACTATCAATTAAATAAGAGGCTGATTCCATTTCAAATATACTTTATCAATAGCCAACATCAAGACGTTTTGTATTTATAAAAAGTATATTAGAATCAATATGTACTACTGTTAGCGTAAGCTTAGGAAATTAGACTCTAGGTCAGCACGTATAATTTTGTTCATATTTCGCTACTAGGCCACCGGAAAACGTACAAAGTTTTATTACCCTACTAGACGTTCGTTACCTTTTTTGGGCCTAGCCGAAAAACTTCAACCAATGGTGGCCTATGAAAATTTGTTCGTAATTCTTATGTTTAAACATTTCGTTAGGCCACCGGAAACACACGCTTTCTGTTTCCTTTTATGGTTTTAAACAAATTGTACTTGACCAATACCGGCTACAAGAGGTGGACCCAAGTTCGACACGTGCCATCTCCAATAATTTCTATTGTCTTTTTCCACTTTCGATCTCTTTTCGTTAGTATAAAAGACTTGGGACCACCCTCTAGGATGCCAGTTATTTGCTTATTTATAATTGTTACAGATCACTTCGATTATTGACCAGCGGTTCACTATTTATAATAAAAAGAAGCCAGTTTACCTAAATCTATAGTCCAGTGTGGCCGTGAGTTACTTATATACAATAATCTACATTCAGTGAAAAATTAATATTTTATAAATTCTTTATTAGCTTGAAAAGTATATTGAAAATCTAAAAGTTATAATTTAAAAGTATTATTGCATTATTTTGAAATTACAATTTCTTTATTTCTACTTCTAATGTCGGAAAGTGTATTAACAAATATAAACAAAAATCATAAATCTAAAAATTATTATTAGAATACAATCTTCTTGCAAGAACGAATTTATTACAAATTTGTACCAACGACCGACGAAAGATATATATATATATATATATATATATATATATATGTATATATATATATACATATTGTTTAATAAACCAGGAACTTTAAGGTAAGCCTGACAAATTATTTAAAAACCTTTCTTTTTCTAAATCCCTTCCGATTCTTAACGAGTTCTCGAGCTCGCGAAAGAAATCACATCCTTTCTCCTCTCTGCCACGCAATTAAATATATTTGCTACGCATCCGCTCAGCGTAGCAAAACTATAACGTTCATCAATAAAATTATATTTATATTTATAAATAATCAGAACGTTACAGTATCATAATCAATAACTATAATCATTACTACAAGATTATAATCATTGATGACCCAATGTAGTTGTAGAATTAATCGTTGAATATATTGTAATTAATAATTATGATTTTGTAGTTATTATTATAGTTATTGATTATAATACCGTAAAATAATTACAGTATATCATAGTTTTACTGTAATACTTATAATATATCATAGTTCAGTAAAGTAAATAACTATAGTTTTTATTATAGTATTTTTTAAAAGGGTTATAGTAAATATAAGGTTATATAACCATAGTCCTATATATATTTATTTATCAAATGTTTTATATCATAATAAAAATTGTTACTACCAACTAATAAGGCTTAAAAATTTGAAAATATGATAAAAACGTTATGATGAATGATTTAGTAAACTAATGAAATTACAAAAAGATATTAAAAAAAATATCAAATGAATGTTCCCTTACGAAAAATAAACTTAAATACACACCGAAAATAACACTGTTATCAGCACTTAATCAACACTAAAATTTTGAGGATTATTTCGTATACCGGAAAAACACCAAGAAAACACCGTCAAGAACACCCGAAATTTAAGAGTGCTTTTGATTTTGGTGTACACCCAGTGTTAGGTATTCATTTTGGTATACACCCAATTTGAATGTGCATGATGTGTACACTCAGTTTTGGTGTACACAGTGTATACACCTAATTTTGGTGTACACAGTGTATACACCTAATTCTGGTATGCACAGTGTATTTTTAATTTTAGCATACATATAATTACAAAATTTTATTTCTGTAATTATAGGTAAACATTGAAATTAGGTATACACGATGTAGACCAGTTTGAGGTACAAATAAATATGAATGCCTAAAAACAAAATACAGATAATAATAATTAAATTTATCGAATTTAAAAAAAAATAACTAAATTTGTAAATTTAAATAAATAATTGATAATCATAGAAATTTATTGATACTAAAATAGTTTTTATTTTTTTTATTATACATTAATCTCTTTGTTAATAATAATACATTATAAAAATACTAAAATTATTAGGAATAACTTTTGTTACGAATTTTATTTTATTATTAAACGACTAAAATAATATTAAATTATAAAAAAAGGCGAGAAAGCGTCCGCGACGTGGATTGAACCCTGGGCCTCTTGCACGACAGACAAGCGATCAAACGTTGAGCCATTTATACCGATGTATTTTCATTTCTTTGGTCGCTTTATATTCTATAAACTGCATACTTGCATTTTTTCTATATTCGCTATACGGCACTCGTAACACGTCTGAGGCCGTGGTAACGTCATCCCCGACGTTTTATATATTAACTCCCATAGTTATTATACAAATCTTATTGATTTATCGACCGCTTAATAAGAAATTTTGTCAATCAGAAATTGAAAAACACGAGTCACTTTATGTAGACAATGCCTAGGTCTCAGGATAACCTACAGTTGGTCGGAACATCATCCATCATAAGTGTATCTGGTTTTATAGCAGAATATCAAAAAATGACATATCATCTACAACGAAGTATATCTAGTGTTATAGAGGCTTATCGAAAGATAAAAGTCACTTCTTGTAGAGGATGCGTAGATGCCAAGAATTTGATCATAATTTGAATAATTAAACCAATTATCAATTACATGTCATTTAATTAATAACTAGAACTTTAACTATTGATTAAACTCTCGTATAATTGATAACTGAACATTTAATCATTATTTAATTGATATATAAAACTTTAATTCTCGATTAACTTCATATAATTGAAATCAGTTAGCAATTACGGGTCATTTAATTGATAAGTAAAATATAAACTATCAATTAAACTCTTAAATGATTGATGAATCAAGATTAATTCTCAATTAATCTTTAGATAATTAAAATTAGTTATCAATTACGGGTAATGTAATTGATAACTTAAATTTTAATTATCAATGCAACTCTTATGTAATTGATAATTGAAATTTAATTCTTAATTAAACTTCAGATAATTAAAATTAGTTATCAATTATGGGTCATCTAATTGATAACTGAATTTTAATTTTTAATTACACTCTTATTTAATTAATAATTAAAATTTAATTTTCAATTAAACTCCCATATGATTGATAATTAAAATTTAATTCTCAATTAAATTAAGATAATTGAAATTAGTTATCAATTATGCGTCATTTAATTGATAACTGAATTTCAATTTTTAATTAAATTCTTATTTAATTGATAATTAAAATTTAATTCTCAATTAAACTTCAGATAATTAAAATTAGTTATTAATTATGGGTCATTTAATTGATAACTGAATTTTAATTTATAGTTAAACTCTTGTTTAATGGATAATTAAAATTTAATTTTCAATTAAACTCCTATATGATTAATTATTAAAATTTAATTTTTAATTAAACTTAAGATAATTAAAATTAGTTATTAATTATGGGTCATTTAATTGATAACTGAATTTTAATTTTTAATTAAGCTCTTGGCTGATTCTATTTCAAATCGAACAGTCAGTATACACTCAAGTCACCAATTACTGCGCTAATGGAGTATGTTAATCTACCCTAAAAATAAGGGTATACATATTTTTTTATTTTGCTGAAATATCAAAATTGCATCAGATATGCACTTTTGAAAATTGCATACAAAAACTAAATGTTAAAACTGAAAATGTTGAGAATAACTTTAGAGGGCTATCGTTTTACCAATTTTCAATGAATTTTGGTAAACCTTATTTTGTTTTATTAGGTTTTAAGCCCTCTTTAATTCAGTGCAAGAAATTTCAAAAAAGACTAAAAAATGACTAAGATATGTGCATTTTACCAAAAAATGCACTTTTTATGCACATGCATTTTTCTCGAAAAACCCATTTTTTTTTTTGCTGAAATTTTTTGTGCTCATAGAGGACCAAATTACCTATCTAATGGTACTTGGTTGATCCCGTACTTATTTGTTTGAAGCGAGAAAAAAAATTCACAAATTTTATTGGTGAAAAATTTTTGTATATACGTTCGGACATTTTAAGTAATGTAGATTTAAACACTATTTTTCTTTTAGCATTACCCAGGAACAACGACGTGGACGTAGAAGGTTTCTGTTCCCTTCGGGGTGCTTTTTTAAAGTGAGTTCCCCTTGCCTCTCACTGTTGGGATGCGTCAAAAATATAATTATAAATAATTACTTTTTTTTATTTTTGCACTTATTATTCTTAGTTCTAAGTGTAGCCTTACGACGTTTGACTTTTTTTTTCTTGTCTTTCACTTTAGTCAGTGCATGTATAGCTGTTCTGCCAACAAATATATGCGATTTCAATTCCCCAAGTTGCTTTAACAACATATAACTTTTTTGAATCCCATTATATTTAGGAACTAAATATAATGGGATATAAATATATATATATATATATATATATATATATATATATATATATATTATATATATATATTACTCCATTCAATATTTTTTTTCTTTTCTAAATTTTTCAATCTCATTTATTGGTAATAATATGATTTTAATTGCACTGGTGTACTTTTGAACCCAATTTATACAATCGTCAGCATTTTGTATCGATTCTTTATGAACTCTTTTTAAGTTATGTAAGTAGCATAATGCTTTAGAAGCCTACCTATTCCGTCAACGGCATCTTTCCCATGACCAGTCGCAGAAAATAACCATTTCATTTGATAAGAAAAATGTTTGAATTCATGTAGCTGAAAACGATTTTTAAATTGGCTTGCAGCTCCATCTGATATAATAGTGACTTTAGTAACTAAATCATTTTTCATAAGATCGATAATTTTATTTATTGCTAATAGCGCAAATGCAGTATCATGCTTTTTGTCGTGACTAACGATCGCAAAGCTTTGCGTTATCTCTCCTTAGTAACAGACTGCAGTAAAAATAGAAATTTGGTCATTTACCCAATGATTTCCCTGAACCGCTTTATTATTTATTACGGACCAATTTTCTGCAAAATCAACGTGGATAATTAACTTAGTAGGATCAGCTTTACCTTCTTCTTTTTCTTTTTTTATAGCTTCACGTTGAATATTTTTTATGTATACGTGAGTACTTGCTTTTAATGCACAGATTGAAAATTTTTCTTTAAAAACTGATAAGCTTACTGTTTGTTTGATAAGATTACTATTATCCCACAAAGCAAACGTAATTTCATCTTCGCAATTTTCTTTCAATTTTAACAATTTTAATGTGATACCCTCACTACCGGGGCAATAATTGCATTCCTGCAAGAAACACGAATCAGATGGTTCAGAACACAACATTGCGTTAGTTATTTCTGAACAAATTAAATCTAATTCAGAATTATTATCGCCTCTAAAACGAATTAAACTTGTAAGAAACAGTTCAAAATTCTCGCAATGTACACAAAGACAAGTTTCCTTCACAGGGCTTGTTAAGACGAAACTTGGTCTTAGACTATAGAATTTCGATTTTCCTATTTGTAAGTTTGGATTTTCTTGTCTTAATTGACTATATGTTTCTTTTAAGCTTCGAGTAAGAAACCGTTTAACTTTTTTAGTTTTTGTATTATTAGATTTAACAGTAACAACATCAGATTTATTTGGACTTTGTCTACTACAATTAAAATCATCATTTAAAAAATATTCCATAGCGATATTTTTTGTATTTTCATCAATAGGATGACCAGTATATGAATCTGGCTCCGAATAAACTCCTTTATTTTTCACGAGATTTCTTGATTTATTTATCATATACTCGCTTATATTCGGGAATAGTGAGCAAACTTTTATTTTGCTTAATTTTGAAGGTAGTAGAGTTAGAAGTTTTATTTTCTCCGAAACAGAAGAACATTTTTCTAAAGCCGATTTAAAATTTTCTACAAATTCGTTCCAATAGTTTTCAGTCGAACTTTTGTCCGATTCTATTGATTCAACTGAAATGCCATACGCATCTTCTAATTTACTTCCGACAGTAGCAGAAAAAGCTGAAATTAAAGATTTTTTCTTTTTAGATACGTAATTTTCTGTTAAATTTTTAGGTATTGCAGTTTTTATTTTTAGCGGCGAGACGCATTGAGGTAAAATTGTATTAATACTCTCGTTTAATTCCTGTATTCGTTCGGGTGTCTTGGGGATAAAATCGAATACGAATTTATATATATATATATATATATATATATATATATATACCACTATTGATGATATATACATACATACAAAGGTAAACAAATAATGAGCGAAGCATGCGACAGCGTTGGAATGAACATTGCTTAAGACTTTCGAACGTATATACAAAAATTTTTCACCAATAAAATTTGTGAATTTTTTTTCTCGCTTCAAACAAATAAGTACTGGATTAACCAAGTACCATTAGATAGGTAATTTGGTCCTCTATGAGCACAAAAAATTTCAGCAAAAAAAAAAATGGGTTTTTCGAGAAAAATGCATGTGCATAAAAAGTGCATTTTTTGGTAAAATGCACATATCTTAGTCATTTTTTAGTCTTTTTTGAAATTTCTTGCACTGAATTAAAGAGGGCTTAAAACCTAATAAAACAAAATAAGGTTTACCAAAATTCATTGAAAATTGGTAAAACGATAGCCCTCTAAAGTTATTCTCAACATTTTCAGTTTTAACATTTAGTTTTTGTATGCAATTTTCAAAAGTGCATATCTGATGCAATTTTGATATTTCAGCAAAATAAAAAAATACGTATACCCTTATTTTTAGGGTAGATTAACATACACCATTAGCGCAGTAATTGGTGACTTGAGTGTATACTGACTGTTCGATTTGAAATGGAATCAGCCAAGAGCTTAATTAAAAATTAAAATTCAGTTATCAATTAAATGACCCATAATTAATAACTAATTTTAATTATCTTAAGTTTAATTGAAAATTAAATTTTAATAATCAATCATATAGGAGTTTAATTGAAAATTAAATTTTAAGTATCCATTAAACAAGAGTTTAATTATAAATTAAAATTTAGTTATCAATTAAATGACCCATAATTAATAACTAATTTTAATTATCTGAAGTTTAATTGAGAATTTAATTTTAATTATCAATTAAATAAGAATTTGATTAAAAATTGAAATTCAGTTATCAATTAAATGACGCATAATTGATAACTAATTTTAATTATCTGAAGTTTAATTAAGAATTAAATTTCAATTATCAATTACATAAGAATTGCATTGATAATTAAAATTTAAGTTATCAATTACATTACCCGTAATTGATAACTAATTTTAATTATCTAAAGTTTAATTGAGAATTAAATTTGAATCATCAATCATTTAAGAGTTTAATTGATAGTTTATATTTTACTTATCAATTAAATGACCCGTTATTGCTAACTGATTTCAATTAGATGAAGTAAATCGAGAATTAAAGTTTTATATATCAATTAAATGATGATTAAATGTTTAGTTATCAATTATACGAGAGTTGAATCAATAGTTAAAGTTTTAGTTATTAATTAAATGACATGTAATTGATAATTGGTTAAATTATTCAAATTATGATTAAATTCTTGGCATCTACGCATCCTCTACAAGAAGTGACTTTTATCTTTCGATAAGCCTCTATAACACTAGATATACTTCGTTGTAGATGATATGTCATTTTTTGATTCTCTGCTATAAAACCAGATACACTTATGATGGATGATGTTCCGACTAACTGTAGGTTATCCTGAGACCTAGGCATTGTCTACATAAAGTGACTCGTGTTTTTCAATTTCTGATTGACAAAATTTCTTATTAAGCGGTCGATAAATCAATAAGATTTGTATAATAACTATGGGAGTTAATATATAAAACGTCGGAGATAACGTTACCACGGCCTCAGACGTGTTACGAGTGCCGTATAGCGAATATAGAAAAAATGCAAGTATGCAGTTTATAGAATATAAAGCGACCAAAGAAATGAAAATACATCGGTGGGAATGGCTCAACGTTTGAGCGCTTGTTTGTCGTGCAAGAGGCCCGGGGTTCAATCCACGTCGCGGACGCTTTCTCGCCTTTTTTTATAATTTAATATTATATTAGTCGTTTAATAATAAAATAAAATTCGTAACAAAAGTTATTTCTGATATTTTTAGTATTTTTATAATGTATTATTATTAACAAAGAGATTAATGTATAATAAAAAAAATAAAAACTATTTTAGTATCAATAAATTTCTATGATTATCAATTATTTATTTAAATTTACAAATTTAGTTATTTTTCTTTAAATTCGATAAATTTAATTATTATTATCTGTATTTCGTTTTTAGGCATTCATATTTATTTGTACCTCAAACTGGTCTACATCGTGTATACCTAATTTCAATGTTTACCTATAATTACAGAAATAAAATTTTTAAATATATGTATGCTAAAATTAATAATACACTGTGCATACCAGAATTTGGTGTATACACTGTGCACACCAAAATTAGGTGTATACACTGTGTACACCAAAACTGAGTGTACACATCATGCACATTCAAATTGGGTGTATACCAAAGTGAATACCTAACACTGGGTGTACACCAAAATCAAAAGCACTCTTAAATTTCGGGTGTTCTTGACGGTGTTTTCTTGGTGTTTTTTCGGTATACGAAATAATCCTCAAAATTTTAGTGTTGATTAAGAGCTGATAACAGTGTTATTTTCGGTGTGTATTTAAGTTTATTTTTCGTAAGGGAACATTCATTTGATATTTCTTTTAATATCTTTTTGTAATTTCATTAGTTTACTAAATCATTCATCATAACGTTTTTATCATATTTTCAAATTTTTAAGCCTTATTAGTTGGTAGTAACAATTTTCATTATGATATAAAACATTTGATAAATAAATATATATAGGACTATGGTTATATAACCTTATATTTACTATGCCCCTTTTAAAAAATACTATAATAAAAACTATAGTTTTTTACTTTACTAAACTATGATATATTATAAGTATTACAGTAAAACTATGATATACTGTAATTATTTCACGGTATTATAATCAATAACTATAATAATAACTACAAAATCATAATTATTAATTACAATATATTCAACGATTAATTCTACAACTACATTGGGTAATCAATGATTATAATCTTGTAGTAATGATCATAGTTATTGATTATGATACTGTAACGTTCTGATTATTTATAAATATAAATATAATTTTATTGATGAACGTTATAGTTTTGCTACGCCGAGCGGATGCGTAGCAAATATATTTAATTGCGTGGCAGAGAGGAGAAAGGATGTGATTTCTTTCGCGAGCTCGAGAACTCGTTAAGAATCGGAAGGGATTTAGAAAAAGAAAGGTTTTTAAATAATTTGTCAGGCTTACCTTAAAGTTCCTGGTTTATTAAACAATATGTATATATATATATATACATATATATATATATATATATATATATATATATATATATATCTTTCGTCGGTCGTTGGTACAAATTTGTAATAAATTCGTTCTTGCAAGAAGATTGTATTCTAATAATAATTTTTAGATTTATGATTTTTGTTTATATTTGTTAATACACTTTCCGACATTAGAAGTAGAAATAAAGAAATTGTAATTTCAAAATAATGCAATAATACTTTTAAATTATAACTTTTAGATTTTCAATATACTTTTCAAGCTAATAAAGAATTTATAAAATATTAATTTTTCACTGAATGTAGATTATTGTATATAAGTAACTCACGGCCACACTGGACTATAGATATAGGTAAACTGGCTTCTTTTTATTATAAATAGTGAACCGCTGGTCAATAATCGAAGTGATCTGTAACAATTATAAATAAGCAAATAACTGGCATCCTAGAGGGTGGTCCCAAGTCTTTTTATACTAACGAAAAGAGATCGAAAGTGGAAAAAGACAATAGAAATTATTGGAGATGGCACGTGTCGAACTTGGGTCCACCTCTTGTAGCCGGTATTGGTCAAGTACAATTTGTTTAAAACCATAAAAGGAAACAGAAAGCATGTGTTTCCGGTGGCCTAACGAAATGTTTAAACATAAGAATTACGAACAAATTTTCATAGGCCACCATTGGTTGAAGTTTTTCGGCTAGGCCCAAAAAAGGTAACGAACGTCTAGTAGGGTAATAAAACTTTGTACGTTTTCCGGTGGCCTAGTAGCGAAATATGAACAAAATTATACGTGCTGACCTAGAGTCTAATTTCCTAAGCTTACGCTAACAGTAGTACATATTGATTCTAATATACTTTTTATAAATACAAAACGTCTTGATGTTGGCTATTGATAAAGTATATAAAAAAGAAAAATTCTAGAAAGCCTTTTTAGGTCGTTACAATACCGTGAAATAATTTTAGTAAATAATTTACGAGTGATTATTACGTCAACTGAATGACTCTTGGTAATATTATTTGGAAAAAGCAATAATACAAATATAACAATATGATATTTATTAAAAGTAAATAAACATATAAATAAACAAACAAATAAATAAATAAACAAAAATCTGTAATGTAATTATTTAATAATTAAATAATTACATTACAGATTTTTGTTTAATACTGATTTTTTGATTATTTCAAAGGATTTCTTTTTTATCTTGTCTGTTAAACCTTTTTTTCTGAAATAGAAAGCGAAAATAATAGAAACGAATAATAGTTACAAGTACTGGTTAAAAATATTGATATATCCGCGCCATTATTGGACAAGAACAACGTCAAACACAAAATAACCCCGTCACAGACAGTGGTCACATTTCGAAAAAGGATAAAATGTCTGTTAAATAAACTAGCGCGAACAGAGGAAAGAAAAATTAAATTGTCAATGTGATGATATAGTGAGTCACTGTGCAATCCCGAACGCCGAACATGTCATATAGTCTATCACACGCGGATGAGTCTCATGAAAGGCACTTCAGGTCAAAAAACCAATAAGATCACGTCACGTAGAGCACACTACACCAACACTTCCCGCGTATTAAGCGTCCATATTAAATAAAGATAAAACGTGTATATCGTTGAAACTCCCGCGAAAAGTTTATTTACAAATATACACCACACTCCCGATGACACCGAATTCCGCGAAAACCAGTCTATGTAAGTTCGGTCAAGGACCGTTATAAGAGGTTTAAATTCGAACTTCTGATCGGTGCCACCCCTGTAATATATTATATACTGGGAGTAAATAACCACTGGGACATTAATAAATGACCCTGAATAAACTGATCACATTTATTTGAAAAAAGAAACGTTAGGGCACGATTCATAGTTTTCACAATAAAATTACTGTACACTTTCCACAAAAACTTGAAAAAACTCACCCCTTGTCATCCCCGAGTAGTAATACATGCTTACGTCGCTCGTTACACACATTATAAAAACTAAGATGTCTACATTGCTCATACAGCAATGCTGCAGATAAAATATGAGGGAAATCCCTCAAGAGTCCTCCCTGCATGTGCGAAAGGTCCAGATCCGTAAATATGATGTAAGAAGGTTTCTTTAGGCTTGAACAGAAGTATGATAGAGATGGCGGTAAAAGATGTTTGATAAACTATGTTTATGATTAAGAATTACCCGGCGAAGCGTCCACAAGGCAACCCCAGTCGCCGCACCGCAAATGAACAAACGGAAGGGAAACCACAAAAAACGTCCCCTCAACGCAGCACCGCACTTGCAGCGGAGAAGAGCCAAGAAACGAGACACCGGGATAAAAAGCCCGCCACGAGCCAAAAGATTAAACTTGTAGAAAATTATCAAGCTAAGGCAAACCCATAGCGATCTTGGAACACTAAACCCCACAAATGATAGCAGGGAAAAACTTGAGTAAAGATCTCCTCAACGTTGACCACACGTGGGCAACGGAGGAGGCACGGACACAGAAAAAAACAAAAAATAAAACTTTCCCTTTGATTAGGCTCGAGTGAAAAACAGGCCATGACAAACTGCCATAACGATCTTGTAGCCGTAGTCTTAACAAAGACAACGGAAAACTTGCGAGTGCGGGAAAAAAAGAAACAAGAACTTATGCCATGGCAAATAACCACAGCGAGCCAAGAACTGATAAAAAGGAACTAAAAACTAAAAACTCCGAAAAACACACGGAGCAGGGTGGATTCCGCCCGCCAACCCTGAAGCGAACAGCGAAAAACGGAAAAAAGAGAGATAGGGATAGGAAAGAAAAAGAGCCGGCGAGACAACCGTTCGACTCAAGGTCCGCGCGCCGAATCCGTATACTTTACTTATATGATTGTACATTTACAAAAGAATTCAATTACCAAAGTTCAAATTAAAAATTTAAGAATTATAAAAATTTATATAAGTATATAAAAGTTCTGAAATAAAATATATTTCTTAATTTTGTTTTTTTTTTCTTTAATATCTACAATATAATATATTTAAGGTTCTAATATGAAACTAATCGAAAAAATAATCATCAGGTATATGTTTGTAAAGAAGGTAAAATAATTTAATTCGTAGACCTCGTTGTAAAGTATATAATAACGTATCATTGTATGTCTTTTACATTGAGGTGGATCATCCATCTAAGACCGTATCATGTTTTGGGTGCTTTGGTGGTATTTGTATTATTGCAAATTTTTATAAATTAATACACTCTATATGTCTCAATTATAACTATTAATATTTTAAAAACTAAAATCATTGCATAAGTAAAGGCGTGGAAATTTTTTTTTTCTTGAAAAGCCCCTTGTGATTATTTACTTATATACGGCACTATACAGCGGACTACGTAATATATATATACATGCACTCTAAGCGTCTTAGGATTATCACGCATGCGTAGTCTATACCAGCTGATTTACTCGATTCTACGTTATTCTAATATTTTAAACTTTTACACTTAATTTCTCTTTATTTACATCGTTTACTCCGTTTATCCTCGATCATATTATAATCGTTATTAAATCGTCTGTCTTACATACTTTTTTTATAAAAAAAAACTTGAAAGTAACAAAAAAGTGATAATCAACTTTATGCATAAATCATAATTTTTTCCATTTACGCATGTGTATAATATCTTTTTTTCAGACATTGATTACTTGAGATTTTAATGGTTTACCTTCTGTTTTTATTATACCAATGAAAAGATGGGTATTTCAAGATTATTATAGTAAAGTTTCGTCAAAAACTTTTAGGCTTACAAAATATCATTGGGAATGGATAATCCACCCTAATTATTAACTATAATATAAACAAAATGCATTAATTTTTAACTTAATAAAAAATATAGAAATGTTAAAAATAGTTGAACATTCATCAACAATGTTATTATTTAAAAATAGCGTTACACTAATTTCAATGAAGATAATGAGGAAATACCGCTGTCAAGTTTAGTTGATCATACAGGTAAAATATAAATAAATCGAGCTGGAATACGTATTAATATGCCTATTTACTATATTTTTATACCGCGTTTTCACTTATTATTCGTAATTCTATTTTGAGTATTTTATAAAAGGTCCATAAAAATTTCACTAGTTACCTGATTCTGATTTGTGATTTTATTACATAACTTTGTCACTTAATAGATTCATGTTACAAAATTACGTAGCAAAATCACATAAAATCTTTATAAAATTAAGTTGCATATACATCTACGAAACAAGTATATATAAATATATAATTATAATCGTTTCTACTTTAAAATATATCAAATATAAAAAAAAATTGATAAACAGTCTACATAACATGGAAGCTATATTATTATCTGCATTCCTTACGTAAATGCACTTAATGATATAAGTAACGTATACATAAATATAGCTGGATATATTTTTAGGTATTATTCGTAACTCTATTTTTAATATTTTATAGGTCCATACAAATATAATTAGTTACCTGATTTTTTTATGTGATTTTATTACATAACTTTGTCACATAATAGAATCATATAACAAAATCACATAACAAAATCACATTAAATTCTTATAAAATGACGTCGCATGTACATCTGGGAAACAAGCCCTACTAAAAAATCTCAGGTGAGAAATCACCTGATTTCTCAGGTGATTAATCATGCCAAAATCTCATGTGACGATTTTTTTTGTTTTTACACGTTTCAAAGCATACTTAGTCAATTGCGAACTATTTTTAAAAATTTTTGAAAAATTTGAACTTAGAAAATTTTTTAAAAATTTGGTCTTAGAAAAAATTTTGACTCATTTTACAAAAAATTTTCTAAGTTCAATTTTTCAAAAATTTTCAAAAATAGTTCGCAATTGACTAAGCATGGTTTGAAACGTGTAAAAACCTAAAAAAATCATCACATGAGATTTTGGCATGATTAATCACCTGAGAAATCAGGTGATTTCTCACCTGAGATTTTTTAGTAGGGAGTGAATAAGTATAGAATTATAACTGTTTCTACTATGAAACATAAATAATATTTAAAAAAACTAGATAAACAGCCCACGTGACATGGAAGCTATTATTATCTGCATTTCTTTCGTAAATGTACAATCATATAAGTAAAGTATACATGAATATAGCTACAATACATTTAATATTTTTAACCAGTATTTGTAACTATCATTTGTTTCTATTATTTTTGCTTTCTATGAAAATACTATATATTTAGCTAGTTACTTCATTCTCGAATAAAATCACATAAGATCTTATGTGTTTTTATTTCATAACTTTGTCACATAACAAAATCATATAACATAATCATGTGATATATTCGGACGCTTTGTCACATGAAAAGGTATGTGATTTTGTTACATGATAAAGTTACCTAATTATTTTCAACAGGGATGAGTTTTCTAAAAACACAAAATGTCATATTTTTAAACAATATAATATTGGGATTTATATTTATAAAAGTAAACATATATGCGTATGTACGTATACTATTAGGAATATTTTGCTACCAGTCTTCTTTTGTATAACGATTAGACTTGTAAAATCGTACATCACGAGGAATGAAAATTATTTTATACTTATAATGGAATCAAAAAACGGTCGGAAAAGAACGATGTATCATTTCTTGTTCTTTTTTGACCGTTTTTTGATTCCATTATTCCCCATAGTGTACAATGTTACAAGTCTACACGTTAAACAAAAGAAGACTTGTAGCAAAATTCCTACATGTTAAGACCACAGCACTTGCCTAAATCGTATATATATATATATATATATATATATATATATATACGAACAAAATTCATAATAATGTTTATATAGAAGAAGAGTGAACATACACACGCATATATGTTTACTTTTATAAATATAAATCCCAACATTATATTGTTTAAAAATATTACACTTAAGTTTTTAGAAAACTCATATTACTAATGCGAAAGAAAAAAAGGAAAATAAAAAAGAAATCCTTTGAAACAATCAAAAAATCAGTATTAAACAAAAATCTGTAATGTAATTATTTAATTATTAAATAATTACATTACAGATTTTTGTTTATTTATTTATTTGTTTGTTTATTTATATGTGTATTTACTTTTAATAAATATCATATTGTTATATTTGTATTATTGCCTTTTCCAAATAATATTACCAAGAGTCATTCAGTTGACATAATATTCACTGAGAATCTAACTTATAAGAAAACTGCAGCGCTCGACTGCATGCGCGCTACTTGTAAATGTTTTCATATCTTTTTTAATTATTCATCAATCGATTTGAAACTTTCCACAAATCTTTTTTATACAAAAACCAAAAACTTTCTCGCTACAAGTTTCTTGTACTTGAAAGTTCCCTCGATACTTTTTTCTCGAGTACATTATAAACGCACAATTTGTAATTTGTATGAATTAATAAACAATTGCGACTAACTATTTAAGAGTTACTCTGGTAGAAAATGAAACGCTTTTTCTACCATTTTATGGCCATTTCTTTAAAGTGAAGAGCAGAAAATGGGAATGTTTTATGGTCATTATTTGAACTAATATGAAACGTTTTTTTCAACCTTCATAGTGCTAAAAAATGCTAATAAAATGTTGAGTCTGATCCACTATTATTTGAATATAGATAGTTAACAGTAGAGTCTATCAAATTGTGCTCTAATTGATTACTATTAAGAATCATTTAAGATTTTTTCTTGAAAGTTATCATTAATCATTAATAGAATCACTTTTGTTAATATATTCGCGCGTATATTTTGAGTTGTGATCGGATTGTTAGAGGTTATTTTTAAACGATTAATAAAATTTTCCATTTATTATTTTAAAAAACGATATTTTTATACTCGTTTCGTACTGCGTTTCATATTTTTATTTTAATAAAATTTAATATTATTTTTATTTTTATAAATTCCAATAAAAATAAACATTGACGAAGGAATGTGAATAAATACTAATCTATATTTTCTCGCCACGTGGCAAAAGTGAGGTTATGATTTTACCTATGATCTGAAAAATTAAGGACTCATTACTAAAAAGTTATATAACTAGTCAAAAAAAGTTGTCCACAGTTTACCTAATTTTGAGATAGCTGTTACTGATTTTTTCTCTCCGTTTACTTAAAATGCGTATTTTTTTGGCTAAATACAAAAATTTTGAACAACATTTTTATATTAACATTTTTTGCCTATAAGATGCTAACCAATATACCAAAAAATTTGAGCTCTGCAGATTCAGCAAAAAATTGCCATTTATTCGCCAATATTGACATGACAAAATATTACTATTGAAAATGGTCATAAATTGTTGTTTACACCATTTTTAGTGTTCAAATTTCTACCAGGGTAACATTTTTTATAATTATCATAAGTTTCGCTATAATATTTAGAAAATATATTTCAAATTTCAGCGAAATCGGTTAATATTTACTCGAATTACAACGATTTAAGTTTAAAAAAGTATTGAAATTTAATGTAAAAAATTTTCTTGTTTTCAATTTTTTTCTTGAAAAATAAAAATTTTATAAAAAAAACTGTTAATATAAAAAAGATGCGGCATGATGAGTTTTACAACGTCAAATTTTTTGAAATTTATTTGAAGAAAATGAAATTTTTACTATCAAGTGACTTCAGTTTTACGTGCTCCGAGCGTAAATGCCCTTATTACATCTGGGCCTTCAATTATAGTCTTAGTGTAATAATTATTATAGTTTATCATATTAAATAACTATAGTATTTATTATATTATTTTTTTATAGACACAATTTTAATTATAATGTATCTACTTTCAATGCTGCTACATGATGTATATTTATTTATTTTTTTTAAATCAAGTATATTTAACATTTATAATAAAATGGAATGATTTAACACTGTGAAATCTTTTCTCGTACACAAATCTTCTTCGCCGCTGCACCATGTAAACCGGCCTTAAACCGCTTCTGGCGAAAGATCCTTCTGACGGAAATTCCACGACCCTAAAATTCCAAGTACACAGTGAAAAAAAATTTGTAATTTTAACACACATAAGTGTTAGAGATGAAATACAATTTTTTTTGTGTTAAAATTTTTAAGTACACACATGTTTGTAAAATTTACAAACTCCATGTGTTAATTCTACAAAAGTTTTGTATTAATTTTTAAATTACAAAATTTTTTGTGTTGATTTTACAAACGTTTGTAAAATTTTAACACAAAAATATTTCTACAAAATAAAATTTGACGAATTACACAAAATTTTTCACAGTGTATCGATGTACCCCTACTTAGGCGCATGCTACATTTCTCCGTTCCAGGCACAATCCTGTGTTTATATATTTTTAATAACAAACGTGTATAGTAAATATTATTTCGTATCTGATACACATGATGTGTAGAAAGTAATACTTAATGTTATAATATTAATGATTTAAATGATTTTAGTATTCAATTATGATCATAATGAAAAAGAAGTAAAAGAATCAATGAATGTTGATCGTTCCAAATTGATGATAGAAAAGCTAACCAAGATGAAAATTTTGATTTTATTTCATCATCATATAGTGTTTGACATTCCGATGAATAATTAATAATATAAAATTCATTTCTATATTTAAATAAAAATGATTTAGGTGAAATTTGTTTTTAAATTCAGGTTTCTCCAATCAATAAAAATTCAAGAAGCTCGTGGTCATATAGAGAATCTCGGATATAAATTTCAAGGCTTGAGAGTTAGTAGGCATGGAGAGGGTAAGCTTTAAACATTAACGGAGGGGTATGGTCATAAGGGAAGCGGACATATCGGGGTAGTTAACTGTATAATATAAAAAAAAGGAAGTTTATCTAGATTAAACTTGCTTTTCAAATGCTCTGTTTTCGTTTTCTATAACAAAAAAAGAAAGACTAAGGCACAAAACGTGAAAAAATATGAATGTTGCTTAATTTAGCGGAAAAGTTAAAAAAAACCATCAACGACCGACGAAATATATATATACATATATATATATATATATATATATATATATATATATACATATTGTTCAATAAACCAGGAACTTTAAGGTAAGCCTGACAAATTATTTAAAAACCTTTCTTTTTCTAAATCCCTTCCGATTCTTAACGAGTTCTCGAGCTCGCGAAAGAAATCACATCCTTTCTCCTCTCTGCCACGCAATTAAATATATTTGCTACGCATCGGCTCGGCGTAGCAAAACTATAACGTTCATCAATAAAATTATATTTATATTTATAAATAATCAGAACGTTACAGTATCATAATCAATAACTATAATCATTACTACAAGATTATAATCATTGATTACCCAATGTAGTTGTAGAATTAATCGTTGAATATATTGTAATTAATAATTATGATTTTGTAGTTATTATTATAGTTATTGATTATAATACCGTGAAATAATTACAGTATATCATAGTTTTACTGTAATACTTATAATATATCATAGTTCAGTAAAGTAAATAACTATAGTTTTTATTATAGTATTTTTTAAAAGGGTTATAGTAAATATAAGGTTATATAACCATAGTCCTATATATATTTATTTATCAAATGTATTATATAAACTAATATAATATTAAATTATAAAAAAGGCGAGAAAGCGTCCGCGACGTGGATTGAACCTCGGGCCTCTTGCACGACAGACAAGCGTTCAAACGTTGAGCCATTTCCACCGATGTATTTTCATTTCTTTGGTCGCTTTATATTCTATAAACTGCATACTTGCATTTTTTCTATATTCGCTACTATACGGCACTCGTAACACGTCTGAGGCCGTGGTAACGTCGTCCCCGACGTTTCATATATTAACTCCCATAGTTATTATAGAAATCTTATTGATTTATCGACCGCGCAATCAGAAATTCTGTCAATCAGAAATTGAAAAACACGAGTCACTTTATGTAGATATTGCCTAGGTCTCAGGATAACCTACCCACATAGCACGAAAGATTCGGGAAGCTTCCATCGAAAAATTCGAGAAAGATTCCAATGTAAGCTTCTTGCAAGCTTCCCGGAAGCTAAATGAAAGTTTCAGGAAGCTTCCATTGGAATCTTTCATATTAGCTTTATGGAAGGTTCAGGGAAGCTTACATGTAATATTCCATGAAGGCTAAATGGAACATTACTAAATAGCTTTCAGTAAGATTCCGGAAAGATTACATGCAATATTACCCCATATGGAAATAATTTATATGAAAAACTGTAAATAATAGTAAATAATTGTAAATAACTGTTAAAAAATGTAGGAATTGAGACATAAATAATAGTTATTTACAGTTATTTACTATTATTTATTATTAATTACTATTATTTGCAGTTATTTACAGTTATTAACTGTTATTAACTGTTATTTACAGTTATTTATAATTATTTACAATTATTTACAGTTTTTTATAATTATTTACAATTATTCATAATTATTTACAGTTATTCATAATTATTTACAGTTATTCATAATTATTTACAGTTATTTACATTTTCAAAAATTTTTGAATTAGTGGATAATTTAATGTTATTAATAATTATTTACAATTATTTATAGTTATTTACAGTTATTTACAGTTTTTTACAGTTATTTACAGTTATTTATAATTATTTACAACTATCTACAATTTTCCATAGTTTTTTATAGTTATTTACAGTTATTCACATTTTTAAAAATTTTCGCCTATATATAAAATTATTGAATAAATTCGTGATAATTTTCGAAAATGTAAATAACTGCAAATAATTGTAAAAAACTATGAATAATCGTAAATAACTGTAAATAATTGTGAAAAAAGTGAATAAATGTAAATAACTGTAAATAAATATAAATAACTGCAAATGAGTGTAAATAACAGTTAATAAGTGTAAATAACAGTTAATAACTGTAAATAAGTGTAAATAACAGTAAATAATTGTAAATAATTGTAAATAACTGTTATTTATGTCTCAATTCCCACATTTTTTAACACTTTTCTACAGTTATTTACAGTTATTTACATTTATTTACATTTATTTACAGTTATTTACAATTATATCCAAAAATTTTTTCCATATGGGACAGAAATGTTATTTGGAAGATTGCATTATATCTTGCAGGAAGCTTCCAGTAACATTTTGCGGGAGATTCTATTCAAACTTCCTGCAGCCTTTCACAGAATAGTACAGGGAGGATATATTAATGTTCACGAAAAGTTATTGCAAAGTTTCAAAAAAAAAAAAAAAAAATACATTAGCTTGTAGTAAATATCATGAAAATTATTCAGTTGAATTTTTAAATAAATCTATTCCTTTGTTTATAAGAACTTTGTATTCCTTGTACAAAATCGAACAATTTTAATATATATCATTGTACTCCAACATTTTAAATAACTGATATATGAATTGATTTAAAAATTTAATAGAATAATCTTCATGGTACATAGTATAAGCTAATGCATTTCTTTTTCTAAAATTTTACAATAATATGAAAAGTCAGGCAATATTTATGAGTACAGGTGTAGTGTCTGCCTTACATTAATTTAATTTTAAAGATTAAAAATATTGTCTTTTTTTCTATTAAATTAATGTCTCATATTCTTTTTAATTTACAAAATTTATGACAGATTATTTAAATATGAAATAAAACATATTACATTTTAAATGATTGAAAATTTTTTATAATTGTGTATAACTTTCGATAAAAAATTTTTATTATTAGTGATTTTAATTAATAAAAAAGGACACAAAAAAATATATTATTTTTTAAGAGAAAGTCGTTAATTTAATAAAATTTTATAAATTAAATAAATTAATTACAAAGTCTAAATATCTTTACAATGTTTTGAATACATGAATTTTATCAAATAAAAGATTTTTCTTCAAAAAAGCATAATATTTTGTGTTCTTTTACCAACGAAAAATTAATAGTGATAAAATTTTTCTACCCAAAGTAACATAATTATAAAAATGAATTCATTTAATTTGTAATCTGCTTTTTCCGTATTTATATAATGATCTCCCATTAATTTTATAAATTAAAAATATAGTCTTTTTTTGTTAAATTAATGTATAAAGATATTCTTTTTAATATAAAAAATTAATATCGGATTATTATAGGAATACGAATAAAACAGATTACGAATTAAATTATTAAAAATTTTTATAATTGTATAACTTTGGATAAAAAAATTCTTTTAATATTAATTTAAGTTAGTAAATAAGTACACGAAACATCTTGTTGCTTTTTGAAAGAAAAGTCTTTAATTTAATAAAGTTTTAAGAAAGAGTATTGTATTACTCATTTAAGTTTTTTAAAATAAATTTATTTTAAAATCTATATAAAATGAGTTTTTCGACTTCATATAGCATGAAAATGTTTGTGTGTGAATTATACGTAAGCACATGTACATATACATTTATCTGTATACATAAAAAATATTTAAATTTAAAAAAAAATAGTGAAATATATGCATGTACAACGTAATTCATAAAGAAAAAAAAATAATATGTTTAGTGGGGAATTGAACTACCAACAGATATCTTACAAGTCCGTCATCTTCGATTCGCAGTTACGCCTGCAGGAGGATACGCGTTGAATGGGCGTTTTGTCCCTAAGTGGTGAGATGATACCACACTTACTATATAAGTCGAACGTTGGCGGTTTTGAGTATGTACCCACAGCGCCTGCCTTAAAAATGTAAATGCATCTTTATAATTATACGTGAATCCTAATATATGTGAATATGTATTGACGTATAAATATGATATAATAATATATAAAATAGTATGTTGTAAGTAAATATGTGTTTTTCACAGCAAATATTTGTAAAATAAAAAATACAAAATAGAATGTTGAACAGAATCGTAACAAAATACCATCCAAACGGTGAAAAAAGATAAAATTAACCAATTGATATTTGAATTGTTGACTTCCCTAAAGCCTCCGGGAACCGTACACTAGAATCTTTTTGGAAGCTTCTAGCATTTTTTATGAAAGCTTCCATGAAGTATTTTTGGAACCTTACGGCAATCTTCCATTGAATCTTTCTGAAAGGAAAGTGCGCCGGACATTTTATGCTTCCAGGAAGTTTTAATTAAAGCTTTCACGGCAGCTTACATGTAAGCTTCTTGCATTATTCCGCGAAAGCTTCCATGAAGTACTTTGGGAACCTTACGGCAATCTTCCCTGGAAGCTTCTTGTAAGATTCAAAAAGACCTTAGTGCTAGCTTCCATGGAAGCTTACTGATTTCTTCCATGAAAGCTTTCTTGAAGCTTTCAATAAATCTTTCTAAAAGAAAAGTGCGCGGGACATTTGACGCTTCCAGGAAGTTTACATGGAAGCTTCCGGGAAGTTTCCGAACCTTTTATGGAAGCTTCCTGGAAGCTTTCCGTAAGCTTCGGTGCTATGTGGGTACAGTTGGACGAAACATCATCCATCATAAGTGTATCTGGTTTTATAGCAGAGAATCAAAAAATGAGATATTATCTACAACGAAGTATATCTAGTGTTATAGAGGCTTATCGAAAGATAAAAGTCACTTCTTGTAGAGAATGCGTAGATGCCAAGAATTTAATCATAGTTTGAATAATTAAATCAATTATCAATTACGTGTCATTTAATTAATAACTAAAACTTTAACTATTGATTAAACTCTCGTATAATTGATAACTAAACATTTAATCATTATTTAATTGATATATAAAACTTTAATTCTCGATTAACTTCATATAATTGAAATCAGTTAGCAATTACGGGTCATTTAATTGATAAGTAAAATATAAACCATCAATAAAACTCTTGAATGATTGATAATTCAAATTTAATTCTCAATTAAACTTTAGATAATTAAAATTAGTTATCAATTACGGGTCATGTAATTGATAACTTAAATTTTAATTATCAATGCAACTCTTATGTAATTGATAATTGAAATTTAATTCTCAATCAAACTTCAGATAATTAAAATTAGTTATCAATTATGGGTCATTTAATTGATAACTGAATTTTAATTTTTAATTAAACTCTTATTTAATTGATAATTAAAATTTAATTTTCAATTAGACTCCTATATGATTGATAATTAAAATTTAATTCTCAATTAAATTCAGATAATTAAAATTAGTTATCAATTATGGGTCATTTAATTCTGCCGTCCAAAGTAAGAAAACCTTAACTCCAATGGGATTCCAATGTAGTTAACCACTTTTACACTTTGGACGGCAGAATTGATAACTAAATTTTAATTTTTAATTAAATTCTTATTTAATTGATAATTAAAATTTAATTCTCAATTAAACTTCAGATAATTAAAATTAGTTATTAATTATGGGTCATTTAATTGATAACTGAATTTTAATTTTTAATTAAACTCTTGTTTAATGGATAATTAAAATTTAATTTTCAATTAAACTCCTATATGATGGATAATTAAAATTTAATTCTTAATTAAACTTAACATAATTAAAATTAGTTATCAATTATGGGTCATTTAATTGATACCTGAATTTTAATTTTTAATTAAGCTCTTATTTAATTGATAGTTAAAATTTAATTCTCAATTAAACTCTTATATGATTGATAATTAAAAATTAATTCTTAATTAAACGTAAGAGAATTGAAATCAGTTATCAATTCTGGGTCATTTAATTGATAACTGTACTTTTAATTATCAATTAAATTCTCATTTAATTAATAATTAAAATTTAATTCTTAATTGAGCCTCAAATAATTGAAATTAGTTATCAATTTTTTGTCATTTAATCAATAACTTAACCTTCAATTATCAATTAAACTCTCATTTAATTGATAATTAAAATTTTATTCTCAATTAAACATTAGATAATTATATTAGTTATCGATTACGTGTCTTGTAATTAATGACTAAAAGTTTATTTAATAATTATTAATGGGTAATTACTCATTTGCACAACCCTGCTCTTATTAAATTGCTGATTAAAATGAAATTCTCAATTGAACTCCTATATGATTGATAATTAAAATTTAATTCTCAATTAAACTTTAGATAATTAAAATTAGTCATCAATTATGGGTATTTTAATTGATAACTGAATTTTAATTTTTATTTAAACTCTTATTTAATTGATAATTACAATTTAATTCTCAATTAAACTTCAGATAATTAAAATTAGTTATCAATTATGGGTCATTTAATTGATAACTGGATTTTAATTTTTAATTAAACTCTTATTTAATTGATAATTAAAGTTTAATTCTCAATTGAACTCTTATATGATTGATAATTAAAATTTAATTCTCAATCAAACTTCAAATAATTAAAATTAGTTCTCAATTATGGGTCATTTGATTGATAACTGAATTTTAATTTTTAATTAAACTCTTATAAGATTTATAATTATAATTTAATCCTCAATTAGACTTTAGATAATTAAAATTAGTTATTAATTACAGGTTTTTTAATTCATAACTAAAATATTAATTATCAATTAAACTCGTATTTAATTGATAATAAAAATTTAATTCTTAATTAAATATCAGTTAATCAAAATAAGTTATCAATTACGAATCGTTTAATTGATAATTAAAATCTTAATCATCAATTAAACTCTTATGTAATTGGTAATTAAAATTTTATTATTAATTAACTGACCCATAATGATAATTATTCTCAGTTAATTGAAGTTTAATTAATAACTAACCACTTAATTATTAGTTATTCGTCACTTAATTGACGAATTTAATTAACTATGCCCAACTCTGGTTATATCTCACAGGAGAAAAAGCATCAGAGTCTTCACTCTCTTCAATAAACTATTTTACATTTTTACAAGGTATATTTGTATTTTTTTCAGTCTCAGATATACAATGAGTTTTACTTATCAAAGCCTTACGAAAAACTAGTGATGGTTAAGTTGTAGTGCTACACAGAGCTGACAGTATCCGTTGCTATAGTCGCGCTGATGCTAATCGAGCATTTGTAAAAGGATTTTTACTAATAAAAGGAACTTTTTTAGAAATATCTAAGAACATCAATTATGGTTCAAAAATGCGCTGTTAAGCTTTAGGGTATTACATAAAGATGTGTTCATTAGTAATAGGAATAATGGCAGTGTTTTGGAATGACGTTCTTGGTAACTTAAATAAAACTAGTAAAACGTTGCAAAATTAAAAAATACACTTGAACACGGCAATGAAAAGCGTTAAATAATTGAAAATGTATGTACTAAATAAAAGAGATGTATTTATATATTATGAAAATTTATGAATAGAACTCACAAAAGTTAGTGATTATAAAAGTGATCGTTTGCGGCAACCAAACGTAAGTTTAAATGTATTTGACTGTGTAAACGCACCAGCAGTTACATTAACGCCTTCTGAATCATTTCGAACATCTCAGTATCTTCCTATAATTGACACATTTGTAAGTGCCTTGGACCAACGGATATCGGCATATGAAGAAATTAAATATCGATTTGGATTTTCATTATAGTTTGATACTTTGAGCAGAGAAGAAATTTTGAAGCAAGCAAAAATACTATGCAATGTATATAACAAAGATTTAGATGACAGTTTAAAATTTGAACTCTTGCAATATTAAAAATTTTGTGCAGAAGCATTGCAATTTAATCCTAATGATATGAGTAAAAAACAAGCCATGTATTTAATAATTATTAATGGAGAAGTCAAGGAATCTTTTTCAAATGTTGAAATTTTAAAATATATTCAACTCTTATAATTAGTAATTGCACAGGCGAAGATCATTCTCTAAATTAAATTTGATGAAAAATTCATTGAGCACGTCCACGACTCAGGATCGTTTGAATCATCTTACGATTATGGCTACAGAACGTGATGTATTACGGGAAATATTAGTAGATGAAATAATTAAAAATTTTGCTGAGACCAAAGCAAGAAAAACTCTTATTTGATTCTAAAATTAAATAGGACATAATATAATTTTGTTTAATTCATTATTCTTTAAAATTTATTATTCTTCAAAATTTATTATATGATTTACAAATTAAAATTTTTTTATGAATAAATTATCATTGGGAATTTCATCTTTATCACCTTAACAAAAAATCGAAATATCTAAACAATGTTTTGTCAATTTAAAATAACCCAATTTCAATTACCTTACAAGGGGCCTCCACCCACTCTGTGCTCATAGAGCTTTTAGTTGTGAATTCGGCGCTGCATGAATCGACAGTTAGTCATGAAACTGTTCCTTTTTAACATATTTGTTAAGATTTCTATACCGAAGATAGATTCAATTTTGAGAGAAGCGGGTCGCACTGGTTTTGTGATCGAGAAGGTCATTCATGCCACTAGCAGTATTTCCGACACGTTGAATTGTAGTGGTATCGCAGCTTCAGCGAAAATCCAGTGTGCGACTAGTATGAGATACTTGTATAGGAGGTACGACAGCGGTAGGTGCGTCAAAATAAGAGTTAGACCACACGAGGGGCACTCAAGCGCGCAGGGAGTTCTCGTGAAATGGCCTATAGTTGATAACCGGCTGTTCGATATTAAATACTCGCATTTTTGAGCAACCAGTCCCTTCTACCCATGCTCACCGATTATTTAAATGCGGATGAATTCTTCTCATTCTGTAAGGAGAGCAATTACTCTGAATACTTTCTTGGACTCAAAGTCAATTTCGCTCCATCTATGAGGAGGTATCAACATCATAATCCGCGTCGCTTGATGCTTCATGACGCGGATAACCTCAGTTTCAAAAACATTCTGGTCGGCTCTGATGTGAATAATGTAAATAGTAGTTTACTAGTTACAATCCTTAAAACTCAGCGGGGCAAACTACGTAAATTAGAAGTAGTTGACTTATCTGGCGTTGATGTGACGGATGAAGCTTTAGAAATACTCTTCAGCTAGCCCATTATCAATAAGTTATATTTAGGAAAAACTAGGTCCACCATAGACAGGTCCAGTTTTATAATATTAGAGAGCTTTATTTTAGCAACAATAATGAAATCAGTTTAAGATTTCTTAACCAACAACCATTAAATCATTTTCAGGTCCTGTCTATTATAAAGTGCAAAGGAATACAAATTCATCAGATTATTAAGCTTGACGCCGCTCTAAAAAATTTGACACTTCGTGATTCTAGAAATTGCGATAAGGAAGTTTATGATTTTATACTTTTAGAGCATGTATTCAATGGACAGAACCTTATGGAGAATTGTGAACTAAGCTTCACAAATAAACTTTACCCGTTGATAGAATCCCAATAAGCACACATCTGAAAAAAAGAATTCTTTAAGAATTCACGAATGTCCGCTCTGAAGTTAATATAAAATATTAAAAAAGTATTCATAAAATATTCACAAAGTATTCTTCTACAAAAATTTGTATAAAAAATAACTCTTAAACGTATCTTTATAAATATTTCAAAAGGATTAAAAAAGTATTCATAAAGAATTCTTTTTTAAAACAATTATAATCCAAAAGTATTCATAAATTAGTCAAAAAGTATACTTTTGAAATTCTGATTTTCCACTAACTTAGTCATTTTCAATAATATAAAGATGCAATGAATATTTTATTGCTTTTCAGATCATTTTGAAATCATTTTTAATTTTAATTTTTATGAAATTTTAAATAAAAAACTTGAAATTCCTGATTATTTTATAATATTTGAGAATTTAATTTGATTCATCATTTAATAATTTCAATAAGTTTTATAAAACAAAATATATGAATATTTTGAGTGTATTTAAAATTAATTATCATTTTTAGAATTAAAAAAATATTTAAACATTCTTCAATTTAAATTAAATTAACCATAAGTTCACAAAAAATTTATTCAGTATTATTAGGTTTAGTAATTGACTGTGATATCAACTGCAATATTTTTATATTTATACATTGTTTTATGTGCAATATTTATTATTATATTTATAAATTGTATTACACGCCCTTTGTATAATGATATGCAATAAAAATAATATCTATCTATCTATCTATAGCTATTTGTATTAAAAGTATTTTTTTTATATTTAATAAATTTTTACTTAAATTATTTAAATAAAAATGAAGTTTGGCCAATATTATTAACTAACTAACAAATTTATCAACATTTTTTATGCTTATACCGATAAACATGTACAAGTTTCGAGAACTTATAAACAGATGAGTTAGTAGCCGAGTGGGCTAAGTCATGGGTGATAGTTTTTTTTATTTTTTTTGACATTCTCGGAGACCGGGGTTCAAATCACGAAAAAATAATTTTTTTTTTTTTTTTTAAATTTAATAGCTTATTTTTAATTAATTATAGCATATTTTATTTTTCATAATCATGTAAAATAAAAGGATTATTTATAATTTGACGATTGAAGAAAGTATTTTGAGAATTTGATTTAATCAGAAGAATTCTTTGTGAATACTTTGTGAATACTTTAAAAACACAAGTGATCGGACATTCGTGAATAAACAAAGCAATCATTAAGAACTCTTTATCGATACTTTCGTTAACGAAAGTATACGTAAAGAATTCTTTTTTAATTCTTTCTTTGAGACCGTTTGCTTGTTGGGATGGCCTTACAGCCTTAAGCTAATAGTGTCATCAACTCTTAAAATTATAATTGTAACCAACAACCGCGATCTTGAAGGGCTAATTGCCAATATTGTAAATGTGACCCCTTGTTTAGAAGAGTTGATTATCAACGGATTTAAAATTAATTATTTGCTTGATTTGTCTAAATTGGCAAAGTTAAAAAAGCTGAGTATCGTGTATAGCCCTATTGTAGATGACATATTACTGACTCTAGGATATTTAAATATGAATTCTGTCAAAAGTAAACACGTTAGGTAAAAAGAAGACTGAATTCTTGAAGTTGGATTTCGTCACAGTGTTATGTAGCAATGCGAGCGAACTTATAGTTACCCTAATTAAATGTAAAACTAACAAGATAAATGATACTGTAGCATGTTTGCGAATTTTTAAAGTTGAAGTTAGTCAGTTAGGAAACATACGTACCATTATAAAAAAAGCGTAATCGGGTCGATCGTGCGTTATTTAGCGTATTTTTCTTTTTAATGAAATTCGTATTGCAAAATATAAAAATGTACTATATGTTTATAAAAATCCACACTGTTAAGCGTAAATCGTAAAGTGTGAGATTACAGAAAAGCTCAAGCTAAATATTACAATGAGAAACAATTTTTTGTTAAAAAGAAAGTAATAAGACTGTTAAAAGCGAAGTCTCATTAGTTTAACGCACATAAGCGTGATATATTTTTGTATATGGGCTGTGTGTTTTACGCAGAAATATTAATAGTGTGTTGAGCACTTTTGTCTGGTCTGCACGTGTGAGTATAATAACAATAATTGTATGCAGAATGTTATATGTATAAATGGTAAAAGTGCATGAAGCACAAGTGATTGTTGTTATAAAATCAATCAATTAATTGTTAAAAAATATTCATCTGGATATAACATGAACATAGCGCATTTTTGTTTATCGCAAATGCAACGCGAGCAATTTGCATAAAAATTTATTTTGTTTAAAATTAAATTCCCCGCAATTGCGTTCGGGGTGAAATGATGTGGGTATGTTGTAGCCACGCGCATGCGCTAACTAAAAGTTAAGCGTGAGAGCAGTGTTGCTCAGAGTAGCTGGAAATCATAATTTCAGTTAAATAGAAAGAGGTCAGCTAGAAGTTTATTGGTAATTAATTTCTGCCGTGATCATTTCGGATTCCTGTTTTTGGGACTCCGTCGTAGCTTTTATTTCTGATTTTGCACTAACTTCGGATAATTGCTTCACATTAATTGGATTTAATGCCCCTCCACTCTGTATTTCTTCAGAGACGGCCTTATCTATTTTTATTCTTCACTTTATTCCCCTACCGCTTCGCTGAAATGCTTTCATACTCCTCTATGTTAATTTAACGATTTTCTGTGAAGTCGATCATCGTTGTCAGGCTTATCGCTTTTTCCAAGCTCGCCGCCTGCCCGCATCTTTTTTTTGCATCCAATTCAGCTTTTACTTCTCCTTCGTTTGCCGATTCCTTCGACCTCCGAGCCTTGATCTTCATTAAGGTCAACTGAACTTGTTTGCTATTTGTCTCTCGCATTTGTTTATTTATTATTTTATTCCAATTTAACTTTTTTTATTATTACTATGGTTATTTTTATTTATTTTTCGTTTGAAAAATTTATTGGTATTTAATTCGGTTTCTTTAGCGTATTTTTCTTTCTCGCACTGTTACATTCAGCCGCCGATTTGACCTGAATTTGTTTTCATCATGTTATTTGTCTCCTGCATTCGTTTATTTATTAATTTATCAATATTATTTTTACTCTATTATCATTATTATTATTTTAATTTTTATATTTTTTTTGAAAAATTTATTGGTAATGAACTTAGTTTATTACAAGTAGTGAGTGTCGACTATAAATTCGAGCCATAATGAAGTGTCCCATCTAGACTAACTCGTGTTCCCTTATAAGTTCGACATCGTCTTCTGTGTGAAAACATCAAAATTTCCCACAAAAATTTTGATGTTTTCACACAAATGACGATGTGAAACCGAAGCTATAGGCATTAATATTAAATTTAATGGGAAGGCGTCATCGAACTTCTCAGGGAAAACGAGGTTGTCTGGATAGAACACTCCATCCTAGAATCGGACATCACGGGGACAAGACGGATATGGTCCTAGAAAAGTTCCGTCATCTAGATTCTCTCTTAAACACAGCCTGTATATCTTTAGACTAAAATTTATAGTTCTCACTCATTTTTCAGTTCTCAAGTATTCTATCATTGTTCTTCTTACACTATTTCCACAAGAAGAACAAAAATAGAATACTTGAAAACTGAGAAATGAGAAATGAGTGTTGACTATCAATTCCAGCCCTATAATACTAATATATAGATATACTAACAATGTAAAAGCTGGGGAAACAACTTGCCTCAAATTTTATACGCGTCTGTGGGGACCACTTTATGGTTGTTTGAGGCGCTACGCGCAACCGCGAAATGTATACCCTATTGAAAAAATTCATATGAATTTTGATATGAAGTTTTAACATGAACTTTTCATATGAATTTTTCATATGAATTTTTCATATGAATATTTCATATGAATATTTCATATGAATTTTTTATATGAATTTTTCATATGTTCAATATGCATTTTTGTTTCATTTTTATGTATTAAAAAATTCATATGAAAGATTTATATGAAAAATTTATATAAAAAATTCATGTAAAAAATTTATACGAAAAATTCATAACTGCACTGAAAAAAACCCGAAGCCAGCGCTGCGAAGATAATCTGAGCGGTTGCGTGCAAACAACATTTGAAGCTAGTAATTACAGAAAATCGTAATATATGAATGCGTAACCATGTCGCTGTAAATAATTACGACTTTCTGTGTAAGCGATTATGCTAATCCGAGCAGAGCGCCACAACTGTGTTGTGAGCTCGCTTGCTCTGACTCTTCGGCATCGAGCGTGCTACACCTCCCGCTCACATTGTCATGTGGTCAGCACGCCCAAGCGATCGTCACACAAAGCAAGTCCAGATTGGACGTGCAGCGTTCCTTAGAGCGGTCACCCATCCAAGTACTAACCGCGGCTAATGCTGCTCAACTTTGCAGATCGCCTAGCGCGCGCCGAAACGCTCGGCGAATGCGTCGGTTCACTTTATATAAAGTATATTTTATTCAAGTAAAATTCTAAATTATGAAAATTAATTTTTATTTGATAACATTTTATTTGAAATGTTTCTTAAAAGTAGGCTGGAGCAGTTTTGATTCCCGACCGAGAACAGAAAATATTATTTTATCATAAATAAAATAATTATACTGTTTTTAAAAGAAATAGTTATCAAGTGCAATTTTTCGTACATACATAATTGTATGATAGACGTTTTTTTCATAAAATTCACCATATTTTAAACAAAAAGTAAGTAACATTACTTAGAGTTTAATAAAAAGCTGTATGAAATTTTTAATTTTTTAAAATTTTCTTAAGAGGCGGTCGGAACCAAATCGGTGACCTGCGGTATATATCAAGCCAGCATTTTTTGCTTTACGATAATATTTTGTATATTTTTATGGCTTAAACTATTTCAAATTATTCTTTACACACATGACTAGAGGAAATGACTATATTTTTACCATATGAATAAGTAAATAAATTATTATAAGCATTTATTACAAATATCAAACTGACTTGACATATACCGCATGAAAAAAACTGTCGTGTTGATTGTTAGGTGGCATTTTTCGCTTTATAACATTATTTTGTATATTTTTGTGGCTTTAACTATTTTAAATTATTCTTTATATACATGACTAGAGGAAATGACTATATTTTTACCATATTAATAAATAAATAAATTATTATAAGCATTTATTACAAGCACCGAACTAAGTCACCGATTTGGTTCCGACCGCTTCTTAAATTATTTTTGGCGAGCGCAATAGAGAAATAAATTTAGTGAATGTATTTAAAATTTTAATTATCTTACATATAATAGGAGAAAAATAAACAACCGGTTTTCAATTCTCGGTCGCAAATCTGCTCCGGCCTGCTCTTAAATTAAAAATTGATGTGATATTATACTTTTACAATTATTTGCCTGAGTATACTTATATATATTAATGTAATAATGTAAATTTATAATTTTGATTCATTTTTAATACCTTATTTGGGCGGTTATTAGTGCTTTTATACCTTTGAATTGATGTTAAATTTATTTTAATTATTCGTATTTTGTCATAATTAAACGTAGATAATTCAAAGTAATTTACAAAAAAATTTTCTAGATATTTATAAGTAGTCATTTATTAAGTTATTCTCTATAAAATATATGATTGTATTGTTACAAATTTCGCATACGAATGTAGTTCGCTTGGTGTAAGAGGAAAGATATGATATTAACAATTGATATTTATGTCGTCTAATGGTTTTATATATATATATATATATATATATATATATATATATATATATATATATATATATATATAATATACACATGATATCTGATAAAAAATTTATTACGTTTTCTTCAAAATTTAATACGTTTGTAGAAAAAATTATTATAATTGATTATAAAATGACTATTTTTCATAATTTTTTATGAATTGAGAAATTTTCAGTTATTTCCCCATTGTCGCTAAAATTTAATTAATCTTTAAAAAAAAAAATAAAATTAATTAAGTCGTTACATATCAACTTGGGCAGTTATTGTGTATATTGAATAGTAATTTTTCACTAATCAGGTAAGCTAAAAAATCTACATATTGTAATTTCCAAAAATTCAATTACATTCCCTGGTAGAAATTTACTCTAGATCTGTCTAGATCTGTCTAGTTTTGTATGTTGAATAATCGAGGGCTCGATAAAACTAGACAAATTTTCTACCAGGGTTCTAGATGATATTTCTAACAAAGATATTTCTATTGAATTTTTATTTTTGTCTGAAAGTTTTTAATAAAAAATTCACTAGACATTAACTAAAAAAAAATTTGAAACAATAAAAATATTTCATCGCCCTTAACTTTTAAGTGGAAACTTTGATTTAGAACTCTAAAATTTATTTTTTCTATTTTGAGATCCAAATGGAACATATTCCCTTCTTTTTATCAATTATTTTTTAATCGTGTCAGTGAACTTGAAATATCTCATACACATATATATATAAGTCTATTATTTTATTTAAAATTCATTACATTTAATAACATAATATTTGAATAAAATTTAATTTAAATAGAATTCCAAGATTTAAAGATAAATCTTTGAACGTTTTAACTTTATATGTCACTTTTTTTAAATAATTTTTTTTCTGATATGTACCAGACTACTTCTTTTCAAATATGTATATATATTAATTATTTTAAATAAATAGTTTTTTATAATGTAATAATTATTTATTTGTATAAATTAATTTGTTTTAATTAAATATTATTTTATTTTCAAAAATTCTGATTTGTTTATCAAACTGCCAGTTTCCAAATAAAAAAATCTATAATTTTTTTTTGTTTTTCTCCATATTTATTTTTTTTAATTCTATAGTGAATTATTATTAGTTCTGAAGAGTGTAGTTAGATACGCTATAAAAACATCGGCAACATAATAAAAGTTTTTTTTGCAAAAACATTTTGATTTCTTTTCGATCAATATGTTTACTTTTCAATTTAAGGAGATGTAAAGCAGACACTACACCTGTACTTATAGATATTAGCTTCCTTTCCATTTTATTGCTGAATTTCCAGAAAAGAAATGCATTAGCTTGTAGTATGTACCATGATGATTATTCAGATAAATTTTCAAATAAATTCATTCATTAGCTTTTAAGATATTTGGATTCTTGTACAAAATTGAAAAATTTTAATAAATAATTTTGGAACCCAAAATTCTTAATAACTAATGAATAAGTTTATTTAAAAATTCAACCGAATAATCTTTATGGTACATACTACAAGCTAATGCATTATTTTATTGAAAATTTTGCAATAAAATGTAAAGATAGTGAATATTTATGAGTACAGGTGTAGTGTTCATTTTACATCCCCTTAATAAATCTCATTTTACTTCAAAGCTCTAAAAGATTAATAAATGTACTTAGAACCGGTAGATACTTTTGATATCGTTATAAATTTTAAGAAAGTATAAAAATAGATTCATCCCTACTCAATTGAATAAATATTATACCTAAAATATTATAATAAATAATTTTCTTAAAAATATGTTAAACAATCAACAAATGCACTTTAATAATATATATATATATATATATATATATATATATATATATATATATATATATATATATATATTGTAAAGCTAGAGGTATAATAGGTTATCACACTAAAATATACACACAAAACAAAAAAAAGAAATCAGTTGGAATATACGAAACTTATAAATTTAATTAAATGATAAACACTAGCTATACACTGAAAAGGGCGCCAGTCGCGTGATACGGACGTGACACCGTAAGTTATCTTAATTGTACAAATATTAAGCCACGTGGCGAAAAGAGAGTGTCAACTGCGTACGATTAGTTGCTGTGGGGTATATTATTAGAAAATTATACAAAAAAAAGGTAGCTTGAACGAAGCTAAAATGAACACCGGACGCACTAATTAATACCACGCACGTGGTCACCAGCGCACACGCGCACAAAACAAAAAAAAGAAAACGATATATTTATCGTTTAAGCCAAGAAAATCTAGACTATTATAAAGCATTTATGCTTTAAGCACTCACGCAATATTTTCACTTCTTCAAATACAATACAAACGCAAAACAACGTATAAGTAAAAGGCTTTGCCTTGTCTAATCTGCTGCGCAGTTAATATATAAGTTACGTCGACCGACTCGCAGGTTAGCGACAGAAGGAATGAGCATCTCAAGATGGATACTTTTCCTTCTTCATGCGGCACGCTATGCGGGCCACCTTATACTCTTGCCTTTTCCGTCTACTTGACTGCTAGAGTCAGGTTATGCGTAGACTAGGCACATTGGTTAAACTTTACTGTATATTAATGGTTTCGTGATGTGCTGTGCGAGCGGGTATAGTTAGTGGCTCGGGGTTGACTTGAGCTTGACCTGCGTTGTCCCTCTCTTAACCGCGCGCGAATTTAAGGTCTTCCTTCTGCCGCATATACTATCGTATTATAAAAGCGAGGTTTAAGTAACATGGCAATTTTGCCATGTTGCTATATATATATATATATATATATATATATATATATATATATATACACACATATATATATATATATATACATACATATCAACTAGTCGGTAATGAAATTTTCACAAATCTTATATTTAAATTACATTAAAAACGATACAAGTCACATAAAATGTTAATATTTATAAAAGATAAAAAAAAATAACACTACTACTTTTTAGAAATTATTGAATTTAAAATTTGAACTACAACACAAAAATCAATAGCAAATATCTTCCCTCTAACGCTAAGCCAACTCCATTTGTATACGAAATTCGTAACAATACAATCATATAGTTTATAAAGAATAAGTCAATAATAACTACTTATAAATACCTAAAGAATTTTTTTTCAAATTACTTTGAACTTTCTGAGTTCCAATATGTCCTAATAAATCTATAAATATAAAAAAAATAAGAATGATTAAAATAAAGTTAACATCAATTCAAAGGTATAAAAGCACTAATAACCGCAAAAGTTAGAAATAAATCAAAATTATAAATTTATATTATTAATATAATCTACTTACAAATAATAGTAAAAGTAAAATATCACATCAATTTTTAATTTAAGAAACATTTTAAACAAAATTTTATGAAATAATATTAGAATTTTACTTGTATAAAATATACTTCACTAGTTCAGTCAAATTAGAATTCTTCTTATTCGAATTAGAAATCTTATAAATAAATTCATATATTTCAGCCAATTTTTGATATATATTAATTTTATAAAATGAAAAAGATAGGTCTCTTCAAAACTTTTAATTTGAATTTTCTAAAAGTTTTCTACCGTGAAAATGAAAAGAGTAACATGGCTTTGACTTTGACTAACAATTGCGCCATTGTTTTTTAATATTTTAACTCGTTTCAAAGTTCACTAGCCAGTTTATAATATAAATTATTTATTAGTAAAACGGCATTAATGTATACAAAGTGGTTTTTATATATATCATCGTTTCTAAATTTTTTTACGCATTACATTGAGTGCGAATATTAGGTAACAGAGTATATAAACGGCCAGCGCGCAAGCGCACGGTGGTATCTTTTTCTTCACGTAAGAACAGAAAAACGTTTTCAAAAGTTAAAATTCATATTGCATATGAAAATTAACAATATCTCTGGTAATTATGGTCCGATTTACATGTTTCTTTTTTCAATCTAGGGTAGCACGTGAAAATAATAATAACTTTGATATCAGTTTTGGAAAGTTTTATGATTATGTTTTGGGATGATGATTGTAAATGAAAAATCTTTTCAAACTATTTGCAAAATTACAAGTTTAGGTAGAGAAATTTGAAGAAGAATTTTGTTTTTATTTAATAAAACGACCAATTTTTATTAAATAGATTTTTTAATAAAACGAAATTATATTGTCAAAATATTTATAATATAATATTAATAATTTTTTTGCCATACCCTGCCGAAAAGTACCACTTCTACTCCCGGCTCAAAATCGCAGAAGTGGTACTTTTGGCTCAAGTATGGCAAAAAATCGTATATGCACCACGGAAGGTAAAATGGACAACCCATAGCACGAGTGAATTGACACCCGAGGCGAAGCCGAGGCTGGCAAACTGTCCTTTACTTTACCTCCTTAGGTGCATAATATACTATTTTATCAAATCTAGAATTATAAGTTTAATTAAGCATATGTATAATGAGCCTTACAATTTATTCTATTATAAATGATATCTTTTAGGGTTACTTTTAATTTTAAAACATTCTTCTGTTTTAAACAAACCAGCATTAAGTTCATAAGATTAAATACTTAATCTGTAATAATAAAAAAAGTTAAGAATTATTAGTATATTATAATCATTGATTCATCAATCTAAATATTAAGTGTGAAAATATAATCATTATGATATGTGATTAATTTTGATAATTTATTTTATAAGAAGATGTATTTTTATGATAAAGAAATTTATAAAGATAAAAGGAACGATAAATATAGTAGTATTTCAAAAATTTTCATACGTTTGTAAATATTAGGTGGCTGATTCCATTTCAAATCGAACAGTCAGTATACACTCAAGTCACCAATTACTGCGCTAATGGAGTATGTTATTCTACCCTAAAAATAAGGGTATACGTATTTTTTTATTTTGCTGAAATATCAAAATTGCATCAGATATGCACTTTTGAAAATTGCATACAAAAACTAAATGTTAAAACTGAAAATGTTGAGAATAACTTTAGAGAGCTATCGTTTTACCAATTTCCAATGAATTTTGATAAACCTTTTTTTATTTTATTTCGTTTTGAGCCCTCTTCAACTCCGTGCAAGAAATTTAAAAAAAAACTAAAAAATAACTGAGATATATGCATTTTACCAAAAAATGCACTTTTTATGCACATGCATTTTTCTCGAAAAGGCCATTTTTTTTTTGCTGAAATTTTTTTTGCTGATAGAGGACCAAAATACCTATCTAATAGTACTTGTTTGATCCCGGGTTTTTTGGTTTGGAGCGAGAAAAAAATTCACAAATTTTGTTGGTGAAAAATGCTTGTATATACGTTCGGAAGTCTTGAGCAGTCTGCATTCAAACACTGTCGTATGCTTAGCTCATCATTTGTTTACATTTGCATGCATGTATATAGCATCAATAGTGATACACACACATATATATATATATATATATATATATATATATATATATATATATATATGTGTGTGTGTGTAAATTCGTAATATAAAAATAAATATTTAAACATGAAAAAAAAGAATTCTATTCGTGTATATCTATATTATGTATGTTTCGATGTACAAACAATAGGAGGCTAACTCGCGGACAAATACATCGCGTAACCAAAACAGCATATTAGAACTGTTATATAGAAGCTAGTTATTTTTACGGCTGCTTTGAAAGGTGCTTCTCGGGCTTGTGAAAAATTCAACAAAATTGTGAAATAACAATGTCCGAAATTTACTCTTCTAAAAGAATTTCATGTCCCGATTTTTTTGAAATGCATAAAAAGGTAGTTTATATGAGCAGTAATTCACGTTTTAGACCGTTGGAAGATTTAGCCATTAATTTGGCACAGTTTCATCCAGATTTAAATATATTGCCATCTACTAATGTATGTAAAAATTGCCATAAACGCATATCAAAAATGATTTTAAGTGATCTTGAGTCTATATCTGAAAATGAAATCACTGAACTTTTTAGCGGAAGAGATGATGATTTTATTCCGCAGACACCCGAACGAATAGAGGAATTAAACGAGAGTATTAATTCAGTTTTACCTGGATGCATCTCACCCCTAAAAAGAAAAACTGCAATACCTTAAAATTTTAGAGGAAATTACGTATCTAAAAAGAAAAATCCTTAATTTCACCTTTTTCTGCTACTGTTGGAAGTAAATTAGAAGATGCGTATGGCATTTCAGTTGAATCAATAGAATCGGACGAAAATTCCACTAAAAACTATTGGAATGAATTTTTAGAAAATTTTAAATTGGCTTTAGAAAAATGCTCTTCTATTTCGGAGAAAATAAAACTTCTAACTCTACTACCTTCAAAATTAAGCAAAATAAAAGTTTGCTCACTATTCCCGAATATAAGCGAGTATATGATAAATAAATCAAGAAATCTAGTGAAAAATAAAGGAGTTTATTCGGAGCCAGATTTATATACTGGTCATCCTATTGATGAAAATACAAAAAATATCGCTATGGAATATTTTTTAAATGATGATTTTAATTGTAGTAGACAAAGTCCAAATAAATCTGATGTTGTTACTGTTAAATCTAATAATACAAAAACTAAAAAAGTTAAACGGTTTCTTACTCGAAGCTTAAAAGAAACATATAGTCAATTAAGACAAGAAAATCCAAACTTACAAATAGGAAAATCGAAATTCTATAGTCTAAGACCAAGTTTCGTCTTAACTAGCCCTGTGAAGGAAGCTTGTCTTTGTGTACATTGCGAAAATTTTGAACTGTTTCTTACAAGTTTGATTCGTTTTAGAGGCGATAAGAATTCCGAATTAGATTCAATTCGTTCAGAAATAACTAACACAATGTTGTGTTCTGAACCATCTGATTCATGTTTCTTGCAAGAATGCAAAGATTGTCCCGGTGGTGCGGGTATCACATTAGAATTGTTAAAACTGAAACAAAATTGTGAAGATGAAATTACGTTTGCTTTGTGGGATAATGGTAATCTTATTAAACAAACAATAAGCTTAACAGTTTTTAAAGAAAAACTTTCAATCTGCGCATTGAAAGCAAGTACTCATATATACATAAAAAATATTCAACGTGAAGCTATAAAAAAAGAAAAAGAAGAAGGTAAAGCTGATCCTACTAAGTTAATCATTCACGTTGACTTTGCAGAAAATCGGTCTGTAATAAATAATAAAGCGGTTCAAGGAAATCATTGGGTAAATAACCAAATTTCTATTTTTACTGCAGTCTGTTACCAAGGAGAGATAACACAAAGTTTTGTGATAGTTAGTGACGACAAAAAGCATGATACTGCATATGCACTGCTAGCAATAAATAAAATTATCGATCTTATGAAAAAGAATTATTTAGTTACTAAAGTCACTATCATATCAGATGGAGCTCCAAGCCAATTTAAAAATCGTTTTCAACTACATGAATTCAAACATTGGTTTTATGAAATGAAATGGTTATTTTCTGCGACTGGTCATGGGAAAGGAGCCGTTGATGGAATAGGTGGGCTTCTAAAGCATTATGCTACTTCACATAACTTGAAAAGAGTTCATGAAGAATCGATACAAAATGCTGACGATTTTATAAATTGGGTTCAAAGTTACACCAATGCAATAAAAATCATTTTACTACCAATAAATGAGATTGAAAGATTTAGAAAAAAGAAAAATATTGAATGGAGTGGGGTTTCTAAATATAATGGAATTCAATAAAGTCATATGTGGTTAAAAAAACTTGGGGAATTAAAATCACATATATTTATTGGCAGGACAGCTATACATGCACTAAATGAAGTGAAAAACAAGAAAAAAAAGCCAAGCGTCGTGAGACTACATTTAAAACTAAAAATAATAAGCGCAAAAATAAAAAAAAATAATTATCTATAATTATTTTTTTGACGCATCCCAACAGTGAGAGGCAAGGGGAACTCACTCTAAAAAAGCACCCTGAAGGGAACAGAATCCTTCTACGTCCACGTCGTTGTTCCTGGATAATGCTAAACGAAGGATAATATTTAAATGTCGACTGCTTAAGACTTCCGAACGTATATACAAGCATTTTTCACCAACAAAATTTGTGAATTTTTTTCTCGCTCCAAACCAAAAAACCCGGGATCAAACAAGTACTATTAGATAGGTATTTTGGTCCTCTATCAGCAAAAAAAATTTCAGCAAAAAAAAAATGGCCTTTTCGAGAAAAATGCATGTGCATAAAAAGTGCATTTTTTGGTAAAATGCATATATCTCAGTCATTTTTTAGTTTTTTTTTAAATTTCTTGCACGGAGTTGAAGAGGGCTCAAAACGAAATAAAATAAAAAAAGGTTTATCAAAATTCATTGGAAATTGGTAAAACGATAGCTCTCTAAAGTTATTCTCAACATTTTCAGTTTTAACATTTAGTTTTTGTATGCAATTTTCAAAAGTGCATATCTGATGCAATTTTGATATTTCAGCAAAATAAAAAAATACGTATACCCTTATTTTTAGGGTAGAATAACATACTCCATTAGCGCAGTAATTGGTGACTTGAGTGTATACTGACTGTTCGATTTGAAATGGAATCAGCCAGGTACTTAATTTTATGAAGTTAATATTGGTTTGTAACAAAAGAATGTTTTACTTTTGTACGTTTATAATTCATGAAAACTTTTAAATAATGAAAAGTTACCCTAAAAGATATAATTTATAATAAAATACATTAAAAGTTTATTATACATATGCTTATTTAAACTTACAATTCAAGATTTAATAAAAAAACTATTAATATTATATTATAAATGTTTTGACAATATAATTTCGTTTTTATTGAAAAACCTATGAAAATTGGTCGTTTTTTTTCAATAAAAACAAAAATCTTCTTCAAATTTTTTTACCTAAACTTGTAATTTTGCAAATGATTCGAAAAGATTTTTCATTTACAATCATCATTATTTATAACAAACGTATACAAAACTTTCCAAAACTGATATGGAAGTTATTATTATTTTCACGCCCTACCCTAGATTAAAAAAAGAAACATGTAAATCGGACCATAATTACCAGAGATATTGTTAATTTTCATATGCAATATGAATTTTAACTTTTGAAAATTTTTTTCTGTTCACGCATGAAGAAAAAGATACCACCGTGCGCATGCACGCTGGCCGTTTATATACTCTGTTACCTGATATTCGCACTCAATGTAATGCGTAAAAAAATTTAGAAACGATGATATATATAAAAACCACTTTGTATACATTAATGCCGTTTTACTAATAAATAATTTATATTATAAACTGGCTAGTGAACTTTGAAACGAGTTAAAATATTAAAAACAATGGCGCAATTGTTAGTCAAAGTCAAAGCCATGTTACTCTTTTCATTTTCACGATAGAAAACTTTTAGAAAATTCAAATTAAAAGTCTTGAAGAGACCTTTCTTTTCCATTTTATAAAATTAATATATATCAAAAATTGGCTGAAATATATGAATTTATTTATAAGAATTAAAATTTCAAAATCGGAAAAACACTAAAAAATAGTGCAAAAAAAATAAAAAATTGAAATTTTTATAATCGTTTATGATAAAGGTATTCTACCATTACATGCTCAAGAAGTTTAACATATTTGCAATAATTATTGTTGACTTAGCATTAATTTAAATTTTCAACTTTTTTTAATAAACAAATTAATCGTTGCTCTTCTTACGGACCGAAACAGATCGGCTCGGAGGAGGATTGAAGACAATAGAAAATCTTTCTTTTCCCAAAGTTTCATCGAATTTTGAATAAAATATCTGTCTTTAACTTTAATTTGAAAAGTTACCCCTTTTGTTAATAAAAATTTTCTTTTAGAGTCAAAAGCAGCGCAGTTACAGAGGAAAAAAGAAAAAAAGTCGATTTTTCTATCTTTATTTGTTTATAAACATTTTTCCACAACTTTTTGAGATGGCGCACATCGATATTCTTATTATACATATTATCTACAATATATTACTGCAAAAAAACCGGCCTGTAGCACGTTTTGCAAAAAAATGGATTAAAATGAACTAATTTGACTGGACTACACATAAAATGTTAAAAATTACAAAAAAGTAAAACAAAAAAAATTTCGCTTTTTTAAATGTCAATGATTAACGTTTAGAATGCTTGGCCTCGCTTTTGGTACGTCAATGTTCAGAAAGTCAAAGTAAGCGAACTCTTAACTCTGTCGTTGCCCTTTGTCTCGACTTTCTGCATGTGAGATGCCGCAGAGTTGAAGAGAGCGAGCTCGCAGTTTTATCGCTTGGCTTGGTCTCGGCTTTCTGCACGCGCGATGACCGAGAGTCGGAGCAAGTAAGCTCTCAGCTCTGCTGCAGTGCTTGGTTTCGGCTTTCTGCTAGCGCAATGTTGGAGAGTCGTAGCAAGCAGGCTCGCAACACAGGAATGGAGGGTCGAATCAAAAAGCTTTTATGAAAGAGCTTTTCGAGACGAATAAAACGCGAGGTCGCAGAGGTCTCTACGATTTTTTTTTTGTCAAGTTATGATCATTTAAATATTTAGATTTTAACATGAGAACGACAGTGTACATTTTGTCGGGTGAGAGGAAAAAGGTTCCAACTCAGATAAGCGCTGTGAAAAGTACCAACTCGATTTCGGCCACTAAAAAGTACTAACTCAACTTAGCGCATTAAAAAGTTCTATCTTGGCTTCGCCCATGTAAATTTAAATGGGCGAAGTCTAGATAGAACTTTTTAGTGTGCTAAGTTTAAATTTAAAATAATATTTTTTTGAACTCTGGTTCAAATAGTTGAAATTCTCAAATGGTTCGGAAACGTCCGGCACCAAAAACCGGAAAGATTCAGACGTACTCGCACCAATTTATACGACCCCACGAACACACTAGTTATTACGATCCAAACATTACGAGCATTTGGCTGACAGTACTATTATTCACGGCTCTTTTCAGATTTTAGGCACTCTTTTACTTATTTGGAGTTGTCGATTTCAATTTAATTAAATTGAATCCCTGTTGTAAAAAACTAGTTGTATATCCAACTGGATATCTAAGTGGATACCCAACTGGATATCTAACTGGATGACTTGGATCTGACTTGGATTTCGTTGGATATCCAAGAGAATCATCCAGTTACGCATTATCCAGATAGATTTCCAGTAGGATATCTAGATAGATTCCCAGTAGGATATCCAGATAGATATCCAGTAGGATATCCAGTTAGATATCTAGTTAGATTTCCAGTTGGATATCCTACGGGATATCTTATTGGAAATCCATGTGATTAGTACGCAACTGGATGATTCTCCTGGATATCCAAAGAAATCCAAGTCAGATCTAAATCATCCAGTTAGATATCTAGTTAGATATCCACTTAGGTATCCAGTTAAATATCCAACTAGTTTTTTACAACAAGGAACAATGACTGAAGCCATTTTCTTCCAGGTCTGTCGTTTATAAACGGAGTCGTTTTTTTCAGTTCATCAGAAAATTTTTTGACGCTGTCACAGAGCATCCCTGTGTAACCTCTTCTTTTACTATCTCCATGGTTTCGTTTGCATACATGCTAATGTGTATATATATATATGCATATTGACGATAATGATTTTTTTTTAGAATTTGAATATCTTCAAAATTGATTATTGTTTTTTCAAAATTAATTTATTTCTAGTTTAAAAACTTTTTTATTATTAATAGATAATGTCGGTCAGAAGATACTGTAATCTCGCTTTTTCAACTAAAACAAAATTTTCTTTCGTATTCAATTTACCCTGCCTTTTCTCTGCATTTTAATTTAATTAATATCTGATTTAAGAGTATTTAAATACTTAAGTATGCACAGTGCTTGTTGCTTCAATGATTTCACCGATAGCACTAATATATACACAACTTTTCAGGTTAGATTACCTCGTCAGGATTCGTAGTAACTGGATTTAGATGCGTACAAATGTACTAATCTATTTATAATAATTAAAAAAAGTAATTACTAAACTAATTACTTTTTTAAAATTATTATTATTCAAAGGACCCCGGAAATAGCTTATGGATTTTGCTGAACTTATAGTATGATGTAGTCCTTGTTGTCCTGATCAAAAGTTCTCATGGACTTAAAGTCGAGAAATGGACAGTTTTTGAGATATCGAAGGTCAAAGATGAACAATTCCACGATTGTCCATCTTTGACCTTCGATCATACCTATCTAGTTCGACTGCGATAGTCTGATTGTGTGTGTGTTTGTGTGTTCGTGTGTGTGTGTGTGTTTGTGTGTGTGCGTGTGGGTGCTTGGGTGTGTGTGTGTGTGTCTGTGTGTGTTTGGTAAAATATTTAAAAATTTCATACCATTATTTGTTTATCAATACATTTATATGCTGTCGGCTTTTATTTTTTCATACTTACTGCAGTATTATGCCTCTTTTCCTTACATTTTCTATATATTTTGATGGCGTTTATGAAAAACATTACAATTAAGAGCATGACGAAGCTGCCCACCTTCTAATAATATTTCCAATCCTAACTTATGAATAAACGATGCGTTTAATCGAGTTTTTTTACTATAAAGAAAAAATTTGTAAGATTAAACTCTAGTGCGGACAACTCAAGAAATCCACCAAAATACTATACATAGTAAGTTATAATAAAAACTTTTAATATATCGTATTTTAAGGTTAGGTTTGTCGAGCTTCATATCTAATTTCCAATCCAAGCTCGTAAAAAAATAACAAATCCAAATGATTTTTTATTTTAACAAAAATTACTGTATTAATATAGCTTTAGTGCGGACAAGTCATTATATTTGTTTAAGTTATGATTTTAAAAACATATTGATAAAATAAAAAAAAGCAAAACTTGATTGCAGCAGCTCCGACATCCCGTTAACGGAAACTGATCGTTCTAAGAACTTATTGACTTTATAACATAAGTTTTGAATTGGTAGAAAATTGTTTTTGACCAAATATATGCTTTATTTATCAACGAAATATAAAATCTAAGACTTCCAGAAAATCTGAAGATATATGTTTATGATGTATATGTATTATAATTGTTTTTGATGGAATATTGATCATTAATTATTAGAATAATTTAAGGTGAAGACCCCAAAACGCGATCACCCTTCTAGAAAGAGGTTAAATTGAATGAAAATAACGGAAAAAGAATGATGTGATTCTTTTTTATTATTATACAGAAAGGTCTTAGATTTAAAATGCATACGAAAATAAACTCTCTGTATAAACAAATTAGCATCTTGCATGAAAAAATGTATTACATCCGTCAGGTAGAATACGAAAAAAGGAGAGACCCGTATTTTTTTTGTTTTTCAAAATATGATAAATTGCAAAAGTTATAGCCGTTATAAGTTAGTACAATTTTGATATATATAGATATAGCGCCATAATAAATGACGTCACGAAAGCAAATACTTTCGTGAAGTCACACAGTTTTAACTGCCTCTATCTCTTTGAGTTTTGATTTTCATGAAAAAAGAAAAAATACGTGTCCTTTATTTTTTCTTTTTCTAAATGATGGATATAATGCACTAAAAAAAAATTTTCATGCAACTTCTCAATTAAATGTAAAAAGATTTTTAAGAACCATTTTTTAGATATACCAATAGTCAATCACTAAAATCTGTGTTGATTTATTTATGTTTTTTGTATTTGTCAAAAAATTCGATGATTCCATATTAAAAAATAATTAATTTAATTGTAGTAGTTTTTTAATTGTTATTACTTTGCATACATTTTCAGTAATCAACTTATTTATTTTTGATCGCGTATGGGGTATTGATGGCGTTGGGGGGTTGTTACCTTATGTAATTGTTATTTGGTAACACTTTACACATTTGCTGTTGATTCTGATTGTATGGCTACTTAAAGTATAGTAATTCTACGATTTGGATACTGATAAAACATTTTTTATTATTTTCTGCAAAATATTGAACTTCTCTAATTTGAATCATTTATACCGAATATAGTTTATTAGTTATTTCAGTTCCTTACACATTTTCATTAACAGGGGGCTGAACTATCTATCTTTGTCTAAGAACGTTTTCCATCATTTACATAACCATACACTATCCGTTGTATCAAGAAATAAACAGTAGCCCCCGCTAGATATTAGTACAATAAGTAAATTTTGTAATAACAATGAAATTATTTTATTGTGTAGTTTTTTAATAATATGTGACCTACCAAAAAAGATAGGTTATATTCTAGTTTGTTTGTAGGTCTCATGTTATTCAAAAACTAAGCAATAAAATAATTTGATTGTTACTACAAAATTTACTTATTATACTAATATCTAGCGGGGGCTACTATTATTTTCTTGATACAACGGATGGTGTTTCGACAAATGATAATAAACTCTATTAGACAAAGACAGATAGTTCAGCCTGCTCTTAAGTATATTTATTAAAAGTTTTTTTTTAATTAAAATGAGATAGTTGTATCATTTATTTATCACATCATTTCAAATTATTTCTTAAAAAAATAATTTTTTTGTTTTAAAAATGGCATTTTGTGTGCAAATCAATTGTTTTACCTCCAATCGAGCTTTCAATCCACAACAAATGACACGTATAAATGGAGGTGAAAATCAAAATAAACGTGAAATAGCAATAGATCGTAGAAGTCATCGAGATCTGACGCTTTTAGAAATAAATGTAGAGTCTCAGCTTTGTTTCAATTTTAATAGATCAATAAACGATGAAATAAATCAAGTTCAAAATGATCCAGAGGTTTTGCGTTTAAATGTACTAACTCAAACGAGAAATCCGTCTTGTTTAATTTGCAATGCTGTCAATAATCTTCAAAGAGTTTCTCTCTCTTGCAGAATAAATTCGTTTTTAGTTCGAAATATTTATATTTCAGAAATAACGAAGGTATGTCCACATCATTTAGATGAAAAAGGGCATCTTACACAATTGTTAATAAATACTCTAAGATTTATTAATCGTCCATATCGGGTTAATGGTACACAGGTATTGCAATTTTTGCAAGAATTAAGAAATATAGCAAATAATAAAAACAAGTTCGAAGATGAAAGCAATTTTACTGATGAAGAATTTTATAGCATTTCACCTGTCACTAAACCATAATTTATTATTTATTGTCAAGGAATACCTCATGAAGGTGGATATAGAATTATATCAACAAGAGATTTATTAACGTTTTTATGTTAAATGAGACAAGCTTTAACTGATGATTTTTTAATAGTTATCTTTCAATATAAAAATCGAAGAACTGTTAGTTATGTAATTGAAAGAGTCAGAGAAGCCTTACTATCAAGATTTGTTCCTGAAAATGTGGGATTTCAATCGATTAATAGGGATGATTATATACAACAGCATGTAACACCCTTTGCGAATGCGCTTTTAAATCCTAACCCACAAATTCCAAGAGCTATATGTTTAATCGATGCTACTTATACATATACAGGGTGTCCAAAAAGTCCCGGAACACCTTAATAATTTTCTAGGTGAACCGATTTTGGACAAGGTCAAGGTCAATCTAGAGGTAACTTTTGTCAAGGAATTTAATAGTGACCTTGGATTTGACCTTGGGTTTGATTTTCAGGGTTGTTTCAAGGTCAACTTTGTTTTTTCAAATGGGAACCCCTATTTTTGACAACGGAAATCGAAAAAGTAGAAAATTTTACGTCCAAACATGTACTCAAGTCATGGGTCAAGGATGACCTTGATGGTCACACAAGGTCATTTAACCTCGAACAAGGTCTGGAAACCTCTTGGCATAGGAAATTCTCAATTTTTTTACCACAGAAGCTTGTATTACCTTTATCAAGGTGCATGCAGCGGTGACGCTCTGGACGACCTTGACAATGCCCTTCAAGGACATTTTACTTTGAATTTTCTTATTTACTTTTAGCATTACCCAGGAACAACGACGTGGACGTAGTAAAATCTGTTCCCTTTGGGGTGCCTGATTAACGTGAGTCCCCTTGCCTTTCACGTTGGGGTGCTTGATTAACGTGAGTCCCCTTGCCTCTCACGTTGGCGTGCTTGATTAACGTAAGTCCCCTTGCCTCTCACGTTGGGGTGCTTGATTAACGTGAGTGCCCTTGCCTCTCACGTTGGGGTGCTTGATTAACGTAAGTCCCCTTGCCTCTCACGTTGGGTTGCTTGATTAACGTGAGTCCCCTAGCCTCTCACGTTGGGGTGCTTGATTAACGTGAGTCCCCTTGCCTCTCACATTTGTTCATAAGCATTATGGACTGCAATTTTTTACTTTAACTGCTCAAATTGACCTCCATTTACTTCTTGACAGTAAGCTAACCGGTGGTAAAAAGCATCAACTGCGTTTTGGATCATTTCCGTAGGAATAAGCGCTGATTCATTAATAATTCTTTGCCGTAATTCGTCTAAATTTTCAGGTTTTGTTTTGTATACCCTATTTTTTAAGTAACCCCAAAAAAAATAATCAAGAGGTGTTAAGTCAGGTGATCTAGCTGGCCATTCTATAGTACCTCTCCGCCCTATCCATCGATTGAAAAAAGTTTCATCTAGGAAATTACGAACGTGTCGTGCATAGTGGGGTCCCGCACCATCCTGTTGAAATCATGTATTCTCAAAGTTGGCCCCAGCTATTTCTCTTATTGCAGGAACTATTTGGTTTAGTAACATATCTTCATAGTTTTGTGCATTTAAGTTACCATTAATAAAAAAAGGTCCTATGATTCTGTTGTTGAGAATTGCAGCCCAAACATTTAATTTTTCTGGATATTGTGATTTGTCTTCTCTAGTCCAATGAGGATTATTATCTAACCAATATCTGCAGTTATGCCTATTTAAGGTTCCATCAAGTTGAAAAGTCGCTTCGTCTGAGAATGCTATATTGTATGAAAATTCAGGATTTTCAATTATGCGTTCCATCATATCTTCACAAAATTCAACACAACGATCGAAATCGTCTTCATTCAACTTATGAACCAGATTAACTTTAAATGGATGGAATTTGGCTCTTTTTAATATGTTATGTACTGACGATTTGCTAACGTCATGTTGTTAACTAACCCTACGAATAGAATTATGTGGGTCCTCAGTTATTGATAGCATAACGTTTAATGAAGTCTCTTCATTTGATGCTGAATTTGGTCTACCTGGTCTAGGTAGATCATTGATAGTACCGTGATCATTAAACCTTGTAATGGTTCTTGACACCGTTGACAATGATATTGGTGTTCTAGCAACTCTAAAAGTTGCATTGAAAAGACTCATTACTCCCCTAACAGATCGTACCATTTCGCCCCAACCTCTGATCATGAGAAGTAATATTCGTTCTCTTTCAGTAAGTCGATTCATTTTGACTAATCTAACAAATTAAACCTTACCCAAACGCCGATCACAGTGATCAAGATTTCAAGAATCAATTTTAATACGATCAAGTGTAAAAACTATCCGATCTTGTTATCACAGTGAAGAGCGCAAACTTAGAACGGAGAAAAATGTTTTAAAAAAAATTAAAATAGTAATTTATTTTGAAGCTCTACTGCTTATTTACTTATTAATGGCACTTTAAATTAATAGAAATATTTTGTATGTAAAATAAATTCTAAATTCAATACTTGTTTAAGTTCCAGTTTAAAATCACATTCAAAATTATAAAGCTTCAATTTATCAATTTTAATTAAATTTTTAAAGAAAAGAATGAATTTTATTTACTTTTTTATTAATTTTTTATGAATTCAAGATTTGCATGTTGCGCATCAACCATATTTACCATCGGTTAGCTCACTGCCAAGAAGTAAATGGTGTTCAATTGGTGCATTTTACCTAAAGAACAGGGAATTCAGGGAGTACATCAGCTTTATTGTTAGAAAATTGGTAAAAGGTGTACATGTTATAGGTTTCAATCATCTGCTGCTCCAGTATGTATACTCAGTTTCTGGCCTTCTACAGGTTAAATTACAGATAATGTGGTTATCAATATTAATTGTCAAATGTGAGAGGCAAGGGGACTCACGTTAATCAGGCACCCCAAAGGGAACAGATTTTACTACGTCCACGTCGTTGTTCCTGGGTAATGCTAAAAGTAAATAAGAAAATTCAAAGTAAAATGTCCTTGAAGGGCATTGTCAAGGTCGTCCAGAGCGTCACCGCTGCATGCACCTTGATAAAGGTAATACAAGCTTCTGTGGTAAAAAAATTGAGAATTTCCTATGCCAAGAGGTTTCCAGACCTTGTTCGAGGTTAAATGACCTTGTGTGACCATCAAGGTCATCCTTGACCCATGACTTGAGTACATGTTTGGACGTAAAATTTTCTGCTTTTTCGATTTCCGTTGTCAAAAATAGGGGTTCCTATTTGAAAAAACAAAGTTGACCTTGAAACAACCCTGAAAATCAAACCCAAGGTCAAATCCAAGGTCACTATTAAATTTCTTGATAAAAGTTACCTCTAGATTGACCTTGACCTTGTCCAAAATCGGTTCACCTAGAAAATTATTAAGGTGTTCCGGGACTTTTTGGACACCCTGTATACTAAAAAGTAGTAATTTTACTGTTTTGCAAGAGTTTTTTTCTATGCACAAAAGTAGACATTTGGAAAACCCAACGCCGATCGTTGCACCAGATGGACATATTTTGGCTGTTCTGGATCCATACTTCGCAAATGCTGAAAATAATGATGCTTCAACATTATATGATTGTTACAGAAGAGAAGAAATGGGAATGAGAAACTGGGTTCAAAATGGTGATATATTTGTATTCGATAGAGGTTATCGAGATGCTCTGGAGTGGCTTACAGATATAGGAATTACTTGTTGTATGCCAGCTTGACTAAAAAATGGACTAACGCAATTAATTACTAAACAAGCAAATTTATCTCGTAAAGTAACAAAGCTAAGGTGGGTAGCAGAAAGCAGAAATGGACATTACAGATCAATATTTAAATTGCTTGCTAATACTGTTATAATGCTTCACCTTCATCATCTTCTTGATTTTTACAACATTGCTGCTGCTATAACTAACAGATACCATCCTCGCATCGTTATGGAAGGAGTTGATGTTACATATGCTGCACAGATGATAGAAAGATCACACGTTCCAAATATAGTTCAAGCTAGAGTTGAAGTTGAAAATCTAAGAATGACACGAGCTCAATGGATCCAAATTCAACAACATGGAGTTAACGATTTCCCTATTTTAGATTTGCAGTTTTCAAAAGATCTGACGTTTGGTATTTATCAACTCAAACTTGCGCCATCTTACATCCAAGATAAGTTGATGAGAGATCGTGCAGATGAGATTCATATCGACGTCAATATTAACGAAATAGGATTTATAAGACTCAGAATCTACTCTAGGTTTAGACAGGCTACAGCGCACTAAGTTTTTATTGCTTATAGAAGTATTCATAACTAAGAAGTAGATGAAAATAAATAAATTTTTGGTTACTACTGTCAATCTGGAGCCAGAACATTAGGTACTTGCGCTCATTTTGCTAGTATTTTGTGGTTTTTGGGCTATGCTAGACATGAACCTAATGTAAAATATCCCGATCAAAGTCTCTTAAATATTATTATGGATGCAAGTAATGCTGTAAAAAAAACTGAACAAGAAAGCTTAACAGAAACCAGCCCTTTTCAGGGCTAAGAGATGTGCAAAACCGATTTGGCAACCTCCACGTGGTGCACATTGGATGATTCAAATGTCAACGACGATTCTTATCAATCACTTCCCTTTCATGTATTCAATAAATGCACACACACACGCACACGCACCCAAACACCCACACTCCCCCACCCACACACACACGCACACACACACACACGCCATACCTGTTTGGGGTGTTTACACACACACACACATACACACACAAACACACACACAATCAGACTATCGAAGTCGAACTAGACAGGTATGATCGAAGGTAAAGATGGACAATCCTGGAATTGTCCATCTTTGACCTTCGATATCTTAAAAACTGTCCATTTTTCGACTTTGGGTCCATGAGAAAATAATAAAATTAAAATTTTGACTCTCCTGCCAAAAACTTGAAACAGCGCTAACATTAAATTTCATTCTAATAATTCTGATTACAAGATGACATGTGCTCGTAACCTTATACAATATAACAATTAGAAACACCTAAGGCTCAAAAGGGTTTGTAAATTGTAATAAACCAAGTTCATTAACAATAAATTTTTCAAAAAAATATAAAAATTAAAATAATAATAATAATCAAAAAGTAAAAATAATATTGATAAATTAATAAATAAACGAATGCAGGAGACAAATAACATGATGAAAACAAATTCAGGTCAAAGCGGCGGCTGAATGTAACAGTGCGAGAAAGAAAAATACGCTAAAGAAACCGAATTAAATACCAATAAATTTTTCAAACGAAAAATAAACAAAAATAACCATAGTAATAATAAAAAAAGTAAAAATAATAGTAATAAAATAATAAATAAACAAATGCGAGAGACAAATAGCAAACAAGTTCAGTTGACCTTAATGAAGATCAAGGCTCGGCGGCCGAAGGAATCGGCAAACGAAGGAGAAGTAAAAGCTAAATAGGATGCAAAAAAAAGATGCGGGCAGGCGGCGAGCTTGGAAAAAGCGATAAGCCTGACAACGATGATCGACTTCACAGAAAATCGTGAAGTTAACATAGAGGAGTATAAAAGAATTTTAGCGAAGCGGTAGGAGAATAAAGTGAAGAACAAAAATAGATAAGGCCGTCCCTGAAGAAATACAGAGTGGAGGGACATTAAATCCAATTTATGTGGAGCAATTATCCGAAGTCAGTGCTGAAATTGAAAATAAAAGCTTTGACGGAGTCCCAAAAACAGGAGGCCGAAACGATAACGGCAGAAATTAATTACCAATAAACTGCAAGCTGTCCTCTTTCTATTCAACTGAAATTATGATTTCCAGGAAAGAATCACACAGTGAGGGCCGATTGGTAACCAATCGTATGATTAAAAAAAACTCATACGAATGTGCAAAAAAAAAGATACTGCCGTTAGCAGCAAGCGAAGAATCTCGAAGTTAGTGTGAGAAACCCATAGGAAGATTAGAGTATAAAAAGCTTGGAGCTTGTAGGCGAAGCCCTCTCTTCAGATCGAAGAGCCAGCGAAACAACAGCTCTCTTTAGATCAGACGATGGGCGGAGCAACAACTCTCTTCCAGATCGGAGGGAAATAGAGTTACCCTCTTTTTCCCGACCAAACTCTTGCTGGCCACATCGACTTCGCCAAGCAGCCTGAACGTCACCAGATCCAGCAGTAGCCATCCACCACCCATCTGCAAGCCATCAACCTAGGAGACGCAAATTAAAAGAAGAAGTTTTATTTTAACGCACGAGTTTCAGAAACTACTGTACCAACTAGAGTAAAAGGCTGACGTTGTAAAGAAGCAGCGATCAAAACAGGAAAAATAAGGGTAGAGAGTTTTTCAAATTTCTTTATTGTAAATCTCAAGGGGAGGCATGGCGCAGAAACGCGCTGCTCTTATTGTTCATACGCGAATTAAAGGTAGAGCGTTTGTCGATTGTTGTAATTAAAGTTAAAGCTAGAAAAAAAAATTGCGAAATGAAATGCAAGAAATAATAAATAATTTAGCATATGGTAGCGTAGTTCGCCCTAAAGCGAAATAGTAAGAAAGAAAAAGAAGGGAACAATAAATACACGCAACAAAGTTTCTTGTTTTGATTGTGGAAAATAAAGAAAGAAATAAATTTGTATAACCCTAGAAATTGTATGTGTGTATAAGCCTACTAATTTATTTAACCTATCCTTGCTGTCTCTTTATCAGACTTCCAATCCCGGAGACGTAGCGCTCGCGGGTTAGTCAAAAGGAAGTCGATGGATGGCTGAAATTCAGTCATTAATTAAAAAAAAAAAAATTATTAATAATTTAACTTATATGCTGAACGTAACAAAATCACAAAATAAAATTGTTATTAAAATCAATTGGTAATACTTTAATTTTATTAATTGTCACTTCACATTTATTAAAGTTTGAAGCAACATGTTAAAAAATTTTTTTAACTCTATTTTATTCATTTTGCATAAGAATATTATATTTATTCACTGTAACGGGGAATATATCCAAATAAAATAATAAAATATACTTGTGGATCTTAAGTGAAACTGTTTCAAATTCACGTGCACTTACCGTTAAACAAAAAATAATAATCACAGTTTGACCGATCAACAGAGCCTGCGACAATTGATCTATCTTAGGTATGTCTCTTTTTCAAGAGCAAAAACGAAGCTAATACGTTAAAGTATTCTAGCAGATCAGACGAGACCCATGAAGTTTAACAGCCGACTCTCAAATACGAAATAATTCAATTTATCAGATAATATTGTAGCATGGCAGCTGACTGCCTGTTACAAAATTATTGCGTCATCTATACGCCACAGAAGGAAGCGTTCAGGTCGCGCAGGAAACCGCTGAAGTCAAATACAGCAAAAGCCCCAAATGACGACTAACACACACACGCGCGCAAATATTCAACTCGAGTTTAACAACTAGTATACGCTAGTCACATCGTGTATGCTTATACGTAAGGCATGTAGCACGACGCTAGCAGTCAAGCTGGGGCGGACAGGAGGTTATCTGTCTCTCTCCTGTATCGAGAGCAATTTGTGTATTTACTAATTTACCCCTTACATGCTATTTAATTATTCCTCATATACGTTTCACTAACATTGCTAGCTATCCACACTTTTTCTACTCAAATATAAGCAAGTGTTAAAGTTTATTTTATGCGTTATTACGCAATCAAGAGTAAAATCTATAAATAGAATATTTTTTTTTTGAATTAAGAAAATCGCTGCAAAATATTAATTGCAAAATAATGTACTATCAGAGATGCGATAATTGGTATTTTAATAATTATGCAAAGATATGTAATCGATAACCTCCGCTAGATTCTTTGCTATTGGAATTGCGATCCTATATCCTTGTCATAAATGCAACCTATGAAAGTAGAATAATCGACGACGTTCGCTGATTGCTTTACCATTGAACGTGCAATTATGTGCACTCAGAAGATAAGATGCTTTATTACCTTTATTATCTAAAAACACATTTAATTTAATAAATTTAGAGTCATTTTTATCTATTTTAAATTATTTGCAGCATTTAATTTAATCAATCCTTTTTTAAATAAATCACAAAATAAAATAATTAAAATATGTAGTAATTTATTGAAATAAACAATCAAAGGAAATAAGAATTCTATAACAGATTAGTCTTTACAAGTTACAGCGTAGAGAGTCGGATCAAGAATGAGATTGAATCCATCTTAAATGCTAGATAATCGAACATCTAAGAGAAAATGAGCAAGCTTGGATGGATTTACGCTCTTTTATATCATTTCATAAATCTTCTATAAAGTTCTGTTTCTCACTAAAGAATCATGCATTAGGAAATAGAATGTTCGATGAAATTCGTTTGATATATTTGCCAAAGAAACATTCAATTAAGATAAATATATTTGCAAAAGAAACATTCTATTTCCTTTACATTCCATGAGACTATTTTTAATAATTTATTTTATTATTAATTAACTAAAAAAGCTAATCTTTTATATTTTGATTTCTATCTTCAAACTTCAAATAGAATAATCATATTTTCATTTGTTAAGAAAATCGGATGTTCTATTTATGTATAAAAAATTATATTAAAAAGTAACATCTAATATATTTTATTATTAACAATGGAATATGGATAATACTTTTTCATTTAAAGAAATAGGAAATTCCATTTCTACCCCAGTGAAAATGGTAAATGTATCCAAATCATACGAAAGTGTATCAAAGTGTATCAAAGTGTATCTAAGAGCGATATTTCGGACCAAATGTTAATACACTTTGGTACACTTTGATACACTTTCATACATTTTTATACACTTCCAAAAAAAAGTTTCTTGGTATCAATTTTTTATATTCGTTAATGATATACACTTTGATACACTTTAATACACTTTTGCACATTTTCATATATTTTTTGGACACTTTCATACACTTTGATACACTTTCATACATTTTTCTAATAAAGGAAAAATGTTGATTTTCTTGGATACACTTTTGCATACATTGATACACTTTTGCACACTTTGATACACTTTGATACACTTTTCGAAAATGTTGACTAAAATTAATTTCTACATTTGCTATGTGTTACACACTTTGATACACTTTTGCACACTTTGATATACTTTGATATACTTTTGCACACTTTAATACACTTTCATACATTTTTCCAATAAAGGAAAAATGTCGTTTTTATTGGATACACTTTTGCATACTTTGATACACTTTTGCACACTTTGATACATTTTAAAAATTTTAACTAAAATAAATTTCCATTAAATGAAGCCTCTTCCTTAAATAATCAACAAGATCCCTGTAACATATTGACTGTGCAAAATGGAAACAGCAATAATACTAATAATAATGAAGATGCGACTGCAAAGACTACAAAAAATAACTTAGTCTCAATAGACAATACAAATGAAAATTTATAAAAAAAAAACTATCTTAGAAACAACAATGTTTAAATATTTATATTTAATAATGTTATTAAATTAAAAATGTGTTTATTAGTATAAATTATTTATCTTATCTCATTACGTGATATGTATTACAAAAGAATAATTATTTTTTTGAAGTTGTCTCTATTAAACTTTTATTATTTATAAATTTCTAATAATATTAATGTTTAAATATTTAATGCTAATATAGAATGTAAGTTTTTCATTACAAATTATATTTCAAATATATATTGCTAATTCTTATGTTTTAAATTACTTTTTATATTTTACTTTTATAATTTATAAAAATATTTTTCAATTTTTTCAATATTGTCGTTTTATTAACCTTACATTTATCCCAAGGGGCATTAATACATTAAAATTTATGAAAATATCTAAAATGAAAACGGCTTATTTTAATACACCGTTTCATGCCTAAAAAGTGTATTAAACACTATTAAAATGTATAAAAAATGTACGCATGTGTATCAAAGTGTGCATGGTAAAACCATTTTTTAATTTCTTACTTAGAAATGTATCGAAGTGTATCGTGTTTTATTAAAATGTATTATATTACATAAAGAGAGCGCGGTGGCGTAACGGATAGAGCTCTTGCCTTCAACGCGGAGGGCATGGGTTCGAATCCTGGCCAGGTACCTCTAAACTTTTTTTTCGAAAGAAAATTAGTGTACGTGCCATTTTATATCGCGACTCTCAAAAATCCGATCTCATTGGGTATCGGTTGATTGTTGGTCACCAAAAGTGGCTGACCATCCATCGGTAGTCAAAGTTTTCGGTATGGTGGGTCTGACAGTCTAGCCTGATGTAATGTGATAAACAGATACCGGGCGGGGACTCCCTCGACCTCACCATAGAAAAAAGATTAATCATATAGAGGACAATATCCTTTATATATTAATCTTTAAAAAAAAAAAAAAAAAAAGAAAAAAAAATGTATCAAAGTGTACAAACGTGTGCAAAATAAAACAGGAAAAGGATAATACTCAGAAGTGTATCAAGATGTACCATAGTATATTAAAGTGTGTCAAAGTGTGTAAAAGTGTATCAACGTGTACAAACGTGTGCAAAATAAAACAGGAAAAGGTTAATACTCAGAAGTGTATCAAGATGTACCATAGTATATTAAAGTGTATCAAAGTGTGTAAAAGTGTATCAAAGTGTACAAACGTGTGCAAAATAAAACAGGAAAAACAATTTAGGCTAATACTCAGAAGTGTATCAACATGTACCATAGTATATTAAAGTGTGTAAAAGTGTATCAAAGTGTGTAAAAGTGTATCAAAATGTGTCAAAGTGTATCAAAATGTGTCAAAGTGTATAACATCAAAAAAATTGAGGAAATTTAATTTCAGCTCACTTTTTAAGAAATGTACCAAAGTGTATCTAAGTGTATCAGAGTGTATCAAAATGGATCGAGAATAAGGTCTGAAAAATCGCTCTTAGATACATTTTCATACACTTTGATACATTTTTGTATGCTTCAATACACTTTCATACACTTTTATACATTTTGATACACCGAAAAATTTCCATTCGGGTATATCCATTTTACTATATCTATGTATACAGATCTCAGAAATTTTCTTCATTATTATGCCTTATCAATAAATATAGATCTGTACTTTTAATTTTATACTTTTGACTATGTTAATTTTTCATATTTTAATTATAATTCAAATTTATTCCTAGTAACAGGTGGTAAAAGAGATTGAATAAAATCTACTTGTAACCCTTTGTCACAAGTACCTAACCTGTTATGATAAGATCGACTGATCCCTTGCACCAGCTGCTCAGATTTCGTGCCTCAATTGTAATATATATATCGCTCATTCTCTGTCAAATCGAGGGACAAAAAATTTTTTTTCGCTACAAATTAGTAAAATGGTTATTTTCCATATTATAAACCACTCAGAATTTTTTTAGATTCCTTTAGTACATATTTTTAAAGCTACAAAGCTTCAAAGTTGGGCAAAAACCATATTTTTGACATTTTTGACTAATTTTAAGCTTAAATTACTCAGTTGGGTTGCGTTTAAGAAATTCATGATTAGAAAACTTTTTTCTTCAAAATATTCTAAATTTTGAGAAGAAATTAATTTAAAAGTGCTAATGTAGCCATTCGCTGAGCTAAAGTCATTTGAAACATTGAAGTACCACTTTTGAAGGTTTCGAACCATGATCCCATGTCCAAGAAAATCATCGGAGTAGGTAATATATGTATGAATATAAACTATGAATTTCAGAGTACTGCAAAACAGCGATCCCTTTTAAAAAATTCAAATGTAATTAAAAATAATGAAAAATGTGATTTTTAGCTACATTTACTCATTTTAATCTTAACTTGTACTTATCGGTTGTAGATGTCCCGTCGCAAACATTCATAGAAATAATTGTAAACTTCACAAATATTAAAATATATTAAAAAATATCTTCTAAAAGGTTTTAAGTGAACCAAACCTTGAGATTTTTTTAACAAATCATGTGCCACCGTAGCACATAAAAAATATACTTAAATACTGAATTAAAAAAAATTTTTGTTCATTTCATATATTAAGGTTATATAATACTGCTAATATTTCCAATATCACTTGGTGATATATAACTATATGCAAAATTCTTTTCTTATAAGATTCAGAATGGATTTTTTTATTAGAAAAAAATTAAATGTCATTGGATTTTTTGAATATTATGATTAGTAACTAAAATATCCTTTATTTATTTGAATGAAAAGATTTGAAAAATTATTTTTGCTTTATTTCTTTCATAATTTAAACATAATTAAGAGATAATAAGACACGATCCACTTTGTACTGATAGTTAATCACATTTGTTATTGCATTTTTACAGTAAAAGTAACTCAAATTTATAACTAACCAATATTTAAATTCAATTTCTTATAAACTGAACACAAAATTTATATGCCCATACCTCTTTCTTAGATGTATCAGTTACAAGATGCAAAACTAAAAATGCACTTCTGCTTATATTTTAGAACTTTTTGTGTAAATTCATGAGAATATTGTTAATTATTATTCAATTTAAGTCGAACTGATTTCATCCACTAGGATATTGACTCACGAATTGCCTTATATTGATCTTCAACGTACTGAGATACAAAGAGACATAAGTTCAGTTATATGGGTAAATCTTTCATAATGTTAAAATTTCACCTGCAACAAATTAAAAAAAAAAAATACAGGCACACGTATAAAACTAATTTTCTCTGAATGTTGACGTATTATAATGAAAGAAAAAAATCGTGTTACTCACTTTTAAGGGTAGTCTTTTTAACAAACATCAAAAGACAGATTTTCGAGTAAATTTTTCATAGTGTTAAAATTTACTTTCAATAAATTAAAAAAAATTGAAGACACATGTATCAAATTTATTTTTTTTAAATGTTGATATATTAAAATGATAATAAAAGAAAAAATCGCATTACTCACTTTTGAAGATAGCTTTTTTTAATATAAGACATTTAAATATATTCATTATTATCACACCCAGGTATAATATTTTACCTATCTCAGATCAGTTTTTTAAGTATTTTGGGCTATAATAGATCATTTTCCATTGAGCTTTTTCATTTTTACATGTTTAATATGTTACAGAAAATATTTAAATACGCAATTTACATTAATAATTACAAAATTTTTTGTAATAAATAAAATATGCCAGAAATGGCAATTTTTTTGGAAAATTCATTTTTGGCGATTCGGGTATTAAAATTGAGTGATATTAGTTACCCAATGGCTTTTGGGATTCCTGATTACAAATCATAAGTGAGTGGAATATCAATTTATTTTTGCTAAAATTGTCAATCTTAGGGTATGAAATTTGACATAGATTTGTGTAGTTTATGTTTTCGAATAAAAATACTTATATTCCTTTTAACCAAATATTTTAGTTTATTTAATAAACATTAAATCTAAAAATTTTAAATTTAAAATCTAGAAATTTCAGTGATGATTCAACTCAACGTTCTAGGTGTAAGCTATTAAATACATACTAAAACTGAGCTTTTTAAAGTTTAAACTCTTTAGAATTAAAACATTGATAGAAACTAGGTAATCGATGTAAATTTGGAAAATTTAATAGCCGGGAAAAATTCAATGATTTCCAGAATACTCGAAATAATACTTCAAAAGCAACTTAAAGATTACATTGAGTATTATAAAATAGTAAATTACAAAGTTCACAACAGAGAAAAGATGAATCAAAGCTTAGGTTTTCATATTAGTGGATAAAAACCTATTTTCAAAAGTGAGTCACGTTTTTTAAGTATAATTTCAAACGAACAAAGAACTTTATCTACACTAGGCACACGTTCCTAATAAAAAAATTTCTCTTTGTGATTCTAAATATTACCTTTTGATGTAGTTTAAAATGTCACCGCTGAATAGTCTTTTTTACAGCATCGTATTTTCCAGAAAAAAGTAAAATATATAAATTTTTGGTAACATTTTAATAACCTTTCAGAAAGTACTTTTGTTAACAGGCACACACCCATGCTCTTGATTTTCCAAAAGTATGTGTATAGATAAAGCTTTGGTGTGAATTTCAAATAAAAAAAGCAGTAGTCATTTTTTTTATAGCGGTAATTTATCATTTTACATGGCCTGGTAACATTTAAATTTCAAAAAAAACCTCTTTTCCCCATCCGCCATAAAATGACACGTCTAATTATCATTAAAAATATAACAAAATTAGTTTCTAATAACTCAATAAATCAGTGAACATTTGCTAACAAGATGTGCTATCTCATATTTAGGAGAAATGACGCAGTAACATGATTTTTAAAAGTATCAAAGAATTACCCATATATCACTGCCCTGTTAAAAATAACCAGGTGCTAAATCACCTGATTTTTCTCACTAGGGTGACTATACGAAAAAGTAAATTGAATACTGATATATATCAATCTCTATTATATGTTGATTGTAATTATTTGTTCAAATTAATTCTAAGTTTTTATACATGATTGCATATGATTATTGCTGTCATATCATTAGATTTAATGACAAATTTTAAGAAAAGTTAAATTACGATAACCAATTTCCATAGAATTATAATGTTTATTACTAAAATAAAAATAATCAAATACGTTTAAAAAATATAACAAGAATTAGAATCAATCATTTTCTAAAACTGAACTTAATATTAACATCAGTAGATACTTTAATCTTAACGGAACTGATTAAATGAAATTCAAGTCTGCGGGTGTTATATACTCAATCCCTATAAGAATATTAACATTTAGCTGTTATTCGCATCCATATTATAATATTCTTCACCTGCGCTGATATAAAGAGAATGCTTGCTCGAAAGGTTATGAATATACTTAAAAAATATGTATGTTATAATTAAAATATAAATTATTAAATTCTTCATATACCCTATATTTAAAAAATATATATTAATATATAAAACTGTAAAAACATATATAAAAATTAATAAATTATTTTTACTTTAATAGAGTTTACAGAACCAGAAAATAATTTGTATTTTACATTGCCATCTTCGATTGGATTTCATTAAATCAGTTTCATAAAGATTAAAGTATTTACTGATGTTATTATTAAGTTCAGTTTTAGAAAATGATTGATTCTAATTCTTGTTATATTTTTTAAATGAATTTGATTATTTTTATATTAGTAATAAATATTATAATTCTATGGAAATTGGTTATCGTAATTTAAATTTTCTTAAAATTTGTCATTTATTCTAATGAAGTAACAGCAATAATTATATGTAATTATGTATAAAAACTTAGAATTAATTCAAACAAATAATTATGATTAACATTGTAACGCGGCTTTTTCCTTTATTAAAATAGACGTTGTTTATATGTACGTCTTCCATCTCACTCTAAAATTTTTTTTTCTCTATTTCTAACCCGTTAAAAAAAGTGTAACGAGATAATAAAAATGATTACATTACCCCGCGTGTCAAGCGCCGCACACATATACATCAGGACCACGCAACAATAAACCAGGGTACTAATCCACCTGGTTATTGGTTGTGTGTTCTCGGTCGCTGTTAAATCTTGGAAAATGAAAACACGTGGGATGACGTGCGCAAGGTCATGTTCAGTAAAAGACACTCCCTGACGTACATCAAGGTACTCACACACACATGATTGTAGCCACTACACTTCCGAGTTACAACAAGACCCCCGAGCAGACGATTCTTATGATCAGACGTCTAGGAGGTGGCAAAGCAGCGCCGACGGCACAATATATATATATATATATATATATATATATATATATATATTTATATCATCCTATATTATATAGTTATATTAAAAATTCAGTTTCAGCCCCCCCACTTCCCCCCCCCCCCGAGCCCCCCCACAGCTCCCAATAATGTTTTGTAAGGAATTCCTACAAAATAACGTAAAATTGTTTGTAATTCTACGATATTTTGTAACCATTCACTCCCTCTACAGGTCCCCCCACCCCCCGTTGCCCCCCCGTAGCCTCCCCCACTGCCCCCCACTCGTGTAATGACTCGTATAACAGTTTATAACTTGCATGCATTATTATGTTAATTAATATAATGTGGTATATCTAATGAAAAACGAAATTATATTTTTAATACTAAAATTTTATTATATAATACTTTGATATTTATATATTAATAAAATTATTAATAGATAAAAAAATTTGTTCTTTATATTATTAATTAATGAATTAAGACTTCTTGTTAAAACATTTACATGAAGAATAAGTAATTATATTTATAAAACACATGATATATCTGAAAAAACAAATAATAATTTAATTATGATTGTTTATTTATATAAATAAACAATCGAGTTTCCACACCACCTTACATTTCAAACTAGTTATTATGATGAATTGCATTCATATATTTAATTTAATTGGAAATGATGTTGAAGTAAATGATATTATCGATCAACATTCAATGGATTATTTAAATAATCAAATTGAAGACCACTTAAATTATGAAGAAGAATATGAATATTATTTAGAAAGCTTAAATGATAATGTTTCAGAGGATACAGAAATTTCTCAATTAAATAATATTATTAATTCATATATTGGCGGGAATGAAGAAAAAGTTGAATACAATAATTGGAATAAAGTACCAGAATATTATAAATATTACGTTAATAAAATTATAGAATATAAAATTCAAATATGTGAACCAATAACAGAATATTATATTAATCAAAATTATCAAATTTATTCTAGATATTTATTACGATTAGTTAATATTATTAAGAACATATTTGATCAAAATTTATAAAAGTAAGTAATAAAAAGTAAGTTTAATATTTCAAAATTATTTTATTATATATATATATACAAATTAAAATCATTAAAATAATATAATGATTTAATGATCTTATGAATATTAATAATAATTACATCACTTATTTTTGAATATTAAAGTAAACAAATTTTTAAATTTTAGTATAAAATATTGATATATCTTAAAAATGTAAAAATAAGTCAAAAAGATATCAAAAAGGAATTATATCAAAATAATCCTATAAATCTTAAGACATAAATAAACATTATGATATATCAAATATAATACTAATAAAATTTTTATTCCAAATAATTATTTAAAAATTTTTATATAGTTTTAAATTTATTATAATTTTGATCATTAATATCATTTAATTAATAATAAGTTATTTTTTCACTTATATATTGTACGATATCACGATTTTTTTATTCATATTCAATACATAAAATAAGTTATATTATAAATGTATAACTAATCTATGTAATATTATCTATAAAATAAAGTGGTTTTTAGGGCTCCTGGCGAGGGTTTCCACTAATCAAAAAATCTAACGCGCCGTAACGTTACCTCTATATTTCACACAGTTAAAATATATTAGTTAAATTAAAATCTATATTTAAATATTGAAAAATTTATACAATTAAATTAAATATATGAATGCAATTCATCATAATAACTAGTTTGAAATGTAAGGTGGTGTGGAAACTCGTTTAGTTTATAAGGTATAAACGATCATAATTAAATTATTATTTGTTTTTCAGATATATCATGTGATTTATAAATGATTAATTTTTCTTTTATTGGTAAAATATATGTAAGATATGCATAATCACCAATGAGGGTTGGCGAGCAGAGCGAGCAGGGGGGTACCCCCCCCCCCTAGTATATATATATATATATATAGTCGTAAGACAAGATTCAACCGATCCCCCCCTCAGCCCCCCTCAATTTTTGTAGCCCCCCCTCTGCCCCCTCAATTTGCCCCCCCTTAAAATAAGGTTGTAATTCCTTTTATAAATGGCTATTCTGAAATTAACGTAACTTAGGCCCCCCCTCAGCCCCCCTCAATTTTTGTAGCCTCCTATCAGCCCCCCTCAAATTACGTTGTAATTTCTCTTATAAATGGCTATTCCAAAATTAACGTAACTTAGGCCTCCCCCTCAGCCCCCTCTCACCCTTCTTAATTTTTGTAGCCCCTCCTCAGCCCCCCCTTAATTTGCTTCCCCCTCCCCCTCACTTTTTAGCCCCCTCATTATGCCCTCCTCCCCACTATGATATTATGATTAAGTAATTAGTAATAAAAAAATATTCTTATTATTAATAATATTCTATTATTATAATAACAATTATAAGTAATTTAATATTATTATAATTAGTAATATTTTATTATTATGATTGTGACTGTAACTATTTAATATTATAAAGTTTTTTCGTATTCTAATATTGAATTTCAAAAATGAAAAAAAAAAATTATTATTATTAATATTCTATTAATATAATTGCAAACATAATTAATTGATAATACAAAGCTTCCTCTCTGCATTTTTATTATTCAGATAAATATATAATATTTTTATTTCTATTCTGATATTTTATTTCTATATATTGTATCTTTATTTTTATTATTGAAAAAATTTATTAATTACAATAGTAAACTATGAATTACAAAATGAATTTAGCTTAATATCCATAGGTACTTTATTAACAATTGTATTTAAATAAAACATGTTTTTTTTAAAATTAGAAATAAGATATTTACATATTTGTCTTAACAAAAGATTTTTGGGCTTGAGACCAGCATAAAAATATATGGCTGCATTAAAAGCTTGAAACGGCTCATATCATAATTTTGAATTATTAACTTTTATATAATACATTTAAAAAACAAATCAAACTACATTTCAATCATAAACTCTGAATTATCAATGGATGTTGATAAGGAAGAAAACTTCCAGAATTTACATAGTATAAAAAGCATAGAAATGGAATGTTCTATTTCTATAACTAAATAAAGTATTATAAATATTTAATTATTTATAATAAAAATTAAATACAATATGCTTATATAATCATGTGTTTGTGGAAAGGAACATTCAATCTCTATGCAAATAGAATAAAAATAATATTTGTATTAATTAAAAGGTTTAAAATTATTTTCTTAATTAATAAATAAATACGTTAGGAAAATTGATTATCAGTAAAATACATATTTGTTTTTAGAAATGTAAAGGAAACAGAAAGTTACTCTTATTAATATATTTGATTAAACATTTTTGTTAGAATTACATAAAATTAAATTTATGGAACCTTCTGTTTCCTAAATTATAAGAAATAGAATTCAATAGAAGGTAGTAAAAATCATATAAAAGGACTAGCATCTAGCTGAGGAGATTCATTCTTGATCCGACTCTCTACACGAGAACATGTAGAAATTAGATAAATTTAATGTTCTCATTTCATTTGTAATTTTTATAAAAGGATATATTTTATTAAATAAAGTTAAAAAATTAAAAGATATAAAATGATTTTAAATTTATTAATTTAGACTTATTTTCAGATAATAACAATTAAAAAAGCATTTTATCGTGAAAGTACACATTATCGCACATTCAATGGTAAAGCATCCAGCGAATGTCGTCGATTATTGTACCAACATAATTTGCATCTAAAATAAGGATATAATATCGCACTTCCAATAGTAAAGCATCTAGCGGAAGTCGTCGATTATATAGCCTTACATGATAATTAAAATATCAATTATCGCATCTCTAATAGTAAAGCATCTAGAAGAGATCGTCGATTCTGGTGTTTTAATTCTGCCTGCTGTATGGATTATGTGACTAATGCATGTCAAGAACTTATAAACGTAACTTTAATCTATATTTTGGTAATTTATTATTAAAATTACCTGGCGACCGTGCATCCAGCAAAACGCGCCCGTTACAAGCTTATAAAAAGCATTGTTTGTTGTCGCTAAAAGAAGCTTACAAATTCATCTTCATTGTCGCTAAAAGAAGCTTACAAATTCATCTTTATTGTCGCTAAAAAAAGCTTACAAATTTACTATTGTCGCTGAAGCGATTGTTTGCTGTCGCTAAAAAAACTTTATACAAACATATAAATTTATTGTTTATTGTCGCTAAAAAGCTTACAAATTTATTTTTTATAATCACTAAAAGAAACTTATAAATTTATATCTCATTGTCGTTGAAAAAAGCGTACAAATTTATTGTTTACTGTCGCTAAAAAAGATTACAAATTCATTTATTATTGCTGCTGAAGCGTACAGATTTATTGTTTATTGTCACCAAAACAAATTTAATATAAGCATACAAATTTATTGTTTGTTGTCGCTAAAAGAAGCTTACAAATTCATCTTTATTGTCGCTAAAAAGGTTACAAATTTATTATTGTCGCTGAAGCGATTGTTTGTTGTCGCTAAATAAATTTTATACAAGTATATAAATTTATTGTCTATTGTCGCTAAAAAAAGCTTACAAATTTATTTTTTATAATAATTAAAAGAAACTTATAAATTTATATCTCATTGTCGTTGAAACAGCCTACAAATTTATTGTTTACTGTCGTTAAAAATGATTACAAATTCATTTATTATTGTCGCTGAAGCGATTGTTTGTTGTCGCTAAAAAAATTTCAAACAAGCATATAAATTTCTATCAATATATATCCAATAGTTTCTATTTTTATACTATTTGACATGATATTTAAAATATATAAAAAATAAATATATATGCTTTTATTTAATCACATACCTATTGTTTTTCCTTCTTAAAAATTTTTCTTATTCTTCTTTTAGAAAATATGTATAATTTTGTTTTAAACTGCTTTTTGTGTAAATTCAGAAGATAAATTGCATTCTATTTTAAAAAATATAAAAGAAATACATAGAAATAAATTAATAAAATTAATAATAATAAGTTATTTCATAACACAAAATATTTTTCAATAATATTTTTGTTAAAAAATATTTATAATGTATCGTAATCTTCATGTATTATACAAGCCTTTCATTAAAGTTCTATTAATTTTACAGCGAAGTTAATACGTGTAATACTATGATAATGTTTTAATGAAAAATACAAGATTATTATAAAAAGTTTTTGTAAGATTATCCCATATGGAAATAATTTCTGTGAAAAACTATTAATAATTGTGTAAAAATGTGATAAAATATGAATAACTGTTAATAACAATAATTTTATTATTAATATTAATTTTATTAATGTCTCAATTGCGGTAGTTTATTACAATTATTAACAGTTATTAATAATTTCTCACAAAAATTATTTTCATATGGAATAATAAAAAATTTTCACTAGATTTTATTAAGGAGATGTAAAACGGACACTACACCTGTACTTATAGATATTATCTTCCTCTCTATTTTATTGCTGAATTTCCAGAAAAGAAATGCATTAGCTTGTAGTATGTACCATGATGATTATTTTGATAAGTTTTCAAATAAATTCATTCATTAGCTTTTAAGATATTTGGATTCCTGTACAAAATTGAAAAATTTTAATAAATAATTTTGGAACCCAAAATTCTCAATAACTAATGAATGAATTCATTTAAAAATTTAACTGAATAATCTTCATCGTACATACTACAACTTAATGCATTTTTTTATTGAAAATTTTGCTATGAAATGTAAAGATAGTAAATATTTATGAATACAGGTGTAGTGTCCATTTTACATCCCCTTAATAGCTTACTATACAATTTTTAGACAATATTATAAAAACTTTAACGTGTCTTGTGTATAAATTTTTAGTAAAGTTTTATAAATTTTTGCGATAAAGTTATATATAACATTTTGATAAAAAATTTCGCGAAAATTTGCAAAACGAAGATAATCGTAAATCATATATTCTAAAATCTACTTAATTCTATCGTATATCGAATGATGATAATTCTAGAAAAGCTTGAAAACTCTTAATACGAAGCTGAGCAAAAATTAATTTCGTGTTGGACGTCTCAGACGTCGAGATATAAGATCCTGCTATACGCAGTTTATAGTATTTGATTAACCCGAGAGTAGAGTGGCGACGCTTCAAGCGTCTGCATGTTTATTGCTGTTTATAAACGAAATTTAAACTGTTAAAAATAATAGAATTTTGTTTCAAGTGAATCACTGAAATTTTTCTTTTAAATTTCATGCAATTGTATAATTAAATTATGGTAAAATTTATAATTTTTATGGAATCGTACAAAAAATAACGTAAAATTATTCATGTTTTTCCTAACAGTGTATAATCGAAAAAAATTAAAATATTTATTTCATTTAATTTATATAGAAGTACATCATGTAATATAATTGAAACTTGAAAAGTGTAAATATAAATTTTATAATAACACTTTATGTACTTCAAATAAAAAATTTATAACTTAGATATATCATTTACATCATATGTTTGAGAAAAAAAATATAAAAATCACTAATATGTCTAAAAAAATGAATTTATTTAATCAATGATAATAACAGTAAAATAAAACTTTTATTTATTTAAAAAGAATTATATTATTTAGAGGTTTAGTTTACTAAAATTAAAAAGAATGAATAATTATAAAATAAAATTACTATAATCATAAATATCATGAATTTTTGTACACTTATTCCAAACAACTTGCTCTAATACCTGTACTTATTTAATCGCTATTATAGAAGTCACGTATTCAAGAATACTACAGAAATCAAAAATCTCGACTCAGGATCTGAGACGCCCAGAGCCGAATTTAAAAAGCTCGATCGTGCGTTTATGCTACTACGATGATCCGTGAATTCCATATATACGAATTTCGAATAATATCAAGTTCAATTTCATTTTTATTTTTAATATTCTATTTTATATTCTATTTTTAATTCATTTCAAAAATATATAAGTTTGATTCATTGTAAACTTTTGAATATCGCGTTAAACCATCTTTTTTCTATTAATTCTAATTCTATAACTTCATATCTTATATTTTTATGTATCGATGTTTTCTATTGAACTTTTTTCACATTCATAAATATGAAATTTCAACTCATTATGTCCTACTCTCCTATTTACTTTGAAATGTGTGTATCCGGGGGGTTGGCGAGCGGAGCGAGCAGGGGAACCCCTAGTATATATATATATATATATATATATATATATATATATATATATATATATATATAATTATATGAACACGTGTAGGCACGAGTATACTAAAGTATGGCGCTAACGTACGATAAATAGTAGCAAAGAAAGGAAGAGAGCTAGAACACTATGAATGAAACATTAGAGGCCGCTAAAGCAGATGAAATTCGTGCATATGATAACAGATAAAACACGAATAGAAAACTGATTATAATAAGAAGAGATAAAAGATCACTTTATAGAAAGACTGTAATTAGTCACATTATAGAGGGCGCTCAAAGACACTATACCCTAGGGACCCTCTAGAAAGAGACTGGAAACCTCGTTCTGCGTTTTCTATTGGCTGTTACAAACAAGAGATCTAAACCGGAAACTACATAAGAAAGTAATATGTTAGAAAGAGACAGTAATTATTCCCCACGAAGACGACCCGTAATTTTTTCTATAAGCACATTATCCGTTCCTTTCCGAGTTAGATCAGTATGGCGGCAACATTTTCTTTTCTCTTCCTAGAGGGTCCCTACTATACCCACTTGTAAATTAAATAATACAACGAGAGCGATAAAGAGAACGATAGAAGGAGGTCCTCCATCTATTGCCTACCGAGTATCAGGGCGGCCATTATACTGCAGTAACTAGCGCGTTAAGAGCAGGCCGGATTCGCTGTCCTTGTCTAATTGAGATTTCTGTTATTTACTCAAGTATTGATCAGTATATGTGCAAATTGAAGGTTGAGCGCAATAGACATTCTTATTACAAATATTTATGCACAATAAAAAAAATCTATCGCTTTCTTTTTGAGAAAAGTGAGAAACGCGAAAATATTAAAAACATAAACTTTTACTTCGGCGTTCTTTACTTTTCTCAAAAACAAAGCGATAGAATTTTTTTTGTCTTGTGCATAGATATTTATAATAATAATATCTATTGCGCTCAACCTTTACTTTGAAGATACTCCGATTAATACTTAAGTAAATAACAAAAAACTCAATTTTAACTCAGTCGGTATCAGATTCTACTCCGGCCTGGTCTTAAGAGGCGGTCGGAACCAAATTGTTGCCTTGCGGTATATATCAAGTCAGCATTTTTCGCTTTACGATAATATTTTGTATATTTTTATGGCTTAAACTATTTTAAATTATTCTTTATATACATGACTAGAGGAAATGACTATATTTTTACCATGTGAATAAGTAAATAAATTATTATAAGCATTTATTACAAATATCAAACTGACTTGACATATACCACATGCAAAAAACTGTCGTGTCGATTGTTAGGTGGCATTTTTCGCTTTATAACAATATTTTGTATATTTTTGTGGCTTTAACTATTTTAAATTATTCTTTATATACATGACTAGAGAAAATGACTATATTTTTACCATATTAATAAATGAATAAATTATTATGAGCATTTATTACAAGCGCCGAACTAAGTCACCGATTTGGTTCCGACCGCCTCTTAAGGAAAAGAAAAGAAAAAAAAAAGAAAAAGAACATGAAGAAAATCGTTGAGGTATATTCATATTAGTACTTTAATCATGAATTTCCTTTTCTCTTATATATATATACATATACTTCATAAGAGAAAGAATTGAAAAAAAAATAAAAGTATTATTAGGCGGATATATTAAGTAGTGTTAAAACAAAAGAATAGTGCTCACGATACAATAAAACCTCTCTCTCTTCAATAGAAGTATTGAATAAAAAAAAAAGGAAAAATTACGTAAAATTATATATTATAGTTGAATAATAAAGTAGCGGAAGTCTACGGCAGGCTATAAAAATAGCCACGTAGACACTTTACCTAAAAATCTTTTTTTTTTCTCGCTTGCAAAATGAATTATTGTAGTAGAAATTTGTATAAGATGAATGCGTTGTTTCTATGAGTAAAGTAAACAAAGTGAAATTTAATCAGTGAATTTTCTTTTCTCTACCTAACCTAAAAACGCGTAGTCTTTAAGTAAAAATTGGTGGTTCGACTATTGATTTTTTTTGTTTGATAACTGAAATAGTGTTTCTCTGATTTAAAAGTTTTTTTTTTCTGTTTCATTATGTTTTATTAGAGTGAATTTTAATTATCTACAATTTAAAAATAAAATATAGTGGTTCATCTTAGATAATTTTTTTTTAAGTTTTCTTTTCTTTTTCGTGTTTATTGAATTTACAAAAGTAACTATCTTGAGAGTCGTTTAGATCATACAGCTTATATTTCGATTAAATAGAAAAGTTATTAATTTAGATAGTGGTGGAAAGCCTCATGAAATCTATGATATTCATTAAATATACTATTGGAACGAGATAGCTAGTGAGTCTCATAACGACTTTCAGAGGGCACACGATACTAGCGCCACCAAATGGAGGATCGCGTAGTCTGGGATACGCACTGCTGTTCGAGCCTTCACCCTTACATAACCTAAAATATATTGAGTACGTGTTGCATCCGTTACTCAATTTCTAAATTATTGAGTTATAGTTTAATTATTATTATTATTGCTCAATAGTTTAAAATTAATAGTCTTCTTTTGTAGTATAACATATTATAATTAAATTCAATAGTTTTTTTTAACTTAAACTATAATTACCCAAGGAACTTGCGTTATAAAGAAACTTGTATATGGTTTAAACTTTAATTCTTTTAATTAATTTATTTAAAGTTTATTCAGTGGATTTTAACCTATACATTTAAACGTTTAATAATTTATTTCTTGAATCGATCTTATCATTGGTTAATATATTACAGGTAGAGTATTCAATTCCCTCATTATATAATTATTATTATTTTTGTAGGTTGGAGAATCTCAGGATTTGGGGGTTATAAGCAAACTATTATTTCTTATTTAATTATATATATTTATAATCTCCCAAATAAAATCCACCCTTACAACTGGCGTCCAACTCAAGGACCAAATAACAGCAGAAAAATACTGAAATTGATGGTGCAGCAAAATAAAGTTGAAATATACAAAAAGTGCGGTTAAAAATAAGATAGGATTGGTTAGGTGTAAGAGAGAGAGAGAGAGAGACTACATATACATATAAAGAGAATATATATATACACATATTACATATATACATATATACATATATACATATATACATATATACATATTACATATATACATATATACATATTACATATATACATATTACATATATACATATTACATATATACATATTACATATATACATATTACATATATACATATTACATATATACATATTACATATATACATATATATATATATATATATATACATATATACATATATACATATATACATATTATATACATATATACATATTACATATATACATATTACATATATACATATTACATATATACATATTACATATATACATATTACATATATACATATTACATATATACATATTACATATATACATATTACATATATACATATTACATATATACATATTACATATATACATATTACATATATACATATTACATATATACATATTACATATATACATATTACATATATACATATTACATATATACATATTACATATATACATATTACATATATACATATTACATATATATATATATATATACATATATACATATATACATATATACATATTACATATATACATATTACATATATACATATTACATATATACATATTACATATATACATATTACATATATACATATTACATATATACATATTACATATATAAAAGAATTGGGAATATCCTTCTTTTATATATTGGGTGGACCCTCCTACCTAAAACAAAACTGATGTTTTACGATTTTATTTAATTCATCGAGTGCCAAAAATCATATGTATATATTTTTTATTTGCGGTAGCGTTTTCTTGCGCATTTTACAATTTTCAGAAAGATATTCTTTTTTAAATATTATAACAATAAAAATCGAAATTCAAGAAGAAAAATAATTTACTAACTTATTTAAGAAAGTAAAAACTCAAGAAAATAATTACTCAAGATTATTACTAGATTGTTTTAAATTTTTAATTATTATTGATTTTGTTTTATTTCGCGAAATTATATTGCTAGGAATCATATCAAGAGATTTAAGAAGATAATTTTTTTTCTCGCGTTTAAATTTTCTAATCTAACTTTTTTTTTACCTCAAAGAAATTACATCAAATCTTTTATTTGAAAACTGAAGATTTGCGAATAGGGAAATAAAAAGAATCAAGGTAAATTGAAAATAATTTACTCAAGAAACTCTAAGAAGATCTTAAATAGGAAAACGATTTCGCAAATAAAATTTGCACAAATTTTTTTTTCTCCCTTCTAGGTAAAATAAAGAGAGAAAGTAAAAGTTACGGTGATCTCCAGAGTAACATAATTTATATATATATAAGTAAGTAAAACCGGTCTTTTGAATGCGTGCTACAGTTTGCTGCTATGAACTCCTGTATATATTGTGCGCGGGATCAGTCTTTTGATTACCGCATTCAAAAGACCAATTTCTATAATACATACGGTAATGGAAGAGAGGGGATAACAATGTGAGTCTGCCGCACACCTCGACGTGCGCCGGATACGATCCGAAGTCAGTACTGACGAGCGCGGGGTATCGCGCATTCAAAAGACCAGTTTTATATACATATATATGGGACGTTTCATGTCAACTCAACCGACAAAAAATAGAATTTGCTGAAAATCCGTGAAGAGGTTCCATTTGATACCCAAAATATACAAAAAAATTTTTAGAGGCATAGGTCAAAGGGATTACGAGTAATAAGTAATAAAATATTGTGATTTTTCAAATTTTTTTGTGAAATTATCAACTTAATTATTTTTTTCCTCAGAAACTAAGGATTTTAGAGATTCACTTATAAATATATTTATTGTTGCAAATAATGAGTAGAATCTACACAAATTTTTTTAAATTTCAGAATTGCTGTCTTCTGATTGGTTCATTTTGTTCTTTCATGTAATTTTGAATTTCTGGTGTTCAGCCAGGTTGATTTAACTCAGGTTGCACTATGTTATATCTTTTTATAATATCTTGAAGTGAGCTTTGTCTCATCTTAGGCATAGAACTGAAAGAAGAGCTATAGAACTTTGAATATTAAAAAATAAAATAGAATTTTCAATTTAAAACATATATACTGTGGATTTGGTTCTTCGTTTATAGATAATGCAATATACGAACAAATGATTTTTAAATATCTTAAAAGAGATTAATTTCTTAATAATTTAAGTGTTAATTTAGAATCTGAATTGAATTATCATTTGTTCATTATTTCGACATCCTCAAAATACACTCGCAACCAAAACATATTTATGTACTTCAATAAATTGTTATTATGATTTTAAATATTTAAAATAAGATGAGTTTATAAATATATAATACATATGTATTGAAAAATTATTTGAATACGTATTATACATTTAGGAATGATTATTTATATAATAGTTTTATGTAATCCAATAAATTAAGATTTTCATAAATATTATATATTAAAATATTCAGATCCTTTTTCTTATTTGATTTCGATAACTATAAATTCCAATAATTGATTAACATAATATTACAGAATTATATATTCGTTAAATTGAAAATTATAAACGAGTTATACACTGAGAAAAAAATTTAGTTGGATTAAGTAAGGCTTAATGGAATCAATGAAATCCCTTAGGTGCGGGCGGCACATAAAATATTTTGTTACATTAATACAAATATTTTAATTGAGTCAAATAAATATTTCATTTTTTTAAATAAATATTTGATTCTACTAAACATCACAAATATTGGTTAAAAATAATATTTTGTATTTTCAAATAAATATTTGACTTACTAAATGTCGCGAAGATTGATTCAATAAAATTAATTCATTGTTTTTATAAAAAATTTTATCAATTGAAATGCCCATTTGTTTTTCTAATTGATTATTTCATTACATTAATATACATATTGAAATTAAATCAAATAATATTTTGTATTTTCAATTAAATATTTGACTTATTAAATGTCGCGAAGATTGATTCAATAAAATTAATTCATTGTTTTAATAAAAAAAATTATCAATTAAAATGTCCATTTGTTTTTCTAATTAATTATTTCATCATATTAATGCTATATTGAAATTAAATTAGTTCAATATTTTATATTTTCAAATGAAAGTTTAATTTATTGAATATTTTAAATTTAATAAAATTTTAAGATTTAATAAAATTAATTCATTGTCTTAACAAAAAATTGATTAATTATTCGGTTATCTCAAATAAAATATTCCTTCAAAGTAAAGAAATATTTAATTAATTCGATTTATATATATTTTAATCGAACAAATACTGTCTTTAATCAACAGTATTTGCTTTCAGTGATTTACATTTATTTATTAACATCAATGAATTGATGCCTCATCAAAGGACAGGTGAATATAATTCCATTTATTTATATGGTAAAGAATAACAATTATTAACATACTAACATTAGTATGCTTTATACAGTGATCGCACACGCAGTAAATCTAACATAAATTTCGCTCGCATTACAATTTACGTATTATCTTGGATTTTTAACTTCCTTATATATCAACTTAGAAGCCCTCTTACCGCTTGCGAGATCGAAAATTAACGACGCCACCAAGCGGTTGTATCATCAAACCATCGAACTAAATGATTTTGTTAAAACAATAAATGTTTCTTTTAGTTCAAATATGTGTTATTTGAATGAAATAAATTATGTAGATGAATCAAATAGTGGATTTACTTGATTTTAACAAGTATTTAATCAGATTTCTCTGTAATTCTTATTAACTTTAGTACATATTTTGCTAAATTATTCACTTAGCAAGACACGTATTTAAAACATGAGTTTGTTTGAGTATAAAGGATGATAACTTATACAAAAAAATATTTTTCAAGAATATTAAATATTAATTTTAACATTATATTTCATTTGATTTAGTAAATATGTTATTAAATAATAACTGCTTGTTTCAATAAATGTTTCATTAAGATAATCAAATAATTATTTAATCGATCTGATAAAGAAATTAATTAATACAACAAAATATTTAATTGGGACATAAATAATAAAATATTTAATTGTTAAAAATAATAATTAATTCAATTAATCACTGATTTCATAGACGCAATATAATTAAATAATAAAAGTAATAAAATAATTTTATAGAACAAGATAAATCAAATATTTGAATCAATTAAAAATTTAATTAATTTAATGCATCCAATTAATTATAATATAGCAATGAAATTATTTGACCAAAAGACAATGAGATATTTCATAGAATCAATCATATATTTCATAAAGAGAAAAAACACATTCATCAAAGCAACTAAATATTGAATTAAAATGATTAGGTATTTCATTGGCCAGTGAAATAATTTAATATAAGTCATACAATATTTATTTAAAACAATGAAATATCTTTTTGTTATTATTCAAAATTTATTGAAAGAATAAAACAATAATTTTGACATTATTAAATATTTCATTAATATAATTAAATATATTATTGAACAGTAAAGTAATTTAATAAAGGTGATATAATAATTAATTAAATCAATGTAATATATTCTTCTTTTAATCAAAATTTGATAAAAATAATAGAATAAATACGTTAGAATTAGTAAACATTTTATTAAGATAATTAAATATATTATTAAACATCAAAGTAATTTAGTAGAAGTATTATAATATTTAATTGAAATAGTGAAATATATTCTTATGTCAATCAAAACTTGATAGAATTAATAGAATAAATATATTCGGTTTAATAAATATTTCATTGAGATAATCAAATATATTATTGAACATTAAAGTAATTTTATGGAAATGTTAATATAATATTTAATTGAATCAATGAAATATATTCTTGTTTCAATAATAACTTGATAGAAATAATAGGATAAATATATTTGGTTTAATAAATATTTCATTAAGATAATCAAATATATTATTAAACATTAAAGTAATTCAATAGAAGTGTTAATACAATATTTAATTAAATCAGTGACATATATTCTTGATTCAATAACAATTTGATAGAAATAATAAAATAAATATATTTGGTTTAATAAATATTTCATTAAAATAATCTAATACATTATTGAACATTAAAGTAATTTAATGGAAGTGTTAATATAATATTTAATTAAATCAGTGAATTATATTCTTGTTTCAATAACAACTTGATAGAAATAATAGAATAAATATATTCGGTTTAATAAATATTTCTTTAAAAAAATTTTAATATCTAATTTTACGTTGCACCTTTCTTGACTTTAAAAAAATAATTTATTGGTTTTCTTTTTGTAAATTCATTGAAATCGGATTTGTTGATTTTAAGGAACCTATTGCTTTAAATCAATTGTAATTTTTATTGAAATGCTGATCAAATTTTATGTGTTATATACAACAAAATATTTTTTTTTATACAATCACATATATTATCAATTAAATGACAATGTTATTAACTTAGTGAAGCATTTATTTACAATATAAGCTTCTTTAACTTAATCGGATGACCGTTAATTCAAGCAAATATTATACTGATGATTGACCAATATTTTTTTATTGTTATAAAAGATTTTGTAAATTTAACAAACGATTTACTAAAATAAATATTTAATTACTGTAACAAAATATATAGATAATTTACAAACATATTCTGTTGTTACAAATAAATATTTTATAAAATTTTATCAGCTGCCTTAATGAAATTGATTTGATTAAATCAATCAAATAATTTAACCGAAACAATAAATTTTTCTTTATTTAAAAAAAATTTTTTTTTTTTTTAACTTAGGTATCAATTTTTTTTATCCCAACTAAATATTTCAGTGATTTAATAACCTTGCATATTACTTCAATCAAAATTAATTTTTATCAACAAAATATTTAATAACTAAATTTATTTCATTGACTCAACTAAATTTTTTTCTCAGTGTAAGTAGAAAATGATTTTAATACTTACATGTTATGTCCCATTATATCTGTAATGTTACATAAAATGAAAGTTTATATGTACAAATTTCTTAACTTTAAACATCGACATAAAATATTTACCCTCGGGCCTGGCAAGTAATTTTGTAAATATTTAATAAGATTTAAAAAATTTCAGATCATTTAAGATAAGATCTCATAGTTTTATTACCTTTATTATATAATTGACATTTATTTCGTGATTTCATAAAATTCTAATGTCAAGGTTTGATTTTATTACTGAAAATAGTTTATAATATGTTAGAGACATCAAAATGTTTAAAATCATTAATTAAATAAATCGCTAAGCATACTTGCCCACTGTATATCTTTTTAAAGGTAAGCTTTTTACAGTATTCAATTTTGAAATATACATACAAATCCGTTTATTTCTTCGACCTCATAATTTTAAACTTTTTCGTTTAAATTTTTATTAATATAAATAATTGAATATTGTAAAAAATTTTACTCCTTTCTTATTATACAAGGTACATTTATTTTTTTAATATTCAAAGTTAATTTTCATTTTTTTTATTAATTTTTATTTTTATTAAATTTTTTTTATTAAAGAATATCAACTAATACACATTGAACTTTAATGAACATAAGAAATCAATGATCAAACATGATTTTTAAATTTTTTCATGCTTTATTTTAAGCATTTGACATTTATAATTATTATAAGATTATTTGTCAAGTATGTACAATCAATTACATATTTATATCTGCTTAGAATTATCTTTATATCAAACAAAGTATGAAAAAAGAAGTACAATTATTGTTTCAAAAATGAAAATAACTTTGAATATTAAAAAAATAAATGTACCTTGTATAATAAGAAAGGAGTAAAATTTTTTACAATATTCAATTATTTATATTAATAAAAATTTAAACGAGAAAGTTTAAAATTATGAGGTCGAAGAAATAAACGGATTTGTATGTATATTTCAAAATTGAATACTGTAAAAAGCTTACCTTTAAAAAGATATATAGTGGGCAAGTATGCTTAGCAATTTATTTAATTAATGATTTTAAACATTTTGATGTCTCTAACATATTATAAACTATTTTCAGTAATAAAATCAAACCTTGACATTAGAATTTCATGAAATCACGAAATAAATGTCAATTATATAATAAAGGTAATAAAACTATGAGATCTTACCATAATTTTTAACAAAAGATTTTTCAATTTTTTTTCTTTATAAATTAACGTTGAATTTCAGTAACAAAATTGTATTATTTCTTGTTATCTTTCTTTTATCATTTATTTAAAAATGATCTGAAATTTTTTAAATTTTATTAAATATTTACAAAATTACTTGCCAGGCCCGTGGGTAAATATTTTCGTCGTAGTAGACATTTTAATTAATTCGTTCAAGTATTGTCAGAAGATTTTCGTGTACTTGTTTGGAAAGACCACATATCGTTTCAAAGCAATAAGCGGATCAAGTTGTCGGACCACAAGACAAAAATGGATAAACTGAAGAAGAATAAAGAAATTAAAGAGTTAGCAAGAACTATTAAGCGGCTAGATCCACAAGAAGTCCAGGATAGATGAAAGGAGAGAAATCTAAACTCGCAAGTTCCAGTGTTAGCTATACGAGATAGATTACTAAGTGCATATATCATGGATACTGAACCAAATAAGGATGTCCCGTGGTATGCAACCGATGAAATAGCAGACGCCATGGACCAAGTATAAACGGAAACCGAAGACCAACGGGTCAACCAACAAAAACCATTTGGAAAAGTTAAATCCATCCCTGAGTTCAGTTTAAACCTTTCGGTCAAAAGCTTATGAGTACAAAGGTTCATCGAATGATTGTGGGCTTACAACTAAAGCAAAATTTGCTTATAATAGCTTAAATTAAAGGTATTCGAGTCTACTTTTAAATATTTCATTTATTAAAAAATACACTAGTATCGATAAAATAAAATGATGAAAAGAACTTAATTTGACTAGAAAGTCGCGAATTAGAAAAGAGATAGTAAATAGAATACAACGAGAGAGATAAAGAGAACGATAGGGAAGAAGAAGCAATCGACGCTTATCGTTCGTTTCCTTTTTTTTCACGAGTCATTCCCGGTTGATCGCTAGTAACGTACAGTGTATTATATTTGCCTCTTGTTATCCTTGATGAAAGTTCAATTTTGTTGATTTATTTCGTTAAGTTATTCAATTTTGTTGGTTTATTTTGTTAATTTAGTCTAAAAAGTTGTATTTTTCTTTATTGGTGTTATAAATTTTTTTTTTTTATTTTTCGCGAGATATTTCTTTTTATTATTTGCCGTTGCTGTGTTATAAGGAGATTACCTCCATCCATTGTCCACCGAGTATCAGGGCGGCCATCATACTGCAGTAACTAGCGCGCTAAGGAAAAGAAAAGAAAAAAGAACATGGAGAAAATCGTTGAGGTATATTCATATTAATACTTAAATCACAAATTTCCTTTTCTCTTACATATATACATATACTTCATAAGAGAAAAAATTGAAAATAAAAATAAAAGTGTTATTAGGCGGATATATAAAGTAGTGTTAAAACGAAAGAATAGTGCTCACGATAAAATAAAACCTCTCTCTCTCTTTATTTAAAGTATTGAACAAAAAAAAGGGAAAAATGACGTAAAATTATATATTATAGTTGAATAATAAAGTAGCGGAAGTCTACGGCAGGCTATAAAAATAGCCACCTGGACACTTTACCTATAAATCTTTTTTTTTTTCTCGCTTGCAAAATAAATTATTGTAGTAGAAATTTGTATAAGATGAATGCGTTGTTTCTGTGAGTAAAGTAAACAAAGTGAAATTTAATTAGTGAATTTTTTTTTCTCTACCTAACCTAAAAATGCGTAGTCTTTAAGTAAAAATTGGTGATTCGACTATTGATTTTTTTTTATTTGATAACTGAAATAGTGTTTCTCTGATTAAAAAGTTTTTTTTCTGTTTCATTATGTTTTATTAGAGTGAATTTTAATTATCTACAATTAAAAGATAAAATATAGTGGTTCATCTTAGATAATTTTTTTTTAAGTTTTCTTTTCTTTTTCGTGTTTATTGAATTTACAAAAGTAACTATCTTGAGAGTCCTTTGGATTATACAGCTTATATTTTGATTAAATAGAAAAGTTATTAATTTAGATAGTGGTGAAAAGCCTCATGAAATCTATGATATTTATTAAATTTACTATTGGAATGAGATAGCTAGTGAGTCTCATAACGACTCTCAAAAGAAACACGATACTAGCGCCACCGATTGGAGGATTGCGTAATTTGGGATACGCAATGCTGTTCGAGCCCTCACCCTCACATAACCTAAAATATATCGAGCACGTGTTGCATCCGTTACTCAATTTCTAAATTATTGAGTTATAGTTCAATTATTATTATTGCTTAATAGTTTAAAATTCATAGTCTTCTTTTGTAGTTTAACATATTATAATTAAATTCAATAGTTTTTTAACTTAACCTATAATCACCCAAAAAACTTGCGTTATAAAGAAACTTGCATATGGTTCAAACTTTAATCCTTCTAATTAATTTATTTGAAGTTTATTCAGTGGATTCTAACCTATACATTTAAACGTTTACTTATTTATTTCTCAAATCGATCTTCTTCGGTTCCCTCATTATATTATTATTATTTTTGTAGGTTGGGGAATCTCAGGATTTGGGGGTTATAAGCAAACTATTATTTCTTATTTAATTATATATATTTATAAGCTCTCAAATGAAACCCACCCTTACAACATATAATAGGGATTGATATATATCAATATACAATTCACTTTTTCTTGTAGTCACCCTGATGGAAGAAATCAGATGTTTTATTATCTGGTTATTTTTAACAGGGCAGTGGTATATAACTGAACTTATGACTCTTTGTATCTCAGTACGTCAAAGATCAGTATAAGGCAATTCGTGAATCAATATCCTAGTGGATGAAATCAGTTGGACTCAAATTGAATAATAATTAACAATATTCTCATGAATTTACACAAAAAGTTTAAACATATAAGTAGAAGTGCATTTTTAGTTTTGCATCTTGTAACTGATACATTTAAAAAAGAGGTATGGGCATATAAATTTTGTATTAGGTGTATGGGAAATTGAATTTAAATATTAATTAGTTATAAATTTAAGTTACTTTTACTGTAAAAATGCAATAACAAATGTGATGAATTATCAGTACAAAGTGGATCGTGTCTTATTATCTCTTGGACTGTTAACATTATTCAATATGTAAAATTATTTCTTGACTAAAAATTAAATTAATTATTCTTTAAAATATTATAGTATCTTGAGATGAACCATGTTTAAATTATGCAAGAAATAAAGAAAAAATAATTTTTTAAATCTTTTCATACAAATAAACAAAGGATATTTTAGTTACCAATCATAATTTTCAAGAAATTTAATGACATTCAATTTTTTTCTAATAAAAAAGTCCATTCTAAATCTTATAAGAAAACAATTTTGCATATAGTTACCTATCACCAAGTGATATTAGAAATATTAGCAGTATTATATAACCACGAACTATAAAATATACAAAAATGTTTTTTGGTTCAGTATTTAAGAATATTTTTGATGTGCTACGGTGGCAAATGATTTGTTAAAAAAATCTCAAGGTTTGGTTCACTCAAAACCTTTTAGAAGATATTTTTTAATATATTTTAATATTTATGAAGTTTCCAATTATTTCTATGAATGTTTGCGACGGGATATCTACAACCGATGAGTACAAGTTAACATTAAAATGAGTAAATGTAGCTAAAAATCACATTTTTCATTATTTTTGATTACATTCAAATTTTTTGAAAGGAATCGTCCAGAATGTCCACTTTGAAATTTGTAGGATATATTTATACATATATTACCTACTACAATGATTTTTTTGGAAATGGAATCATGGTTCGAAACCTTGAAAAGTGGTATTTCAATGTTTTAAATGACTTTAGCTCAGCGAATGGCTACATTAGCACTTTTAAATTAATTTCTTCTCAAAATTTAGAATATTTTGAAGAAAAAAGTTTTCCAATCATGAATTTCTTAAACGCAACCCAACTGAGTAATTAAAGCTTAAAATTAGTCTAAAATGTCAGAAATATTGTTTTTGCCCAACTTTAAAGTTTTGTAGCTCTAAAAATCTGCACTAAAGGAATTAAAAAAAATTTTGAGTGGCTCATAATAAGGATAAGAACCATTTTACCAATTTTTAGCGAAAAAAATTTTTTGTTTCTATGATTCGACAGAGAATGGGCGATATATATATATATATATATATATATATTTATATTGCTACGGACTTTTGAGGATTGCGACGTAGCCAAATCTAAAAATAACCGCTTCGATAGTACCGTCCTTGTTTTAGTATCCCGCACACTCGGCGGGTGTGTGGCTGTTTCTATTGTTATCCCACTCTTTTTTTCCGGCCAATATTTTATATTTCAAAAATCCTCAAAATTCCACGGAAGTTCCACTTAAATCAACCATTACTAAAACGACAAGAATTTGTGGATCATCGTTGTTCTGTATCATGATGCGACGACAATTTCTGCGTATTCGTGGTCGACGTCTCTCTCTTCGGTCAATGATTTGGATTTTAACGTGGTTCGGGTAGTGAAGCCTCTTTGGGTAATTTTGGCGGTAATACCTTGCCACAGCACAATATCGGCCTTGACATGCCCTGAGAGACAACAGAATGTCAACAATTTCGTTTCTCGAATAAACCGGCATATTTGGTCCTTTCGAGTCGCTAGAGACTGAGAAATTTCCACGTGAACTATCCTGAGAAGGGCTGTTTACAAGTCACCTCTGTCATAAATAATACTAAAGAAGTGTTTTTTAACGATTAAGATGAAACATTGTAGGCTTCTCCGGAATCACACCAGAAAAAAGAATAAAAATAATTTGTTTTCTTACAAGATGGAAAATAATTCTTCTCATGAAAGCTTCGAATACATAAAGGGTCTAGCCAGGTAAGATAGGTGAATTGGCCCCAGAAGCAGAGAGAAAAACTGATATAGCCATTATATTCTATATAAAAAAATATACCTCTATACAAATTTTCAGCCTTCTAAACCTAAACCTAACCTCAAAAACGCAATTTTTCATTTTTTGAGTCTCTTAGCTCTATCTCCGTCAGTTTTTAAGCTAGAATACTCTTTTTTTTTTTAATTTAGGTTTTTTGAAGCCCTATAAATTAGTCTCCGATGATTTTTTTGTAGGTGCAAAATTCAAATTTCTAGAGACGTTTGAAAATTTTTTCTTGAGATATTTCGAAAACTAAGATAGACGACACTTTGGAAAAAATATATAATATTTATTTATGCACCAAAAGTATGTAAAATTTTTTTCAGATCTTTAAAAGTGGTGGAACAACGTCAAAAAGGAAAAAAACGGTTTTTTTGCGTATTGTTGCCTATACACGGCCTAGCCCTCGTATCTTACACTTCCGTTTGCAATATTTTTGAGTGAAATTTTATTTTTTGAGACCCTCTGGGCTGTAATATATCGAGATTAACTCGGAATTTTCCAATTTTCACGTTAAGGCGCTCCCAGAGACCTTAAAAACCCATTATACTAATAAAAAAAAATGTCCCGCCAGGTGAAACTCGTATCATAATCCATAAAACTATGCATATATTCTTTTACATTATATCTAAATATATATAATTCAATACTATAAACAGGAATATACAGATATACTGAATGTATTGTTTCGGATTATCACTCAAACACGACCTAACGGGAGCAATCATCCTAATTCTTCCCAGTACGCCCGAACTCATGTGTACTGCATTTCTATTTACAGAAACAGATAGTAGATATAGGATGAATCAGCTGGTAGCTGCACAAATCTAGTTTAGAATAAGTATTTTTTATTGAAATAATACTTATATTAGATATTATTTTATTGCTATCTTTTAAAGATACTTGTTATCTTTAAAGTGCACGACATGGTAATTTAGAGCGCCCTTCCAGGGTGTGATCAGCAAAATGTTTACATCCATCGTGCTAATAGTCCACCCAACAGTATTATAAAGTTAATACTTTATAATTTAAAAAAATTAATTGATACTATCAATTTTATATACTTTAATTATTCAAATTATTTTTTGTTTTGGAATTAATGGAATTTTATCAATTTATGCTATTTAAAAAATGGAAATTTTACCCTGTATGTAGAATTTCAGAAAGAATATATTATTATATCGAATCATGCATAATAAGTAGGTACGATGAAAATTAAGTACAACTTGCAACTTGAGTATCGTTACTTGAGTATCAGCTGTTACTTCATTTTTTTATATGAAATATAAAAGCACACACATATGATAGTCGTCGGTAAAGATGTCATACTCAATTAAAGTAACAGCTTATACTCAAGTAATGATACTTCAATTCCAAGTGATACTCAATACTCAAGTCACGACTATTAATTCGAGCCTTAATCAGGGAGCTTCACTTTGTCTATACGATCTATGTCTGTCTTTATTGGCAGCTCCAGGCGTAACTATTGATGGATTCTACTTGGTACATAGGTCTTCTATTTTTAGTCTCCATGGTCCATAGCAACAACAAATAGTTTGTTTTCTCTAGTATTCATGTTACACTGAAAAACTTAGAGAGTTGCATTCACTCCCTATCGGCGTAAATCCAACTCTCAGTAGGGGAGTAGAGGGGTAGGAGTTACATTAACGCTGCCATGGAGAGTAGAAGATACTCCCCAACTTTTAAAGTCTGATTCACTTGCGATTCATGATGTAAACACAAGTATTTTAGGTTAGAAAATTATGCAAAATGTAAGTTTACGAGCGAAATTTGTATCTAATGTATTTACAAAACTATATTGAGAAATAATTGTAAAAAGTAACCTACAAACAAGCAATATATTGATTGTTTATAGGTTGTTATTCTTAATATAAGCTCCTGAAATTTAAGGTTAGGATTTTTTAATCACGCAAAATTTTGTGTGGTATAATTTAATTAATAGTCTTAAATAAAGATTCTACTTGTACTGTTACGTCATGTAAACTTTTATAAGCTAAAATAATTGAGCTTACATCGTTAATTTCAAGTAAATCACACTTTAAAAGTTGGGGAGTATCTCCTACTCTCCAAGGGAGCGTTACTCTGACTCCTACCCCTCTACTCCCCTACTGAGAGTTGGATTTACGCCGATAGGGAGTGAATGCAACTCTCCAAGTCTTTCAGTGTATATCTTGCATGTGTAATTCCAATTAGTGAATAAATTAGACTTGTCATAAGACTAATCAAACTAGAACAACTACAAATTAGACTTGATTATTGGCAACTTGTTGTCAAGTGATATTTGGTTACTTATTTCATAAGTTAATATTCTGTATATTTTATGTTTCGTAGGATTATAAATATTATAAAAACTATCATTTGCATTGTAGCCTATATTATTTTGATACTTTTTTGGACTTTTGATTCATTTTTATAGTGCAAAGAAAAGCTAATGAACTAGATTGTAAATATTATAGTAAATTAAATTATTATAGAATTTTGTTTCTGTTAATTTTTATTAAAAAGTTGTTGTAAATATTACTTACTAAATAAGCATTTACCAGAAAAAAATCTTTATTTAAGCAGAATCTTTAAAATTTATTATGACAATGGTTACATTTTATCATATCTATTATATTTTATGAGAATGAGTAAGAGTCCAATTCAAAACTCTATTGAGTTTTATACAAAAATTATGATGAGACCTATTATCTAGGTAGATATTGATATTCTTTGTTTGTTTTAATATGTATCTTTAATCTTATACGTGCTTCTTTACTTATGGAAGTATATTTCTTTGCATGACATTACAAAAGATCTGATAGTTGCAAGGACTTTTATTTTTTAACATCTACTGTATATTTAGATAAAAATAATTATAACTGATTTTCTTCTTAGTCAAGTATTTACATAAGAATTTTCACTTTTAATTTAATGATAGTTATGACTTACAATATTCAAATGTAAGTTTCTCATATATATAATTTGGTGAGAGGCAAGGTAGTTACAGTCATTACTATCTACATGTAAAGTAGATATAAAAAACTGCAACTTGTTACGAGTGTCAGATCTTCTTTAACATTGTACAAAAAAATATCCTCTCGTTAATGAAGAAAAAAATGTAAAAATATAAATAGATATTAAAATATTAAAGAATAATAATAGATCCACCTAGATAATTAGTTTTATTATTATTTTTTACAAACCCCTTTACAATCTTATACCTGTACCTAAATAAAATAAATATAAACTCAGAAAATCATTTCAACGTTTATTACCTTAGAGCAGTGGTCAATGGTCCACTGCTATAGCGAAGAAATCAAGTATTAGATTGTAAGTGTTGTATGAATGTATCTAGATGACCAATTAGCGGAGCCTATAAAAAGCCTTAAAGTGTTTGGTTACAATGTCCTACGACTTTGTTGATAGTAATCTAATGGTCGAACAAAAGAAAATATATTCCAAAATTTTATTTATAATCAAAATTAACTAAACTGAATTATATTATAATTATACATATTTTAATGTATGTGTATGTATGAATATATATATTATAACCAAAAATTGTATTTCTTACATATTTTTAGATAACAATAAATGTAACTGATTTTCTAAACTTTTTTAGATTACGTAACAAAAAAGCATTTTCTTTGAATCAATACTTTTTTATTCGATAATCAAATGAGTTTAGTAATAAAAAATAGAATAATATAGATGGTTAATTATTTTTATTATAAGCAAGTTAAAGTTATAGATGAAAAATAAAGAAATCATTCAAATATTTGCAATACCTGAGATAAAAGATCCTTGCATGAGAAAAATTAATTTAATTATCAAATTACATTAATTTTTCTCAAGCAAAGATGTTTTATCTCAGGTATTGCAAATATTTAAATGATAGTTTTAATCATTAATTAATCTTAAAATTAGACATCCATTGCCTTGAAACAAGTAATCGAATAACTTTTTCAGCAAATAGGTGGTTAAAGCTCCTGCGAATCCTGTTTCTGTAAATAGAAATGCAGTACACATGAGTTCGGGCGTACTGGGAAGAATTAGGATGATTGCTCCCGTTAGGTCGTGTTTGAGTGATAATCCGAAACAATACATTCAGTATATCTGTATATTCCTGTTTATAGTATTGAATTATATATATTTATATATACTGTAGAAGAATATATGCATAGTTTTATGGATTATGATACGAGTTTCACCTGGCGGGACATTTTTTTTTATTAGTATAATGGGTTTTTAAGGTCTCTGGGAGCGCCTTAACGTGAAAATTGGAAAATTCCGAGTTAATCTCGATATATTACAGCCCAGAGGGTCTCAAAAAATAAAATTTCACTCAAAAATATTGCAAACGGAAGTGTAAGATACGAGGGCTAGGCCGTGTATAGGCAAAAATACGCAAAAAAACCGTTTTTTTCCTTTTTGACGTAGTTCCACCACTTTTAAAGATCTGAAAAAAATTTTACATACTTTTGGTGCATAAATAAATATTATATATTTTTTCCAAAGTGTCGTCTATCTTAGTTTTCGAAATATCTCAAGAAAAAATTTTCAAACGTCTCTAGAAATTTGAATTTTGCACCTACAAAAAAATCATCGGAGACTAATTTATAGGGCTTTAAAAAACCTAAATTTAAAAAAAAAAGAGTATTCTAGCTTAAAAATTGACGGAGATAGAGCTAAGAGACTCAAAAAATGAAAACTTGCATTTTTGAGGTTAGGTTTAGGTTTAGAAGGCTGAAAATTTGTATAGAGGTATATTTTTTTATATAGAATATAATGGCTACATCAGTTTTTCTCTCTGCTTCTGGGGCCAATTCACCTATCTTACCTGGCTAGACCCTTTGGCTTTGAAAATCAAAATGGAGTTTAAACTCAATTTTACTGTTGTTTGACCCCTACTATTACCTACAACTCAAGACAATTTTGTTGAACTTCCTTCCCGAACCCGAAATAAAAAAATTAGGTGTTTTAAAGAAAACAGTCGACCTTTTTTATTTATTTTGGTTATTGGGTTATTGGGTTTTTGTTATTATTATTATTAACCGTACCCTTGCCCGATCATTGGTGTACATAGATGAAGAAAATAATAAAGGACCCCGCAAGACGCCTATGGGAAAAGTGGTTTCGGTTAATTTGGCTGCATTTTGGATATGTTACTCATTTTGGCGTCCTGAACAAATGTCTCAATGGGCATAAAGCTCAAATCTCAATAGGTCCCAATATAGGGCCCGCTGAAGTCAGTATAACACGGTACCAGTGCAATACACTTTTTGTTCTACTCAGTACTGTTGTTTCCATTAATATGGCCCGATTTTCGGTTTAACATGTCTCAAGCAAATACTTTAATGGGTCCGAACCTTAGAACTGAATGGATCCCAAGATTAGCTCAGGGTCAAGGTCAAATCAAGGTCAAATCAAGGTTATCGCATTAATCTTGGGCTAGGGACCATTTCTATATGTTTTTGGGGTCGCTGAATCCGAATCCGGGGTCTGTTTCACTCAAGCAGGTCAGGTTTAAGGTCAGGTCAAGGTCAAATCCGTAAAATTCATTGCAAACGAAGTGAAAAAGTACATTTACATGTTTTTTGGATCGCCAAATCCGAATCCGGGGTACGTTTGACCCCTCCTTAAACCTTGGTACACTTGTACTTATTTTTATAGTGATTGAATCCGCAATGAAGTATATTTGTGAAATCATTCCGCATACAAATAAAATAAAAGCAGAAATATAACAAAATAATCAAAATCCGTATTAGTCAAAATAAAAGAAGGGACTCTTGCCGTTTGCATTAGCATTACCCAGAGTTTACCACGTGGAGGCTGCAAAGTTGGACTTAAACTCCTTGTTCATGGTCAGTCTGTCAGTCATTATAGTTATTAAGTCGTGTATATGTTGAGTTTGTCTATTCTACCGTTACTTTTATTGTCTTTTTAATATTTATAGGTACTAATCTTTTTAATCTTTTATAATCTTTTACAAATCTCTATTCTTCACCATCGACTATTAATTTGTCTTGATCTGCACCATCATCATTATTTCTGTGGCCGGCATCTAGAATGTATCTAAGAAGCATCGTACTAGGATACTGTATGTTCTGTTCATATCGAGCCCACCCAAGAAACCATAGAATACTTGCAAAATGTGCACAACAACCTAAAGTCCTTGCCCCAGCCTTACAGGTACAATAATATCCTAGTATAACATCACCTTCATCTTCATCTACCATTCAATCACGATTAGAAACGATGACTAAAAAGGCTATGACTTCAACGCATCGAATAAAATATATCCAATGAACTTCTGATCTTAGAAATAAACTTAAACACGTATTCAGATGTGGAAAACAAAGACTGAAGTAGGATCAAATTAAATATGACATTACGGTTTTTATACTTTTGTATTTTTTTAAATTGTCATCTCCGTTTATGTAATTAAAAAATTAATTAAAAAAAATGTTGATTTCAGTAAGTGAAATTCAAACTATTAGAACAATTTCAATGATATGCATAGAGATATTACAGATAGAGTAGGCATGCTATAGGCGCGCGTGCAAGTGGAAACGTCCGGTGATTAGAAAGGGAAAGAGAATCGAGTTGTTATTTTTATCTCTCTCCATTGCGCGTATTTTTTTTTTGCTCATCTGCACAAGTAATTTTTTGTTTGTACTCGTTTGCGCGAATGTTTTTTCGTTTGTTCTCGCTTGCTCGTCAGTTTTTTTGCTTGTGCGTGTTTGTGCAAGTGTTTTTTTATTTTTGTTCGTTTGCGCTAGTGCCTAAGAGTTTTGTGTTACTTGATGAGTATATGTATGACTACGTGTTGTTGTCAATTATGATGTATTGGCGTATATATGCTTGAGTTTGTTTATTTTTGTTCTTTCAATTATCTTACCGATTTAGTTCACTCGTACAGCTCTTGATCAACCTCACCTCCTGATTAGCCCCACTAGCATACCCTGGATTCGGATTTAGCAATCCAAAAAACGTGTAAATGTACTTTTTCACTTTGTTTGCAATGAATTTTACGGATTTGACCTTGATTTGACCTTGACTCCGAGCTAATCTTGGGATTCATTCAGTTCTAGGGTTCGGGCCAATTAAAGTATTTGCTTGAGACATGTTAAAATGAAAATCAGGCCATATTAATGGAAACAACAGTACTGAGTAGAGCAAAAAGTGTATTGCACTGGTACTGTGTTATACTGACTTCAGCGGGCCCTATATTGGGACCTATTGAGATTTGAGCTTTATGCCCATTGAGACATTTGTTCAGGACGCCAAAATGAGTAACATATCCAAAATGCATGATCTTTGTGAAAAAATCAATTCTTTGATTAGAAAAGAACGGATATACTCGACCTCCTCTTAACCTTCAAATGACTTTAAAAATAAATCTCAAGGTCAAAATTGATTTTATAGAAAGATAGCCCCCAGTGTCCCGAATAATTTTCGTATGAACAATTTTTTTATACAACGCCAACCATCGTAAATATCTCGGTGGTTTCTTTAAAATGGGACACCCTGTATATATGATATCAGATTAGCTGTGCGATTGCTTTTGTTAACACAAAAGCGTGCGAATTTCCAGTTGCAACTAAAAACAAAAAATAATATATATTCTATAAGAGAATGAGGTATAACCGGTTTGGTAATCCTTTAACACACCAGACAAAACAAACAACTTTACTTAAAATAAGAAACAGTTACAGTTTATTAAATGAAATTTAATAAACAAGGGTAATAAATAAATGAAAATTACCGCTCAGGCCGAGTTATTATAAAGGCTCTTTTTGATCAACTGATCGAGCTCCTGTCGCTCTTGATTTGTTATGTTAGCAATGCCTACTGATGACATTACTGACGTATTCATCGATATGCTAGCAACTTCTAATTCGATAAAAGTGTTGGCATCCTTTATGTATAACCTGTCAGTGACAGGATCTAGAACTGTTCTGAATATACGTGTGAAGTTTCCTCCAACGTAACAGTCTTCATCTAGATCTGACATAATGACGACCTTTACATCCTTTGTAATGCCAGCTTCTGTAAATAATAGCATAACATACCCAGCTAATAGCAATTACCTGTCATCAGCTACCCGAGCCTGACCTAAACCAGCAGGAAAGAGTTGTCTGTTGAGTGTTAAGGCTATTTGTCAACCTGCAACACCCATCACTATGCACGAAGCACCAGGGTCATATAAGGCCCTAAGTCGGAATTCACCAACTGTTACCTTTAACCACCAACAAGTTCCATTTATAGCTTTCTTCGTTGGTCGTTGATTTTGCTCCTTCTGCGGTTCATCTGCCAACGCCAATTAACTTTGCTGCTTTACATCTATAGCCTGATTCGTGGGTTCTTCCTCTGACCCTTGCGTTGGCTCTGGGTCTGTAGGTAGTCCGGGAGCAGTTGAGATCCCGCTTAACCGCTCCTTTTCTCGTTTCCCGAATACGTTGGGCAGAATTTTATCGAATACCCAAGCATGCCCCATTTATTACACTTCAACGAACCCATCGGTAAAAATTTTGTTCCTCTGGGATTACCCTGACGTCAACCGTTGTTGGTACTCTTCCTTTTAGAGTTAGGACTGTCAGATTTTTAATCCTGTTTATTCGTTCGCCCTTTTTGCGTATTTACAGCTTGCTTATTCCACTTCTGCGGATCAGCTTGCCTATAAGGTTGGTGTTAAGGCAAGTTCTTTGTAAACTCCTTAAACTTTTCATCCAAAAGTTTGGCAAAGGAGTTGACAAAGTTCGAAGGTATTATACTTTCCGATTTTATATTGACTGATGCAACCTTTTTATTATTGGGTTGCTTATCGGTCAGTGGTTCGTATGCCATTTCTGACAACAAACTTGCCTCTGGAAGTGGTCATGGCCTATAACTTCTCTTATATTCGAGAGTTTGTTTTGCTTCTTGAGTTTGATCAAGGAGCTCCTCTATTGACGCCATCTCTGCTTGTTTAATAATAAAAAAAATCAATAACCAAAACTATTTCCTGCTTGGCCTATTACAAAGATTACTTATGATTTAATACAAATATTAATATCGTTACTCTAAACAGGCGGATAAAGTAAGAAGATGAAACAATTTATTTCAAAATTGTTAGTGTGGCCACCGAAAATCTCGGAATTGACTTGCACACACTATACAAATCTGTACGCTGTGGAGCTGTGCTCAACACTGGCCTATCCTCACCTATTTTGGCTCAAAACACAAAAAAAAAATACCTTTTTCGGCCTGGATTCGAACTTATTCGAGCAACGTATCTACGAATATATCACACTTATGTGGACCTATATGTCACTCCAAAATACTCTATGTTCCTTGATTCTGGCTGTGGTTTTATTTAATAAAAAGTTTATAAGCTTTTGTTAACCCTAGATAGCAAAAAAAAACAGAATTTCGGAGCAGGGTCACTGTGTCAATGGGTCTGACAAAAACAGAAAAAACACAACAAAAATTTTTACTCCAAAATGGCTTAATTTGCTCAAAAAATGATTTTCATTTAAACTTTAAATATACATTTTTTTAATTTTTCAAAAAATTCAAGTTTTTTTGAAATTTTGAACTGAAAAAAAAATTTTACATAACAAAAAATATATTTCAAAACATCAAATTTTGCAAAATTAGGCCTGTTGACTCTAAAAATAAATTTTCCAAAAGTAAAATTTTCCGGAAAAATCGCTTTAAAATTGTCAAAAACGTTAAAAAAACGATTAAATTATTCTTACAAAAAATCAAAATTTTAAGAAAATTTCCTCTTGCTTCGAGAGAAAATCTCTGCCAGAATTAAGCAAAAACAACACTAATATTTTCGATTTAAGGCGACTTCGGAATTTAGGTTAGGTTTTATTTTTTAATTTACAAATCATGCATTTAATACATGAAATTTTTTGGATTTTTTAATTTTCCACTATTTTTTGATTCTCACAGAATGGTGGAAAACTTATAAATCCAAAATATTTTACAAACTAAAAGCGTAGTTTGTAAACTACGAAATGAAAATTTAGCCTAACCTCCGTAGTCGCCTTCACCTCGAGAAAAAAAAAATTTAATTGTCTGGTGTAGAACCGTTAAGTGGGCAACATTGTAACAGGTGGTATACTAGATTAAATAAAATCCACTTGTTACCCTTTGTTACAAGTACCCTAACTGTTATAATAAGATCAGCTAATCGTTAGCACCAACTGCTCGACCAGATCTCGTACCTCAATTATAATATATATATATATATATATATATATATCTCTCCTATATTATATAGACGTAAGCCTCAAAAAATAGCATTCTTGCGTCCTCCCCCCTCCTCTCCAGCCTCACATTTTAAAATTTTTTTAACGTGAGTATAGGTTTTTATTTTCAGCCTCTGTGAGATGCCTCCCCCCTCCCCCCAGCCCCCCCCTCCTCGACCCGCCTCTGACATCGCCTCAACGTTTGTCGCCTCATATTACCTCATAGGTCTCCTCAAAGACTCCTCAGAGACGCCTCAGGTAAGCCTTAGGAATTCCTCGAAACGCCTCAAGTTTGTGAGAGTGATATTTTTTAAAATTTTCAAAAATAACGTAAAAATAGTTACCGACGCCTCAGTGCTTCCTCATCCCCTCCTCTTACAACGCCTCAGGGTACGCCTCAGAGATGAGGCATTTTTTTTGTATGCCTCTTGTCCCGCCTTATACATCGCCTTAGAGACGCCTCAATGTTTCCTCATCCCCTCCTCTTACAACGCCTCAGGGTACGCCTCAGAGATGAGGCATTTATACGTATGTATACACAAGAATAAGTACATCACAAATTGGGGGGGGGGGGGCTGGCGAGCAGGGCGAGCAGGGGGGTACCCCCTAGTATATATATATATATAATATTATATCAAATCAACTATAGAATTGTTTTTGTTAACACAAAAGCGTGCAAATTGCCAGTTGCAATTAGAAGCAAAAATTAAGATATATTCTATAAGAGGATGAGGTATACAGGCATGGTAATCCTTCACTACACTAGACAAAACAAACGACTCTATTTAAAATGAGAAACGGTTAAAGTTTATTGAATGAAATAAAATAAACAAGGATAAGAAATAAATGAAAATCATCGCTCTGGCCAAGCTATTATAAAATAACTAATGAATAGCTAAATTATTAAACAAATACGTCGCAAAATGCAATAAACAAATCTAATGCATGCTACGCATACGTGGTTTCAACCACCTACCTTTTAAATACAGCGTTCGCTCATAATTAAGATGTAAAGCAAAAAAGAACCGACTCCATGTCTCTCTCTCTCTCTCTCTCTCTCTCTCTCTCTCTCTCTCTCTCTATCTTTATCACTTTATGTATATGTAAGCACGGTTGTGAAGTTAGTTTAACTGTAAGTAAAAACTTTATATTAAATCTTGTGTGCAGTGACCCACCTACACACACAAGAATTTAATACCACACAGGCACTCACACTTACAATAAACTCACGCGCGAATTTATCAATAATGATTATCTAAAACAGTAAAGAATACAAAAAGAGATAGCGCGGCTAGAAGGCTAACAACTTCAACAATGGCAGTTCCAATAATGCCTAGATAGAAAGAATAAGCTATCTTCCTCTCTCTTCCTATCCTCCTTACCTGCGCGCGTCTCATTTGCGTATCTTTATGTAAGCCAGCACGAGGCGCTTCACACGTGGTTAACCGAGTCCATCCTGTGCTGCCCTCGCTTATCAGCTGGCGTAGCCTACATAACGAGTATAGCATCGCTACTTGTTACATCTTATAGAAGACTATTAAAATTATTTTATGTTTTGAATAATATCTAATTATTTATAAATTGTTTCTCTAAAATTCATTAATTTTATTCGAAATTGATATGAGCCGTTACAACTCGTATAACTAACTTCGATTTAATTTGATCATATGTGTTTATTAAACTTTATAAAGAAAAACAAATACAAAGATATAAAAATATTACATGCATAATCAAAAAATTTGAGTTAATAACAAGAAGAATTATAAGTTTTACAATAATCCTGAATTACACGCGCCTAAGCTAACCTAAAAACGCGTCGACGGCAATCTAGAGCACGCGCATGTATCTGTAAGTTTGTACGTTACATACAACGAGAATAAACTTTGAATATGGCTTGTGAGCGATTATACACAAGCCCGCTTCGCGATGACCCGTTAAAAGGACGTTGGATCTCTCTATCCTTTTCTAATTGCAAAATGTAAGTTTTTAGAAAAACTAGTGATTATTGATAGAAATGGAGAGTTGTCTGCAACTTGTATAGTAAATAGCAATATTTTTTCTAATGAGGACAAATTAATTTTGATGCTTTGTTTTCAAGAAAAGTTTGACATACTTGCAAATGCAATCACAAGTTAGGCTACAGAATATGATGTTTAAGTATGTCAAACTTTTTCGATTGTGTAAGTCAGAGCCACCAATAAGGAGTTATGACAGTTTAAAATATAAATTTTCATGTATTATTTATTTTTCTTATTGAAAATATCCTGTCATATACTAAACATAAACATCTGGTTTTAATATTAAAAAACTATTAAAATAAGTTTAAAAATCTTATAGTAGAATGTTATTTATCAATTAGAAGCTTAATTATTATGTTAATTAATGTTATTTATCAATTAGAAGCTTAATTATTAATTAAACATTACTCATTATTATAATTACAATCACTTTCGAAAGGCAAATAAGACTGAGTTATTGCAAGCTCAAATAATTATTTTTTAATAAAAATTTACTGATTTTGAAAAGTTATTTCATTAATAAAAAAGAATAGTTAAATATTCACTAGTTTACTCGGCTTAACTTTCTATAAAAAGTATCTGTTAAATGGAAAATGATGATATGATTTTGGAACACACACTATTAAAGGAAATGATAGTGGCTTCCATTACATTTAAATTCAGGATCTGTATCATCTTCTAAATAAGCTGCTACAATTGGAGTACTGATTTTTAGATTAGCATTAATAATTTCATTATTACGAGGTACACCTTAAGTAATATTCATAGATGCTACACGAGCAAAATAGAAAGTTTTCAAGGTTATTTAAGTACGAGGTTCTATAATAAATCACCAGCAGTGCCTTGTTCACTTTTTGCTCCCATATATTTATCCTTACTTGTATGAATAAATTTAACAAGTTGTGACACAGTTAAACGGACAATATACCTGTAAATTGGGGCATTTGGTTTAAGAGGACGTTGGATTTCGCTATCCTTTTCTAATTTAAAAATGTAGGTTTTTGGAAAAACTAGTGATTATTGATAGAAATTAAGAGTTGTCTGCAACTTGTATAGTAAATAGCTAAAGCGTAGAAGCTTACTGTGCGATTCACACTGAGGAGAGAGATGGAAGTATACTGACCTACAGAATACGTACAATTCGCCATTCTCGTTACATTACATGTGGATATTATATTTATTTGTAGCATTAATTTTTATATAAAATCATATTATACTTTTTATCTGATGATAACCTCTCAACTTTTTCATTATCTTATCTATATTCTGTTTGCTATACTTCCTTTTTATCTCTTACTTACAAGATTAGTTTTTAGCTTTCAGTTGGAGATTATAAGAAACTTCATGAAAAATAAACTCTGTGTTATATTTTATTTGACTAATCTTTGGTTATACCATGAAAACAATTTTTTTAATGAATTTATTTTGAGAAATGATAAAATTTGATATTTTAAGAATAAAGCAACATAAGTCTCTATAACTGTACGCTGTTTTATTAAAATCTCTAATCAAAAGATGAAACGCTCTCCTCTTAAGAATTGAATTGAAAAATTTTGACATAATATATCCTTTTCAGTAAAAGTAACATTATGTAATAATTAATGTTTAGACGTCTTATGATTGCGGTTGGTTGCTGTGATTAATGGTGGTAAAAATTACAGGATTGTTCTATAAAATTTATACGATATCATTGCAATAATCAGGAAAAAGACGTCGACTCTTGTAATTGCGGTGTATCCATGTTGAATTTCTGTTTAAATTATATTATAGTATACATTTATTGTAATTAAAGTAAAAATAATTTTGGAAATTGTTATGAATGAACGTAGAAGTAATAAATATATTTTATGGGGATTTCGACTTGTACAACCTCAAAAAATATGGTATATCATACATCCAAAACTGACATGAGTTTAATCGTATATCACTGACAATGAGAATGAATTAATTTAATATTAATATATACCGATGTCTGTGACATGCTGATTTTAATTATTTGTTTAAATAGCTCTCAAGTTTTTATACATGATTAGATTCAATTATTGCTATCATATCATTGGATGAATTCAAATTAAAATGAAAATCAATTTTCACATTTACATTATTCATCTGTACTATTATAAATAGAATGCTCACTCACCCTAAATCACACTATTTATAACTTGTAATAAAAAAAAAGTTATCACAAAATATCAACCATTATTTCAAACAAATTTGTCAGGATATACATTCATACATGTTTTAAAGTACCCTGTTGAAAAAATTGATATAGAAATAGAGAAATTTTTTTTTGAATGTAAGAGAACATACGGTGACTAAAAATTAATTATTCAAATCATTTATGAAGAGGATCCATATCCTGAAACCGTACGATCCGAATCATTCATCCGTAGATCCAGATTCTAGATCTGGATCCATCCAGATTTCGGGTACCCAGGTATTGAAAAATTGAAATATCTGAATCCAATCAGCATTCCTAATTAAAATAAATATAAGTTATCGAATATGGTATTCTTTTGTAACATGAGGAAAGGGGGTAGTGAAAAATTCTACGATTTTTTACATAGGGGGAGAGGGGTCAAAAATTGAGCAAAAACGTCTTACGTAATTCATGGGCGGCCTTAAAAGTAAACAATTTGATTTTTCAAGATTTTTTTAAAAATAAAGCAATAAAATCAATTCTTTCTCATTGAAGAAAATTTTACTTTTTGTGATACAAGGTGCAAAAATTTTACTTTTTGTGATATATTTAATTTTGTAAATGAAAAAAATATATGCTGTGAAATATTAATTTTTATTTTGTACTAAATTGATCATTAATCACTTTTATCTTCAATCATTTTATCAATATGCTCCAAATAGTTTCGCCCAATACTAATAAAAGCTAAACTGGAACCAATTCCGGTTAGACTGAGAAGGGTTTGATTTCCTGGAACCATCGTTCTTAAAACAGACCAAATTAAAACTGAACCAAATCCAAGCAGTAAAGAACCTGTAATGCTAAAAAAATATTTCTTAATCGTAAAATAAATAATTTTGACTGCAGTATATGCTTAAATGATATATCATCATATTTAAGAGGATGTAAAACATCAAAATTAAAGTTATTAGATCTTTTCTATCTAATTTTTAATCTAAAATTTTTTTAAATATCTCTATATTATAAATGTAATTTATTATTCAAATGAAATTTCTTTACTAACGGTATACAGCTCCTATAAAATGCGTAAAGAAAAGCATACCGAAGTAAATAATTTCATGACGATATGCAACGGAAACTATAGAATGAAAGTAGTGCTTCACTAGAGTGAGACAAGACAATAATTTTAGAAATATTATATTGGTCTTAAATTTACTTGAAATTTAACGTCTTGTCTTGGTCTTGACTAATATAATCTTGTCTTGTCTCGTATTGTTTTCAATTTCTTAATTTTTTATACTGCTTGTTTCCAACTTTTAAACCATTTTAAATTATAGCTATTATTATACAAACATCACCAATTTAATATTTGTAATTATTTATAAAAAAAACTTATCAACTCAAAACGAGTGAACCCAAAATCCGAAACTTTCAAAACCAAAATTAGTAAATCTAAAACCCAAAATCAGCCAATCTACAATTTCTGAACCCAAAAGTAAAAAGCCCAGTAACCCAAAATTAGGAATTGCAAAAATCATAAACCTAAAACTCGAAAATCAGACAACCCATAAACCCTTAACTAACAAAGCCAAAATTCAAAACTAACAATAGAGGCTCCGTGACTCAGTCGGCTAAGACCTGCGACCACGCACTTAGACGGTTGAAACTCGTTCGTTCTCGACGTAGAGGGTTCAAATCCCCGTCAGTCCGAAATTTTCGGAGGTATTTTAAAAGGTATTCACCGGTTTTTTCAGTGACGCAGATTGGCTTGATGACACAAAACTAAATTATAGTTTCTTGCACTTACACAAGTTTATTGTTGTACTCGCTAACACTCTAAAAAGGGATGTGATCTTGAATAACCAGAATAAAAAAAACTACCCGATTTCGAACCCATAAGCCCAGAAATAGGAAACCAACAAATTAGTATTAGCTTGCCCATAAACCTAAAACTAATAAGCTTATATCTAAATCATCAATTGCAAAGAAAGTAGCAGACTCAAAATAAATTAGCGAACTTCGAAATCATAAGCCTAAAAATATACACGGAAAAACTTTTGCATATAAAATTCGTTCAAATGTTATATGTGAATTCAATTTTATTACTACTGAAATAATTTCAATATCCTTCTTCAAAAGAGATTAGACTCAAATTAAGATGATATTTCCCTCATCAATAATGAAATTGAGAACCAGTCTTATATGCGCTCGATACACTCTCAAGTTTGTACATTGACTAAGTTCGAAACGTAATCAGTAGTTTTTATATCCAGAGTTGATCGGGTTTTAGCTTCAACTCGAACTGTAACATCGAAATAAAATAACTAAAAAGAGTTTGACATCGGACTTGCTATATTTTAGCTACTAAATCGAGGATTAATTGAGAACTAAAAAAACTGTCAAATATATAACAAATTTTGTATTTAATTTGTGCTTGAAAGAATTCGAAATTGATTTTGGTGCGTGTATGATCCACAAACATTTTCATAACATAACTGAGTTATTTTTATCTTCAAGATTATAGATGTAAACATATTATCTATTTAAATTATAAAAAACTTGCAAATATGTACGTGAATCATATTCGGAACAAATAAACCACCGTAATTTTCAGACTTGATCGGGTTTTAGCTTTGACTCGAAATGAATGAGTTTAATTTAATAATTAATGTATGTGTGTGTGTGTGTGTGTGTGTGTGTGTGTGTGTGTGCGTGCGCGTGCGTGCGTGTGTGTGTGTGTGTGTGTGTGTGTGTGTGTGTATGTGTGTGTGTAATTTCAGTTAGTAAGTTGTACCTCGAGAACTACTCGATGGATTTGCTTCTAATTTTGCATGGAATTTAGTTTTTTGACTAACTTGCTAGGAAGCTATTGACAATTGGTTCTTCTAGCGTAGTTTTCATTTTAGAGTTGTTAAAAAAAAAACAAATTTCGATTTTTCATTTTTTAGGTTTTTTTTATTTACTATTCGATGAATTTGCTTCAAAATTTGCACGGAAATCATTTGTGATTGCCCAAATAAAATAAATTTCAAAAAACTATTTTTCTTAGCTTAGTTTTAATTTTAGAGCATTTTGAAATTTTTGAAAAAAATGTTTCTATTTATTAGGCTAATAAAATCTTAAAAACTACTCGATGGATTTACTTCAAATTTTCCTTACAATTAAATTTTTCGATCAACTGGTGCGAAAGCTATTGAGAATTGGTTTTCTTAGCGTAGTTTTTTTTTCAGTCATTTTAAGAATTTTAAATATCTTTCGATTTTTCATTTTTTTTGTATTTTACGTAAACTACTCGAAGAATTTGTTTGAAAATTTATATAGAACTTAATTTCCACTGCCAAAAGTAGAAAAACTTCTGAAAACTGATTTTCTTAGCGCACTTTTAATTTTACAGCATTTTTAACATTTTTTAAAAAATTTTTATTTTTCATTTTTTTCTATTTTACGAAAGATTCGCTCCAAAATTTGTATGCGAGTGATTCGCTACTGTCTGATGAAAACAAGCTTTAGAAAAGCTTTCTCGGCGCAGTTTTAATTTTAGAGCATTTTGAAAATTTTCAAACAATATTTTACTTTTCATTCATCTTTGATTTTGCGTAAACCATACTATAAATTTTCTCCAAAATTTTTTAACAATCAATTCGCTATTGTCTGAAGAGAATAAACTTTCTAAAACTAATTTTCTTAGCGTGTTTACAATTTTAGAAGATTTTAAAGATTTAAAAAAAAATGTCGATTCACCTTTTCTTATTTTTTTTATTTTATATAAAGTACTCGATAGATTTGTTTTAAATTTTGCAGGGAAATTATTTGCGGTTGCCAAAAGAAGGGAAATTTTCAATAATATATTGTTATAGCGTAGTTTTAATTTTAGAGCATTTTTAGAATTTTGAAAAAGAAATTTTGAAAAGAAACTTATTTATTTAGCCAATTAGATCTCGAAAATTACTCGATGGATTTACTTCAAATTTTGCATACTATCTATGTTTTTGTATGAGTAGACGGGAGGCTATTGAAAATTTGTATTCATAATTTAGTTTTTTTTATAGAGCCATTTTAAGTATTTTAAAAAAATTATCGACTTTTCATTTATTTTGTATTTTACGTAAATTGATGAATTTGCTTTGAGATTTACAAGGGAATTATTTGCAACTACCAAAAGAAGGATAACTTTTAAAACCGATTTCATTAGCGTAGTTTGAATTTTATAAAATTTTTTCATTTTACGTAAAGTATTCGGTAGATTTGCTCTAAAATTTGTATACAAGTTATTTGCTACTGTCTTTATAAAACAAGTTTTTAAAAAATAATTTTCTTAGAGTAGCTTTTTGTTCACTTTTTTTGATTTGTGATTTAACGCATTCACTAACTCTTTTCTTACTTCCTCACTTCCCCTCTGTCCTTCTATCTCAGATTGTTCCTCATTTTTACCCTATTTTCATCCATCCTTGCCTCTCTCTTCCTATTTTCTAATCACTCTCTCACATTCACTAATTTTTCTTAAATATAAATTGTATTTTACATTGAAATCATATTTTGAGAAATGAAATCAAATTACTCTAAGTCAATGAGCTCTTTGAGAAAGCATTGCGCCAAAGCACTTGTCAGCGTTTTTTGATAATATATATTTAAAAAAAAATTAACCATGTAGGCAATTTGGAAATTTTTCTCATTTTCTCGTATTTGTTTAATCAGTTGTAGTTTTTTTTAAAATAGGGCTAGAAAACAATTGTAAAAAGATTCGAAAAGGGCTCCAAACATGTTACCTGCAAAAATTAAAAAAAAATTTTTACGTTATCTTTTGTAAAGTTTTAAACACTTAAATAAAAAGTGAAAAATAATAGCTAGTATAGTAGTGATTTGGTTTTAGTAGAAAATCATAACTATTTAATATTAACTGTAAAACAATAAACTATGAAACAAGAAAAAGATTTATTTTGCAAAAATATTGTCATAGAAATCAAAAGTTTTGCATAATAATAATAATAATGATAGTGATGGCGACGGCAATGACGACGGCGATGACGATAATGATGATGATAATAATGATAATAATGATAATAATGATAATAATGATAATGATGATAATAATGATAATAATGATAATAATGATAATAATGAAGGGTGTCAGCTAGAGGTTCCGGGCATTACCCAACCGCTCCTGGGCGTCATTGTCGCATCAATGCATTTTACAGCAATGCTATAACGTTGACGGCAAATGGGAAGTAATAACCCGAGGAGAAATGACCTTGCAAAAAAAACCAGGGACCATCTGACCCGGATGGTAGAAACCCTGTAAGGGTCCCGCTTTGGGTACAAGATAGGGGTGGTTCCCTGAATAAATTACCTACTTTCATGGGAGATGTGTGATTCAAATACAGGATTACACCAGGTGAGTACCCCTTTACAGGGAAATCTCACCTCCGCTTCCGATCGAGTGAAAGCCTCGGTGGGCGGAGCTGGCCTCAAAGATCCTGGGGGAGGTCGAATTCACGTTGACCATATTGTCGCAGGGTCGGGAGATCAGGCCTCAACGACAATCATTTCTACTGAAAGGCTAGAGAAGACAACCTCGCATAAAAAACGTGAAACGGATAGTCTGCAAGTACCGAGGGTACGAAGAAGTAGCCAGAGCAGTATTGCTAGCGCTGGGAGTGCGAAAAGTGCTTTCAGCGATGCGTCAGGCTTTGAGCCGGATGGCATGCGGACAGATATCGATGAATTTTTGGAAGCGACGAGAAGTCAAGATATTCTGATAGAGGAAATGAAGAAAGAAGTGGAAACTATGCAGGAAACTTTGAAAAAAACACAAATCTTAAGATTCAAAGTGCGGTAGAAAGATCGCAGGATCACCTAAAGCATGCTGTTGATCAGCAGGAACAAATTAAGGAGAAATTAAAGTCTCTGCGGAATGCGATCGATCAAATTTATAATCAACACATGCAGAGAAAAATAGGACGGAGACGTATGCACGCTAAGGTTCTCAGAGATACTGTTCTTGCGTTCAGTGGTTTTAAAAGGGACCGAGGCAGCGTAAGTAACAGCCCGGAGGATGGACGGCAAAAGAAAAAAAAGAAAAAGAAAGCGACTTTTGAGGTTGCGAATACGCAACCTCTCACGCAGACGGGGCTAACCAGTCAGATGCGTCCCACAGCTGAGAAGCCAAGAACCAGGAAGAAAGAAGCAGTAGTTGTAAAAATTACATAAGGGTCCACATACGCTGACGTCCTTGGAAAGCTTCGCACGGGAGTTAAGCCGCAGGATAGTAGCACTGAAGTCTTGAGCGTTAGACCAACAACAAAAGGGAACCTTATAATCGAGATCTCGAAAGAGTCCGATAAAAAGGCCTTTGCTGATAATGTTAAAGTTGCAGTAGGGGATCTAGGAACCATTAGTATGGATGAGCGGAAAAGGACAATTGAAATTCGTGATCTGGACCAGATGACAACAGGAGTGCAGGAAGCAATAAGTCGGGTCCTAGGCTCTGAACAAAGAGCTCGAAAGGTAATGATTCTCGGACCCAATAAAGTTGGATCTAAGATGGCAGTGGTTGTTCTTAGTGAGACCGAGGCAGAATATCTCTTGAGCAAGGAAAGAATCCAGATAGGATTTGTTAACTGCAGGGTAGAACGGAGAATCATGGTGATAAGATGCCATAAATTTCTGGGCTTTGGTCACAGACAAGATCAGTGCCAGGGACCTGACAGGTCTGCGCATTGTTTCAGGTGCGGAAAAGCAGGACATACAAGAGCGGCATGTGGAAACGATGCCTGTTGCTTCTTGTGTCTACAAGAAGGTTTAGATGGCAAAAATACCAAACATGTGGCTGGTAGCAGAATTTGCAAGGTCTATAGGCGAGCCCTGGAGGCCGAGAAAAGGAAGAACCTAGAGACATTGAAAAATTCTCGGAAAAGAGGTGCTTCATAACAAAGAATAAAGAAAGAGAAGAACAAGGTTCTATAAGGAAGGTGCTGCAGCGAAATGGTGACCCCACCCCGAAGTAATGCCGAGAAGGCTTAAGTGCCAGGGTGGACTAAAGGTCACGAGGTGGATGTTACTGGCCTTTTGCCCGTGTGACGATTGCATCTTCTTGCAATCGTCCCGCGGTCAGAAGGACAGGGGGTTAGACGGTCCCCTGGGACTCTGATGCCCTGGATGTGGAATGAAAGGTCCTTTCCACAGTCAAGGCTGACGTGCACTCAGGAACCCGTCACACCGGTGGCAGAATTCCCTTCTGCATGGCGATAACGCTTTGCGGAATCGCACGGCGGGCGTGGATCCTGTTGCTGAAGGTCTGGTTTAGGCAGATTTCCCGTTTTTTTACCACCATGAAAAAAAAAAAATTATTATTATTATTATTATTGTTATTATTATTTTTTTTTTTTATAAGGTGGTAAAAAAAGGGAAAATCTGCCTAAACTAGACCATTAGTAGGGAAAGTCACAGCTCAGCAATAAGCTGCGAGTTTCCTCCACCGGTGAAACGGGTTCCTACGCCTGTCAGCTCGAGGGATGGTGAGAGCCACAATTAGTGCCTCAAATCACCCCCAGGGCATCCAGGACGAAGGGGACCGTCTAAACCCCCCGTCTCTCCTGAGTGCGAATCGCTGGCAAGAAGATGCCATCGATGAGCACTCAGAAGAGGGGTAACATCCACCTCTGTCCGCCTGCAACGTAGAACTGCGTTAGCATTACTTCGCCGTTGCAGGTCCGTCTTAATCTACAGTCCGTTACGTTTGTCGATTCTGTCTCTACTGTCTGACTTTGTCACTTACACAATCACATTCACTAGTGCTACCATTCATACTTTAGCTGAGGTAGGTGGGGTCGCTGAGCCCAAAAAGCATTTCTGCTTTCCCTGCGTCTTATTATCCTTGTTTTGGACTTCTTCAGCTGCCATGCTTCAGCCTAAAAAGTTAGCTTAAGAAACCTTCATACAAGAATTAATTTTTGCTTCCATGAGTCTTTTCTTTTCTGCTGCCAATGCTCGCCTAAAGACCTCGCATTCTCCGCTACCTGCTACGTGTGCTCGCTTCTCCTCATCGATTTTATCGGCTGTGCATAAAAAGCAACATGCACACACATACACACACGCGCACACACACACACACGCACACATATACAGACGTTTCCTAAAAATCACTTTTTTCGACTTCCTGAGACCAAATATGTACAAATTCATGAAAAAAATAGAAAATAATTTTTCTTGCTCATACAAAGCTTTCTCTATGAGAAGGCAATAACGCAGATAGTATTTTTAGAGCCCTTATCGAATCTTTTTTCAATTTTTTTAAGCTCAGTTATTAAAAAAACTATAGCTGATTGAACAAAAAAAAATGAAATAAATTTCGAAATGGCCTTTACGTTTATTTTTTTCCAATATATCAATAAAAAATGTAAGTAAGCCAAAAAAAAGTTTTTGAAGAGTACTTTAAAATGCTTTTTAGAAAAATTGAAGGAGATAAGCGTTTTCAAAGTTTGAACAAAAATTGTATAACATACTCAGAATTATTGACCGGTACTGTATATTAAAATATTATAACTGTATAAAACTATTCATGCTTGCATATGTTAATGTATGATTACTTATAACTCTTTGAAATCATCCTTAACAATTTTAAATAATTAGTATAATTTAGAAATTTGTACATGGGGATATCCGTGGAACTTTTTAATTTTAAGAGGTCGACTTCACAATAATTCAAAAGTCTATAATAAAAGTTTCTGGAGTGGCACACACTTCAATAAGGACTTAAATTGCTCGTTTCTGTGAGTAGAATATGTAATTAAATTTTGGTATTGATTGAAAAATCGGTCATCACGGTACATAATTTTATACGCCAAAAATGATACTTTTTTTTATATTTTTCTACGTGCGTTCCTTGAGCTATAAAAAATGACCGTACTTTCGATCATTCTCAAATTTTCTGAGCATAATGAATATAGTAAAAGCAACAGTTTAAGCCTACCTTGGTACATGTGCCCCTCTTGAGGAAGCTCTTTGACTATTTTTAATGTACATTGTAAAAAATTTTGTGTGATTCGTGAAATTTTATTTTGTACAAATATTTTTGTGTTAAAATTTTACAAACATGTTTGTAAAATCAATACAAAAAATTTTGTAATTTAAAAATGTATGTGTACTTTTAAAATTAACACAAAAATTTTTGTAGAATCAACACATATGGAGTTTTGAAAAAAAAATTTGTATTTCATCTTTAAGAGGAGGTCACGTATCTCTGTCCTTTTCTAATCAAAGAATTGAGTTTTTTACACAAACCAACAACTTTAGCAAAAATGAAGAGAAAGCCGCATCTCGTAATAAAAAAATCAATATTTTCTTTGATAAGAAAGAATTAATTTTATTGCTTCATTTTCAAGAAAACCTTGAAAAACTTAAATCATAGAGGTTAGGGTGGAAAATTTGGTTTTTCAAGGTTTTCTTGAGAACGAAGCAATAAAATTAATTTTTTCTTATCAAAGAAAATATTGCTTTTTTTGATACAAGATGCGGCTTTCTCTTCATTTTTTGATAAAGTTATTAGTTTTTGTAAAAATCATTTCTTTGATTAGAAAAGGACAGAGATACGTGACCTCCTCTTAACACTTATGTGTGTTAAAATTACAAATTTTTTTCACTGTGTAGGTGAGGTTTTTAGGTGAAAATCTCACTTACATTAAAAATAGTCAAAGAGCTTCCTAAAGAGGGGAGCATGTACCAGGGTAGGCTTAAACTGTTGTTTTTACTATATTCATTATGCTCAGAAAATTTGAGAATGATCGAAAGTACGGTCATTTTTTATAGCTCAAGAAACGCACGTAGAAAAATATAAAAAAAAGTATCATTTTTGGCGTATAAAATTATGTACCGTGATGACCGATTTTTCAATCAATACCAAAATTTAATTACATATTCTACTCACAGAAACGAGTAATTTAAGTCCTTATTGAAGTGTGTGCCACTCCAGAAACTTGTATTATAGACTTTTGAATTCTTGTGAAGTCGACCTCTCAAAATTGAAAAGTTCCACGGATATCCCCATATATTTGAATATTATTAATTAAAAAAATGATTTAAAAATAATAATTTAAAAAAAATTATAATGAAAAAAAATATAATAAAAAAATAAAATTTTTAACGGTTTCGAACTATTGTCCTCGGTACGATAGTTAATGATCAAATCCACTAGACTGGTATAACAGTTTATAGATATTAAAACTCGTACATGTTTATCACCTCCACCTTAAGTTGTATATTAGATTTTGTTTATACTCTTCAGTCGTACGAGGTTTATGGGATTTTTCGATAGGCCCTCTACCCGTCGCATGAGACTCATTGAATTTTTAGATGGGCCGCTTGCGATTGATATGTGGAAACAAGTTTACGCCATTGAGGCTTTAGATGTTTGCATTTAAGCTTCAGATTTTACGTAATAGTAGTTTGCCCTTCATGTATAAAATTATCGCATGAGTACGTAGTTAAAATACATTAGTTAACATGCTAAAAAGCTATGGATATACGACCATGCAATAAAAGCCTGATTGTTTTCTCCGTTTATATATATAAAACAAGAAGAAAAACAATCTTAATTTATTAAATTTGCAATGAAATATTAAAACTACTTTTTTACATAATTCAATATACATTTATTAAGTAATATACGAAATTTTTTTCATTTTATTCTAAAAAACGCTATTAAGGTCTTTGGCGCAATGCTTTCTCATAGAGCTCATTAACTTAGAATAATTTGATTTTATTTTTTAAAATGTGATTTTAATGTAAAAAACGTAAATTCTATTCAAGAAAAATTAGTGGGTGTGAGAGAGTGATTAAGAAATAGGAAGAGAGACAGGGATGGATGAAAATAAGCTAAAAATAAGGATCAATTTGAGATAGAAGGACGGAGCGGAAGTAAGGAAGTAAGAAAAGAGTAAGTAGAAACGTTAAATCAGAAATCAAAAGAAATAACCGAAGAGCTACGCTAAGAAAGTTATTTTTCAAGAGCTTGTTTTATAAAGACAGTAACAAATAACTTGCATAAAAATTTTAGAACAAATCTACCGAATACTTTACGTAAAATGGAAAAATTTTATAAAATTTAAACGAAGCTAATGAAATCGGTTTTTAAAAGTTATCCTTCTTTTGGCAGTTGCAAATAATTCCCTTGCAAATCTCAAAGCAAATTCATTAATTTACGTAAAATACAAAATAAATGAAAAATCGATAATTTTTTTAAAATACTTAAAATGGCTCTATAAAAAAAACTAAATTATGAGTACCAATTTTCAATAGCCTTTTTCAAAAGCCCATTAATTAGCACAATAATAGAGTTTTACGTGAAAAAGGTCATAAATAATTATTTTTATTAATAAAATTGATATCTTATTATCAATATTGACATGAAAAATTGATTTTTTTATATTTCTTCATTTGAACAACTTTAAACGCATCGACAAACATCGCAACAAGGAATATTCATTTCATAACAGGTACAAGAAATCGAAGAAAAAGCGGATTTTTCTTTAGAATGGCAAAAATATTTTTGTAATAATTCTGTTGAAGTTTCGCTATCGAAATATTTTGGTAGTAGCATATCATTCTTTATAATTCATCTATAATCAGTAGGATTTCTCGCATTTATAAAATCATTGTTTGCTTGAGACCAATCATTAATTTGCCAAATAGCTCGTAAAATATGTTGTCGAAATGCAGGCTCTGAAGGCGGTAATTTATCTAGTTGTAAATTTTTTTCAATTGCTAAATAATATCTTAGAGAAGTTATGCACGTACGTGTAGCTTTTGATTTTAATTTTGGATTATATGATGTAAGAAGCTACGAACAGTACAATGACAATAAAAAATAAAAAAGAATTTAAGGGCTACTCTGTTCAAACAATTTTTTATTTAACGACGTTTCGACCTCGTCATAGAGGTCCTTTTCAAGCTCTAAAACACAAAAAAATATACACTTTATTATAACACACGCTATACAAAAATGATTAAAAAAAAAAAAAAAACAAAATACTTTTTCTATTTAACACACTCACAATCGTTCTCGAAGTCACATAATTTTAGCTATAAAAATAACATTGTCGAAATCTTATCGAGAGCTACAGTTAGTAATACTTAACGTACAACAAAACGAAGATTCATACTTTCAATGTATATATACTAGTAAGCGCTCTACAGTCGGCACATAACCCAATATATAAAGTGATATTTCGAAAATAACGGTTGGACAAATAAATTCTAAACTAAATAGTCATGAATATAATTTTTAAAAATAGGATTCAATTTCTCTGTATCTAACATTCGGTTGACATTATTTTTATATTTATATATGAAAATCATTTCTGAAACAAGTCTTCCTGAATAAGAACTTTCTTGGTCCAAAATACTAATTGATTTAAAATCAATTTTATGTTCTGTTTCTACCATATGCATGTATAACGCAGAAGAATCCTTTCTTAGTCTACAATCTCTTTCATGTTCGGAGATTCGTGTTTTTAAAGTTCTTTTAAACTGGCCAATGTAACACTTGGCACAGTCTTTACAATTGATTTTATAAATACAATCAAGTTTATTCATTTTATCAATACTATCCTTTCCCAAGGTATAAAGCCAACTCAATTTATTAACAGACCTAAATACAACATTAATATTAGCTTTTCTTAGAATTCTTTTGACTACATACTCTATATTTTTTATATAAGGTAATATAATATAATTCCTTCTAACATTCGTCATAGAATTTATGTGTTTCTTATTATTTGAATATTGTATTTTTTGCATTCTTATTTTTACGTATTTTTTGATAAATTTCAACGGGTAATTGTTAGCTTGTAAAACTGAGTAAACGTAATTTAAATTATTTTTATGAAACTTACTATCAGCCAATCCAACAGCCCTATCTACCAAAGAATAAACTATTCCTATCTTTTGTGATAATGGTGAGTGTGACAAAAAATTAAGGTACATTCCTGAGTGCGTGTCTTTCCTATACCAATTTACCGAAATATCTCCATTGTCACTCCAATGAAGTGACAAGTCTAAAAAATTCAAAGTATTGTCCACTGAATATTCCACTGTAAATTGTATGTGATTATCTATCTCATTGAAATAGTTCAAAACGTCATTAACCTTATCACACGGAATACAAGCAATGATATCGTCAACATATATTTTCATAGACAAAATCGGGTGAGGGCATGTTGTAATACAATAATTAATAACATCTTGCATGACAATATTAGCAAGTGCCGGACTCATGGGGCTACCCATGGCCGAACCAAACTTCTGTCTATAATATTTTTTATTAAAAACAAAAAAATTATTATTCATAACGAATTTAATGACTTCTAAAAATTCATCTAAAGACATGTTAATTCTTAAATTTAACAAATGCCATCTTCTTTCTATTGATCTTTTAACAGCGTCAAAATAAATATTGTTGAACAACGAAACAACATCAAAACTTGCCAAACAAAAACCCTTTGGTACATTAAAACCTTTAACAAACTCAATCAATTCTGAACTATTCTTAAGGTTATTTGAATAAACTGGCAGATTATTGTTTAAAAAAGTGGAAATCCATTTAGATAATGAGTATGTAGGTGATTGTATTGCAGAAACAATCAACCTAATTGATTTTTCCGGCTTGTGTACTTTAATCAAACCATAGCAACGGGCAACATTACATTTATCTTTAACTTTGTTAAATAATTTTTTATTATTATCATCGAATAAGTTTGAATTATTAAGTCTGCTAATAATCAAGTCAGCCTTTTTACTTAACGTGTTTAAAGGACAAGACTTAACTTTTTCATATAAACATTCATCATTCAATACGTTCTCCACTTTATTAATATAATCAGATTTATTAATCAATACAAAGGCACCGCCTTTATCTGCCTTAGTGATCATAAGTTCTTTATTGTTTTTTAGAAACATTTTACATTTTTTAATGTCATTAGTAATCACTTTGTCAACCAAACTATTATTAAAATTTACATATTTATTTTTGTTTTTATAATTCCTCAAACAATTCAGTAGATCTATCTTTAATTTATTATTGCTATCAAAATTGTTATCTAATTTTACATTTAAACTTTTGAAAAAACCTAAAAATGTATTATTATTTAGTTCGTTAGTAAAATTAAAATTTTTCCCCAAGTATAAAACAGAATATATATATGAAGGAATCTCGATATCAGTTAAATTGTGAACCCATTTACTTCTGGTATTATTAATCTCCTCTATAGCAAGATCATTGTCAACACCAGAATTAGAAATGCTAAGCAATAGATTACCAGAATTAAACGTATTGTTATTTTCAAAATTGTGGGTATAATGTTGTTTATATTTATCAAAATACAAAATAGAAAATTTATTATTCATAGTATTATTAAAATTAACATTAAAACTCTTCAATTTAATCTCAAAATAATTTTCAATCATTTCAAACAATTCTATGCCTATCATAAAAATCAAATCTTTTTCTAACTTTTCTACATCCTTTTTAATATGATTAATATAAATATTCAAATCTGAAATTTCACACTTCAATAATTGTAACTTAACATTGTGTGAGAGTTTTAAAATTTTATGTTTGCTAATGTAACTGTAAAAATGTAAGCTATCTATATTTTTAAAACGGTATTTTATATGTTTGGTAATAAACTATAGTGTTTACAAAGTATCAAGAACCTACATCTTGCTCTAGTGAAATACAATTCTCTCATTAAGTTATAAAACTTCAAAACTTTCGAACTCACTTTATAGCCGTATACACTTTTAACGACGCTTATCAAATACATAATACTAATATAAATCTTCTTAGTGAGTAATTCTCTTAATTCTTCCATGATGGTGATGATCTTCAAATTAGTGATCCAATTAATTCATAAAAACACTCTATTAACACTCGTTAGCTAGGCACTAAAACGCGTGGCCTCGTGCAAAATGCAGATTAAGGTTAACACAATAAAATAACGCTGGAAATATTTCGATTTACAAAAGTAAAAAGAGTTGAGCTTTATTTCACTTAAAACACTACAAATGATTCGCCATTAGTGTAGGGGTAACTAATGGATTTGAATTTCACTTATATCAAATAGTTTAATGTTACAAAATGGATGTTCGCACAGAGATCAGTGATCGATGTGGATAGCTTGAGCGCTCAACCGAGAAGAAGAAAGAAGCGTTAAAGCTCTTGTTACTCAAAGAAGGTGCGAGGTGCTAGCGTCTGTTTCTTTCGGTGGTGAGACGCTGCGCGCTACGGTGCTGTTGCTGGTTCTGATGATGGTGCACTGAGCAGAGGCACCACAATATCTTGGCTTGGCAAAGGAAACGATTGGGACATACAAGCGCTCAGGCTTAACGCCCGTTGTTTCTTAAAGCCAAAATTAAAAATAAAATTTGATTTTTTAAAACCGATAACAATTGGGACATATAAGCACCTAAGCTTAACGCCCTTTGTTATCTAAGGTTTCTATTATAAAAGAAGTTTAAATTGAGCTGCATTGACTCTGGGGACATACAAGCGCCCTAGGCTTAACCCCCTAAGTTAATATCAAGAGCTATCAATTAAAATAAAATAAATTTCATTGAGCTTACGTTTTTAAAGAGCTTCTTTTTTTCTCTCACTGAAGAGTTTTTTTTCCTTTTTTTCGTAATTATATATATATATATATATATATATATATATATATGTAAGCTTCGTGCACATACTCAATACTGCTGGTAAGAAACCGTCTCGTGACGGTCACTAGAAGAGAGAGAGAGACAGATAGAAGATGGAGCGTTGACTCTATAAGATAGAACTCTATACAAAATATTGTTAAGCTAAGTTAATCTAAGATAAGTCAATTAATTAAAGTTATCAGAATTGTTTATAACAATTCTGAAACTGTGAATTATTGTTAACCTTGTGATTGTTGAGAGATTCATTAAGCAATAGGCTTGATTGTTGATTCTCTTATTTTTAGGTTAGTTAATACGTGCTCCTTGTAACATTGTATATAATATATGTATTATTAATAAAACTCTTATTTTTAGACGAATCTAATCGCATTGCTGAATTGAATCAATTCCTTATCTTACATATATATATTGTGACGTCACAACTTGTTACAATAAAATACCAAGTATATGATGCACTTTTATCAGTACTTTTTACCATCTACCATTCGATTACGTAAGGTTTTGTTTGATAAACGAGTAAGCTGAGCTAAACCGTACACCACAGAGACGTCTTGCTCTGTAAGCTCGGGTCCATATGCACCAGCTTACTCAAAAATGTTTTAATAACAGATGATTCGTCCTGAATAGAAAGGAGAAAGGAAGAAGAAAATAAAGCATAAGGATTATTGGGCCTCATGCATCATCAACTGCGCGAACATATTACTATAATTACGCGATTTTAATTTATTCTTGCAACGGCGTGAGAACTCCAAGCTACGCTTTACTAGCTTCACGCTTCTGCAAGAATTATGTTTAGGCTTTTGCCCTTTTTATAAAACTTCAATTCAATAAACGTGGTAAACTACACAAATATACACCACGATTTTTGACACTTTATAATCACAATTAATTGTCAATTATTATGGTTTAATTATTAGTAAAACGTTATTTGCTCACTCGCAGTTAGGAATCTGCTCTTTCGGCAAACTTCTTCACCACCATTCGTGAACGAATAACGCAGAAAAAAGGCACTGACTCGGCAATTAAGTTTGATTGATCTTTATTACTAAAGAGATGATACACGAGTGCGGAGCACAAGCTCTTCGTTAAGCAAGATGCTTCACATTTTCGGTACTTGCTGCTACGTTTCTACTCTGCCGTCTTAGAGCAGGGATATTATACCTTATAAAGTATACTCGTTACATTCAATAGTCGCTTGGCTGTCGAAATTAGGGGCGTAGCTGCGTGCTTGTGAACGCGCATTCGGATTTTTCTTATATCCTCTCTCGACGCTAATTACCATAATGCTTTTCTATATGAAAATCATCCAGTGAGGTCTCAATACACTACCCTCCAATCACATTTGCCCACCCTACATGAAAATCGATAAAACTTTAAAGTTTTGTGGCTCAGTGAAAAATAGTCGTAATTAAAAAATTCCGACGGGGTTTTAAAAAGGATTTAAAAACCTTTAGTTTAAGCCGAGTTGAGCAAAAAAAATTAGAAAATACATGCCTTATGCGTAAAAAACTAACTAAAAAATATTCAATTTTTTTTGTCCCTATTCAAATGCCTGCCGCTTTAGCGGAAATTATCGACTCATAGAAAAACAAAATGGAGGTAAAAGCTAAAGGAGTCACTTTTAAAATGAGCTATAGAAAGCTCATTTATGATCGATTTTACGGTAGTTATGGTCATTTTTTATGAAAAGAACGATTTTTTTAAATAGTTATTATCTCAAAAAATACGCATGATATAAAAAAGTTTTTAATAAAAAAGTTGTTTATTTTTAAATCAAAAAAATAAATATTCAGGTTAAACTGAGAATCAGTGAGAAAAGATTTTATTCATTTTTGATCCCATTGAAAAAAAAATCCATTTATTCAATATTTATATTTTAATGAATTTAAAAAAAAATTTTTTCTTCCGGATTTCAGTTAAATCTGAATATTTATATTTTTTGACTCAAAAATAAACAATTTTTTTATTAAAAATTTTTTTATATCATGCGTATTTTTTGAGATAATAACTATTTAAAAAAATCGTTCTTTTCATAAAAAATGACCATAACTACCGTAAAATCGATCATAAATGAGCTTTCTATAAGGTGACCCCTTTGGCTTTCACCTCCATTTTGTTTTTCTATGATTCGATGATTTCCGCAAAAATGGCAGGCATTTGAATAGGGGCGAAAAAAATTGAATATTTTTTAGTTAGTTTTTTACGCATAAGGCATGCGTTTTTTAATTTTTTTTTTGTTTAACTCGGCCTACATTAAAGGTTTTTAAACCCTTTTTAAAACCCCGTCGGAATTTTTTAATTACGACTATTTTTCAATGAGCCACAAAACTTTAAAGTTTTATCGATTTTCATGTAGGGTGGGCAAATGTGGCTGGAGGGTAGTGTATATATATATATATATATATATATATATATATATATATTCAAAATAAAAGAACATTTAATATAATTTATATACATTTCCTTTTATTATTCCTAATAATAAATATATTAAAATTTTATATACTAACAAAGGAAATGCCCAGCTTTATAAATAAGCTGGCGTTCCACCAATAAAATATTTAACAGGTACCCTCTAATTTGGCCTATTGCTTCAACGGAGCTTGTGTAGTTTGTTAAAAAGGGATCTATCAGCCACACTCCAATCCGGCCTACTGCCCGAGCGGAGCTTTTGTAGTTTGTTAGTAAAGTATTTAAAAACTACCCTCCAATCTGGCCTACTGCTTGAATGGAGCTTTTGTAGTTTATTAAATACATTTAAGAAAAATATACAAAGCGCATACGTAAAATTAAAAACCTACGTAAGATCAGCATCGCGTTTATATTACACAATAATTAATCCAGCATCGAATTTGGACCATAATTTTTTTTTTTTTGAAAAGTAACTATTACCCACTTGGGTACGTTATAACTGGCGATCCTACCAGGATTATTTACGTAAAATTTAAACGCAAAAAATATATATACGTTTTAATATAATAGTAATTAAAATAACACAAGATCTCGCGATAGATAGTTTCGTGCAGTCGCAAATCGCCGAGCTATTTGCACGTATCGGACGCGTTGAAGGCCTTGATGTCGATCGTTGGAATACGGTGTCTGTATTAACTGATAACATAGAATTTTTACGCGAACAAAAGATTAAATTGATCGATACCGTGGATAAACAAGCGCGAGAAATCGAGAATTTAAAAAATACAAATGAAGCCTTATGCGAAGCCGTAAGACGTCGAATAAGAAAGAAAATATTTGTGTTAGTTAGGGCATTTTTACGAATGTCGCGATTAAAAATTTAGCCACTTATAAAATAAAAAATGAAGAGCTTGATAATAAATTTAACGAGTTAACTGCTCAAATTGCAAAATTAACTTTAAATTAACATATTAACAAACCAAATTTATTAACAAAATTAACTTTAAATTACTTAAATTAAAAATTTTTTTTATGTTAAATTAAAAAAAAAAGCTCGGGTCTTAAATAAATCGATACCATAAAAATTAAAATAAATTAATAAAGTGGAAAAAAAAACACTTTTATGATGTCGCGCACTAAGAAAATTCTTCATGCACGTTACCAAGACATTCAAACGTCCTTGCGAGATGATAGTATATCTGAGGACAATAAAAAGCATCTAGAGTGGGAAGCAGCGGTTTCTGAGGAATTTAAAATCTTAGACGAACGCTCTTAAAAAACTTCAATAATCAAATTAGTAATAAAAATTTTACTCACGATTATTATTTGTACGAGCTTTCCTTAAAGGAAATCGACGAAAAAATAAATTTATGTGTAAATCTAAATGATGCACAAAAAGAAAAATTAAAACAAATAATTATCGAGTTCAAAGAAGTATTCGTAAAACGGCCCGGTTTATTAACAAATTATAAATATAAATTACATTTAAAAGACGAGTCACCGTTCTATTCTAAACCTTATCCGATTCCTTTAAATTATCGTGAAAAAGTAAAAATCGAAATAAATAAAATGCTGGAACTCGGAATAATACGCCGATCTAATAGTCCTTATATTAATCTAATAGTTGTAGTAAAAGAGAAGGATGACTCTATGAGATTGTGCTTGGATGCTCGCAAGTTAAACGAGTGATTAAACGATGATTATGAGACTCTTTCTAGTATTAAAGAGGTTTTTCAAAGATGCATTAATAGCAAATGCATGACAAGCCTTGACCTTACCAACAGCTATTGGCAGATCGATCTTGCAAAAGAAAGTAAGAAATTTACAGCTTTTAAATGCGACAATCACGTTTACGAATTTAACGTCGCAGCTTTCAGTATGAAGACGAGCAGTGCTGCTTTGATACGCAGTCTAGATGAAGCTATTTCAAGCTTAGATGATTTTTCACCAGTATTAGTTGATGATTCACTAGTAAAATCAACAAATTTCGATGAACACTTAGTGCACTTTAGAACGCTATTTCAGCGTTTACTCAAGCACAACTTGCGCTTAAATTTTAAAAAATCTAAATTTATAAGCGATAAAGTTGAGTTTCTCGGGCATATAATATCCGCTGGAGGATTAAGGCTTGATCCAAACAAAATAAAATCAATAAAAAACTTTCGTCAACGGTAAAACATTAAAGAATGGCAAAGCTTTCTCGGTTTCGTGAATTTTTATAGAAAATTCGTAAATAATTTTTCCGAAAGCGCTAGGCCTTTAATAGATTTATTAAAAAAGGGCAAAAAATATAAATGGCTTGAAGAACACGACCAACCATTCATAAATATAAAGAATCTATTCGATGAAAATATAATCTTGAAATTTGCAGATCCTAAGCGTCTTTGTATCTTAACTACAGACGCGAGCGATTATACTATATCAGGCGTACTTTCGCAATTTAACGATGACGACGAAGAACAAATAATTTGCTCCATGAGTCGCACGTTAAAGGGTAGTGAATGCTTCCATTTCACTACAAAAAAAGAGCTATTAGCGATAGTATGGTCGCTAAAAAAACTTGATTCTTACTTGCGAGCAGCTTTAAAAATTATCGTAAGAACTGATTACGAAGCACTTGCATTTTAGCGTAGCAGCAAGTATAATAATGCTTGACTACACAGGTGGATATTAGCAATCCAAGACATTAATATTTACCCTGAGTATCTACCAGGAAAAAAGAACGCAGTCGTCGATTATTTAAGTCACATTAATGACCCTGAAAACATGAAAAATGACGCTGAAAAAAAATTAGCTGCATTAAAAACAATTAAATTAAGTAAAGAATTAATAAAAAATCTAAAAAATTTACAAGATTTACAATTAGTCCAATCAATAGAGACATTTTAAGGACATTAATTTGGGGCTTAATAAAACCTATACAGAGTTTTTGAGGGAGATGAAAAAAACATGTGAAATGTAAACAAAAACCACGGTAAAAAATGTTCCAGGAGGCTGCAAAGTTGGCCAAAACAGCTTTTTTGATTCTCTGAAGCAACCTATGCATTTTGGCAAAAAAAGTAATCAATAAAAGTATTAGAGAATAAAAAGACCTACACTTTGAGTACTGCCACGATTATTTTCATCAATTAATTATTGCAAAAAAGTCAAAAAACCATCAAAAATGGCCATTTCTTGAATATCAATTACACAGCAACACAAAAAAAAAAAAATGTCAAAACCCACGGACCAGACCATATATACCTTATGTTTTTGAGGTCGCTGACTCCGAATCCGTGGTCCATTCGACCCCATCACCTCAGGGTCAAGGTCAGGTCAAGGTCAAATTTACGAAATTAACGGCAACCAAGGTTTAACAGTATACATATATGTTTATGAGGTCGCTGATTCCTAATCCGTGGTCCATTCGACCCCATCACCTCAGGGTCAAGGTCAGGTCAAGGTCAAATTTACAAAATTAACGGGTACCAAGGTTTAACAGTATACATATATGTTTTTGAGGACGCTGATTCCGAATCCGTGGTCCATTTGACCCCATCACCTTAGGGTCAAGGTCAGGTCAAGGTCAAATTTCCAAAATTAACGGTAACCAAGGTTTAACAGTATACATATATGTTTTTGAGGTCGCTGATTCCGAATCCGTGGTCCATTTGACCCCATCACCTCAGGGTCAAGGTCAGGTCAAGGTCAAATTTACAAAATTAACGGCAACCAAGGTTTAACAGTATACATATGTGTTTTTGAGGTCGCTGATTCCGAATCCGTGGTCCATTCGACCCCATCACCTCAGGGTCAAGGTCAGGTCAAGGTCAAATTTACAAAATTAACGGCAACCAAGGTTTCACAGTATACATATATGTTTTTGGGGTCGCTGATTCCGAATCCGTGGTCCATTCGACCCCATCACCTCAGGGTCAAGGTCAGGTCGCGGTCCAATTTTTCAAAATTAACGGCAACCAAGGTTTAACAGTATACATATATGTTTTTGAGGTCGCTGATTCCGAATCCGTGGTCCATTCGACCCCATCACCTCAGGGTCAAGGTCAGGTCAAGGTCAAATTTACAAAGTTAACGGCAACCAAGGTTTCACAGTATACATATATGTTTTTGAGGTCGCTGATTCCGAATCCGTGGTCCATTTGACCCCATCAGCTCAGGGTCAAGGTCAGGTCAAGGTCAAATTTACAAAATTAACGGCAACCAAGGTTTAACAGTATACATATATGTTTTTGAGGTCGCTGATTCCGAATCCGTGGTCCATTCGACCCCATCACCTCAGGGTCAAGGTCAGGTCAAGGTCAAATTTACAAAATTAACGGCAACCAAGGTTTCACAGTATACATATATGTTTTTGAGGTCGCTGATTCCGAATCCGTGGTCCATTTGACCCCATCACCTCAGGGTCAAGGTCAGGTCAAGGTCAAATTTACAAAATTAACGGCAACCAAGGTTTAACAGTATACATATATGTTTTTGAGGTCGCTGATTCCGAATCCGTGGTCCATTCGACCCCATCACCTCAGGGTCAAGGTCAGGTCAAGGTCAAATTTACAAAATTAACGGCAACCAAGGTTTCACAGTATACATATATGTTTTTGAGGTCGCTGATTCCGAATCTGTGGTCCATTTGACCCCATCACCTTAGGGTCAAGGTCAGGTCAAGGTCGAATTTCCAAAATTAACGGCAACCAAGGCTTAACAGTATACATATATGTTTTTGAGGTCGCTGATTCCGAATCCGTGGTCCATTTGACCCCATCACCTCAGGGTCAAGGTCAGGTCAAGGTCAAATTTACAAAATTAACGGCAACCAAGGTTTAACAGTATACATATATGTTTTTGAGGACGCTGATTCCGAATCCGTGGTCCATTTGACCCCATCACCTTAGGGTCAAGGTCAGGTCAAGGTCAAATTTACAAAATTAACGGCAACCAAGGTTTAACAGTATACATATATGTTTTTGAGGTCGCTGATTCCGAATCCGTGGTCCATTCGACCCCATCACCTCAGGGTCAAGGTCAGGTCAAGGTCAAATTTACAAAATTAACGGCAACCAAGGTTTCACAGTATACATATATGTTTTTGAGGTCGCTGATTCCGAATCCGTGGTCCATTTGACCCCATCACCTCAGGGTCAAGGTCAGGTCAAGGTCAAATTTACAAAATTAACGGCAACCAAGGTTTAACAGTATACATATATGTTTTTGAGGTCGCTGATTCCGAATCCGTGGTCCATTCGACCCCATCACCTCAGGGTCAAGGTCAGGTCAAGGTCAAATTTACAAAATTAACGGCAACCAAGGTTTCACAGTATACATATATGTTTTTGAGGTCGCTGATTCCGAATCTGTGGTCCATTTGACCCCATCACCTTAGGGTCAAGGTCAGGTCAAGGTCGAATTTCCAAAATTAACGGCAACCAAGGCTTAACAGTATACATATATGTTTTTGAGGTCGCTGATTCCGAATCCGTGGTCCATTTGACCCCATCACCTCAGGGTCAAGGTCAGGTCAAGGTCAAATTTACAAAATTAACGGCAACCAAGGTTTAACAGTATACATATATGTTTTTGAGGACGCTGATTCCGAATCCGTGGTCCATTTGACCCCATCACCTTAGGGTCAAGGTCAGGTCAAGGTCAAATTTCCAAAATTAACGGCAACCAAGGTTTAACAGTATACATATATGTTTTTGGGATCGCCGAATCCGAATCCGTGGTCCGTTTGACTCCATCACCTCATAGTGAAGGTTATTTGAAGGTAAAATCGACAAAATTCTTGTAAAACAAACCAAACTTCATGCCATTTATTTTTTCTTACTATACCTTACACGTTTCTCATCAAATGATCGGTGCAAAGGTTTCCTTTCACGTTTTTTCCCAGTAGTTTTACAATCTCTTTTCAACATCCAGCAGTAGTCGGCCAGCATACTAGCATCCCATCTACCTTGATAACGCTTCTCCATTACTTTAATGTCTTGGTGAAAACGCTCTCCCTGTTCTTTGCTATAATCACCACAGTTTTTAGAAAAACTATCCAAGTGATTGTGCAGAAAATGTAGTTTGTAATTCATTAGGCAACCCATATTCCCATAGTTCTCAACCATTTTAGATACAATTACTTTGTAATTTGGGCTTCTGCGATTACCCAAAAAGTTTTCAGTAACTTCCTTAAAGCTAAGCAATGCAGCTTTCTCAATGTTTGTCATGGAACTAATGAACTGGTCATCAGCCATCATTTTTCTAATTTCAGGACCGTCAAAAATACCTTCCTTCAATTTAGCATCTGATTTACTTGGAAATTTACTTTCTAAGTATTTGAAGCACTGGCTATCTTTATCTAAAGCTTTAACGAATTGTTTCATCACACCAAGTTTTATGTGTAATGGAGAAATGAGAACTCTTTTCGGATCAACCAATGGAGTAGCTATAACGTTACTCTTTCCGACTTCGAGAGATTTTCTTTCAGGCCATTTATGATTTGTATAGTGCTCTGCACGGTCTCTACTATCCCATAAGCACAAGAAACATGGCGTCTTTGTAAATCCAGACTGCTGTCCTAACAATATTCCAGAAGCTTTCAAATCACCACATATCCGCCATTTATGCTTATCATACTGAATATTTTGTATTATAATTTTGAGATTATCGTATGTTTCTTTCATTGTAGTGGAGTGCGCTATAGGAACTGAGGCATAGTGGTTGCTATTGTGTAGTAATACGGCTTTTAAACTTCTTTTTGATGAATCTATGAACAATCTCCATTCTTCGTCTTTATACACATTAGGTTTAATTTCATTCATTAAACCTTTTACGTCTTTACAATATACTATTTTATCACCATTATGATTCATTTCTTCAAAGTATGGTTCGAAACTTTTGCTTCTTGTTCTGTAAAAAGATACTTTAGTAGATTTTGCCAACTGATTCATGCCTTTTAAAGCTGAAGCTAAATGTTCCGCTCCATCTTTAAGTAAGTTAAGCTCTCTAACTAGGTCGTTTAGTTTATCTTGAGTCCATAACTTTACGCTTTTGTCTTTTTGGCCCGCTGGAAGGAAAATATCGTCATCGTCATCATCATCTGCAGTTTCTTCATTACTATCACTTTCATAGGACTCGCTACATTGAGTAAAGGTAATTTCAAGGTGAAATGTACTAGATTCATGCAAAACAAACCTAAACCACGGTATCTGCGAATTTTAGTACAATATTGATTAATTTCATTTTAATACAAGGCTACTTTGAAGAACAAAAGATCATATTTAATTTTCTCTTATTTGTGAGATCGTACATTATACAATTTCAAATTGCATAAGAGTGTTCTGTGATATACGTGAAGAATTGTGTAGAAAGTAAGCATGCATTTTCTAATTGTACAAATGTACGGTTAAATGAATAAGAAAAAATTAAACATGAATTTTTTTCGTCAACGTAGCCTTCACCTGCTTCCTCGACAAAAACTGGCTTACAGTATACAAAGCATGGCTTAGCTTTAAGGAAGTTACTGAAAACTTTTTGGGTAATCGCAGAAGCCCAAATTACAAAGTAATTGTATCTAAAATGGTTGAGAACTATGGGAATATGGGTTGCCTAATGAATTACAAACTACATTATCTGCACAATCACTTGGATAGTTTTCCTGAAAACTGTGGTGATTATAGCGAAGAACAGGGAGAGCGTTTTCACCAAGACATTAAAGTAATGGAGAAGCGTTATCAAGGTAGATGGGATGCTAGTATGCTGGCCGACTACTGCTGGATGTTGAAAAGAGATTGTAAAACTACTGGGAAAAAACGTAAAAGGAAACCTTTGCACCGATCATTTGATGAGAAACGTGTAAGGTATAGTAAGAAAAAATAAATGGCATAAAGTTTGGTTTGTTTTACAAGAATTTTGTCGATTTTACCTTCAAATAACCTTCACTATGAGGTGATGGAGTCAAACGGACCACGGATTCGGATTCGGCGATCCCAAAAACATATATGTATACTGTTAAACCTTGGTTGCCGTTAATTTTGGAAATTTGACCTTGACCTAACCTTGACCCTAAGGTGATGGGGTCAAATGGACCACGGATTCGGAATCAGCGTCCTCAAAAACATATATGTATACTGTTAAACCTTGGTTGCCGTTAATTTTGGAAATTTGACCTTGACCTGACCTTGACCCTGAGGTGATGGGGTCAAATGGACCACGGATTCGGAATCAGCGACCCCAAAAACATATATGTATACTGTTAAACCTTGGTTGCCGTTAATTTTGTAAATTTGACCTTGACCTGACCTTGACCCTGAGGTGATGGGGTCAAATGGACCACGGATTCGGAATCAGCGACCTCAAAAACATATATGTATACTGTTAAACCTTGGTTGCCGTTAATTTTGTAAATTTGACCTTGACCTGACCTTGACCCTGAGGTGATGGGGTCAAATGGACCACAGATTCGGAATCAGCGACCTCAAAAACATATATGTATACTGTTAAACCTTGGTTGCCGTTAATTTTGTAAATTTGACCGCGACCTGACCTTGACCCTGAGGTGATGGGGTCGAATGGACCACGGATTCGGAATCAGCGACCTCAAAAACATATATGTATACTGTTAAACCTTGGTTGCCGTTAATTTTGTAAATTTGACCTTGACCTGACCTTGACCCTGAGGTGATGGGGTCAAATGGACCACGGATTCGGAATCAGCGACCTCAAAAACATAAGGTATATATGGTGTGGTCCGTGGGTTTTGACATTTTTTTTTTGTGTGGCTGTGTTATTTATTGCAAAGATAATTTTTTAAATATTTTTAAACTTTTAAAAGGAAGCCTTCATGAATACGAACAGAAAGAGAGGTTGTAAGAGAAACTTGTTTTATTTGTTATTGAGATATTTCCTATTCTTTATCCCAACACGCATAATGTTTATTACTATTATTTTATTTTGGCTGAACATATTGAGTTGCATAAGGATTTAAACTCTTCATGAAGGTTCAAATTTTCATATTTCGTTAAGAGCAAATGAGAAAATTGAATTGCAATATTTTTTATAACGCTTTAGAAAAGAGGGTGTTTTTTTTATAAATAAATGAAGCTGGGACTTCATTTATAACTTTTACGAATTTGCTATTTGAATATTCTTATAGCTGTGTTTGAAACAAAGATTTAAAAAAAAAGAACTCTCTATGGCCAATAGGAGCCGAGATAAGATTTTTTTTTAAATCACAGCCACTTTGTTTATTACAATTAAGAAACGAATCAAGCGTCATTTTTTAGTTGAAGATAAATTATTAATATTGATGCAAATAGTTTTTCAAAATAGGGTGTATTCAAGTTAAAACAATTGTACCTAATATGGACATCTTAAACGCAAATGATTGTTGTGGCTCACTAAATCAATATTTTTAGACGAGTAATGTCTCATTTTAAAGCTAAGAGAAAGAACTTTAAAATGAGATATCATGAGTTTCATTACGATTAATATTTACGAAATGCGCGCGGATTTACGCAAATGTTGTAAATGAACTTACCTTATTATTCCTCGTAATTATTACATTTGGAACCTGGAGACAAGTTTAATTAAAATCTTTATTGTTTCTATATTTTAACTAATTATTATGATTAATTTTTAGTTTCAATAAAGAAAAAAATAATTATTAATAATTGCAAAAATTTTAATAGTAATAATAAAAATTGTTATCTCGTTTTTTTTACTGTTCTTTGTTTTTCATGCAAAAAAAAAAAAAAAAAAATTTTATCATTAAATATATTATTTTTTTACTAAAATTAAACTACTAAGATTTTGATGTAAGAAACATTTTTAAAATAACACAGAAAAAATCGATGAACAAAGGGTAATCAGAAAATTTAAATTTGTATTCAAATAAATATTGAATATCAGCAACAGCTTCTCATATATTATATAGATTAAAGTTATTATTTCTAGCAATTATACGCTTTGAAATATGTAGACACGTTTAATTTCTATTGTAAGTATTATTAATACTCCTTTCTATTTTACCCAAAAAAGTTTTAGTTATTAATAATGACAAACATTTTGCAAGTAATAATAAGGTCAATTTTTAAATCTTTAAAGTTTTTCCTTTTTTATGCGAAAACATTATTTTATTATCTTAGAGCCGGTCAGTGGCACAGTCGGTAGGAGCGTTGGATTCGTATTCTTGGAGAACCGAGATCGAATCCTGCTCTCGGCTGTTTTTCAAACGAGCACCTCTGTCACATGTGCTTTGTACACAGTACACACTTACGAGCTCCGTCGCTAAGGGATGAAAAAGTGCAGTTGTAAAAATCAACTGACCTTGCGTCCCAGTGGATCGGGGTTTGATTCCCTAGGAAAAATTAGAAAAAATAATTTTCGAAGTTTTTCCGAGGGAATAAACCCGCAAAACACAAAAACATACAAAAAAGTCCCAATGGGCAAAATACAAAAATATAAAAAAGTCCCACTGGGCAAAAACTAAAAAATCAAAATAATAAAATTACCAGATGATGGCCTATCATATAGACAATAAAAAGTCTGGAAAAGGCCAATAAAAAGAGAGAAGAAGATTTTATTATCAATGATAGCCTTTTTTTGCTCTATTGATTGGACTAAATTAAAAGATAATTACATCTTAAAAATAATTGATAATATTAAAACAAATAAAAGCTTTCAAAAATGTTTCATAATTGAAAACGATTTAATTTGTAAAAATACTTTTAATAGATTAAAAATCATATCACCGGAAATCGTCTTAAAAAGCTCGTGTTGGAAATTCACGAACTTTACGGTCATGTATCAAACTTAAAACCATATTACATATGAAAGAATTTTGCGTCATATAAATCGTGTATTCTATTTTGTTTGTAATGAATTCACAGGTATTTGAAATAATTTATTGTCAATTTTAACGTGTGATTACAAAAAGAAAAAAAAACAACAATGAAGAAAGGAATTATTTGATTATACAATTATATAATTGAAAAAAAATTTATTATGTATTTTGCGCGCGTGAATTTATTTTATGTTAATTACTACGCTATAAGAAATTAATAAAAAAGAAAAAACCATTCCAAATCGAAGTGCAAGAAAAAAAAACAGTGATTTTTAGTTTTAATTTTAAAAAACTTTTTTAAGAAAAGTGATTTTTTTTGTTTTGTTTTGTTGTGTGTAAATTTTAGTTTTGTACGAAATATTAATATTTAGTTTAGTTCACTTCAGGAAAGCAAAAAAAAATAGAATTTTTTAAGTTATTATATTGAAAAAAGAATCAATTATTTATTGTATTATGGAAAAACTGATTTTTTTTTGTTGTTACACCGATTTTGTTTAAGAACTGTGATAGTTTTTGTTATTTAATTATGAGTAAATAAAAAATTAAAATTTGTTATTGTCATAAAAGAATTTTATTTTTTATTTTGGGGGCAATCTGACGTCCCAAAAACGTCTTTTTTGGTTTTTATTTTATCATTATTATATTTTTTATCGTTTAATTATTTTTCATGTTTTGGTTACTAATTGTTATATTTTTAATTATTATTACTTTAAATTTTATTATTAGTTTTTTTTAGTTTTTGAGTTTAATTGATTTTTTTAAACTTAAATATTTTCAAACTATTTATTTTCCCTCTGCTTAAAATAGTACATTATTGACCAAGGATGCATATTGATCATTCTCGACGAGTGCGAACTTTTGGGGCCGAGCGTAGCGAGGCCTCGTAAGTTGCACGAGCTAGGATGATCAATATGCATCTATGGTCTAATATACTATTTTTTTGTCACGAGGCCGAGACATTTAAAATTTTTCCGTAGGACGCAAAATGGTCATTTTGCGGCCTAGGGCAAAAAAATATATTTTAGTTAATATTTTGTTATTTTTATTCATACATTAATTTTATTCAATTATCTTAAATGAATTTTTAGTTATTAAATTATATTAAACGCATTAAGGCATAGTAGACGCGTGACCTATATACAAGATTGTATATAGGTCAACGCGTAGCTGGCTCACAGCGCGTGAGGCTACCTCATAGCGCACGTACTGTCTTAATATTCAAGCATATAAGAGCGAGCGAGACGGAGAATTAAAACTCCGATACTTTGTAAAGTCCGTAAGCACGCACAACTTTAAAGGCTCCCTACCATTGCAGGAGAGATGGAGAGAAGCTCGGCGCGTATATAAACGCAAGCTTGGCTGGCTCTTATGTCTTATCCTTGAATCGACTCTGACGGGTAACTTATTGGGGCATACAAGCGTTCAGGCTTAACGCCCTTTGTTTACCTGAGTTAATATTAAATTAAAAACTTCTTGGCCTTAAAACATGTTGGCTTGGCAAAGAAAACGGTTGGGACATACAAGCGCTGAGGCTTAACACCCCTTGTTTCTTAAAGCCAAAATTAAAAATAAAATATGATTTTATAAAACCGATAACAATTGGGACATATAAGCGCCCAAGCTTAACGCCCTTTGTTCTCTAAGGTTTCTATTATAAAAAGAAATTTTGATTGAGCTGCATCGATTCTGGGGACACACAAGCGCCCTAGGCTTAAACCCCCCAAGTTAATATCAAGAGTTATCAATTAAAATGAAATGAATTTCATTGAGCTTACGTCCTTAAAGAGCTTTTTTTTCTTTCACAGGAAAGTTTTTTTTTGTTATATATATATATATATATATATATATATATATATATATATATATATATATTCAAAATAAAAGAACATTAATAGAATTTATATATATTTCCTCTTATTATTTCTAATAATAAATATATTAATACCATTATTTATTTCTAGCCTAACGCTTTTTTATTGTTATTTACAGTTTTCAATATTTTCTTATAATCATTTGTTTATTCGCAGCATTATTCTACTTTTACAAAATAATTTTCATAGAAGGTGATAAAATATTTTACTATAAGATAATATATATATATATATATGTTTCATTTCACAAAAAAATTTCAACATCAAAACTAATTCTCTAATGTAAAGAATAAAAAATTAAATTCGTATAATTTTAAAATTTTGATATAGGAATACTTTTTATAAATAACTTTTTAATAATTTTAAATAATAGTAAATTTTTTAAATAACTTGTGGTATTGAATGCTAATTAAATTTAGTTTTAACATAAAGTTAGTTATTTAGGTTGGAAATGTATTCAATAAAATAATATAACTATTTATAAGTTATCACTTAATTTTTTTAACTTTTTATTCATAGTGGACAATTATATTCACTGAGAAATAAATTTAGTTGAGTCAATGAAATAAATTTAGTTATTAAATATTTTGTTGATAAAAATTAATTTTGATTGAAGTAATATGCAAGGTTATTAAATCACTGAAATATTTAGTTGGGATAAAAAAAATTGATACCTAAGTTAAAAAAAATAAATATTTTTTTAAAATAAAGAAAAATTTATTGTTTCGGTTAAATTATTTGATTGATTTAATCAAATCAATTTTATTAAGGCAGCTGATAAAATTTTATAAAATATTTATTTGTAACAATAGAATATGTTTGTAAATTATCTATATATTTTGTTACAGTAATTAAATATTTATTTTAGTAAATCGTTTGTTAAATTTACAAAATCTTTTATAACAATAAAAAAATATTGGTCAATCATCAATATAATATTTGCTTGAATTAACGGTCATCCGATTAAGTTAAAGAAGCTTATATTGTAAATAAATGCTTCACTAAGTTAATAACATTGTCATTTAATTAATAATATATGTGATTGTATAAAAAAAAGTATTTTGTTGTATATAACACATAAAATTTGATGAGCATTTCAATAAAAATTACAATTGATTAAAAGAAATAGGTTCCTTAAAATCAATAAATCCGATTTCAATAAATTTACAAAAAGAAAACCAATAAATTATTTTTTTAAAGTCAAGAAAGGTGCAACGTCAAATTAGATATTAAATTTTTTTTAAAGAAATATTTATTAAACCGAATATATTTATTCTATTATTTTTATCAAGTTGTTATTGAAACAAGAATATAATTCACTGATTTAATTAAATATTATATTAACACTTCCATTAAATTACTTTAATGTTCAATAATGTATTAGATTATTTTAATGAAATATTTATTAAACCAAATATATTTATTTTATTATTTCTATCAAATTGTTATTGAATCAAGAATATATGTCACTGATTTAATTAAATATTGTATTAACATATCCATAAAATTACTTTAATGTTCAATAATATATTTGATTATCTTAATGAAATATTTATTAAACCAAATATATTTATCCTATTATTTCTATCAAGTTATTATTGAAACAAGAATATATTTTATTGATTCAATTAAATATTATATTAACATATCCATAAAATTACTTTAATGTTCAATAATATATTTGATTATCTCAATGAAATATTTATTAAACCGAATATATTTATTCTATTAATTCTATCAAGTTTTGATTGTCATAAGAATATATTTCACTATTTCAATTAAATATTATAATACTTCTACTAAATTACTTTGATGTTTAATAATATATTTAATTATCTTAATAAAATGTTTACTAATTCTAACGTATTTATTCTATTATTTTTATCAAATTTTGATTAAAAGAAGAATATATTACATTGATTTAATTAATTATTATATCACCTTTATTAAATTACTTTACTGTTCAATAATATATTTAATTATATTAATGAAATATTTAAATAATGTCAAAATTATTGTTTTATTCTTTCAATAAATTTTGAATAATAACAAAAAGATATTTCATTGTTTTAAATAAATATTATATGACTTATATTAAATTATTTCACTGGCCAATGAAATACCTAATCATTTTAATTCAATATTTAGTTGCTTTGATGAATGTGTTTTTTCTCTTTATGAAATATATGATTGATTCTATGAAATATCTCATTGTCTTTTGGTCAAATAATTTCATCGCTATATTATAATTAATTGGACGCATTAAATTAATTAAATTTTTAATTGATTCAAATATTTGATTTATCTTGTTCTATAAAATTATTTTATTACTTTTATTATTTAATTATATTGCGTCTATGAAATCAGTGATTAATTGAATTAATTATTATTTTTAACAATTAAATATTTTATTATTTATGACCCAATTAAATATTTTGTTGCATTAATTAATTTCTTTAACAGATCGATTAAATAATTATTTGATTATCTTAATGAAATATTTATTGAAACAAGCAGTTATTATTTAATAACATATTTACTAAATCAAATGAAATATAATGTTAAAATTAATATTTAATATTCTTGAAAAATATTTTTTTGTATAAGTTATCATCCTTTATACTCAAACAAACTCATGTTTTAAATACGTGTCTTGCTAAGTGAATAAATTAGCAAAATACAGTGCCGTCCATAAATTCAGGATCACTCAGAGGAAAAAATTGCTGGAGAAAAATCGCAATAACTCGGTAAATATAGGTCGTATAGAAATTCTAAAAAAAACGATTTTAAAGTACTCCTCAAGAGCTTTAAAAACGCTGTATTATATTATTTTAAAAGTTTTTTTATGGTATTAAAAAAATTACTTAAAAATAAACATTTTTTGCCAATTTTTTAAATTTTAGATTCGCTCACACCGTTTTTCGAGTATAAGATAAAAAAATCTGAAAAAAATATAATTTAAAGTACTCTAAAAGAGCTTTAATTTGCATTTTTTAAAAATTTTTTACAATGATTTTTCGTCAAGTTATAAAGCTTTAAAGATAGGCATTTTTGATGTTTTTTTCAGAAAATTAGCCATTTTTCTGCAAAAAACACCAAAAATGCCCAACTTTAAAACTTCATATCTTGACGGAAAATCATTGTAAAAAATTTTAAAAAAATGCAAATTAAAGCTCTTTTTAGAGTACTTTAAATTATATTTTTTCAGATTTTTTATCTTATACTCGAAAAACGGTGTGAGCGAATCTAAAATTTAAAAAATTGGCAAAAAATGTTTATTTTTAAGTAATTTTTTTAATACCATAAAAAAACTTTTAAAATAATATAATACAGCGTTTTTAAAGCTCTTGAGGAGTACTTTAAAATCGTTTTTTTTAGAATTTCTATACGACCTATATTTACCGAGTTATTGCGATTTTTCTCCAGCAATTTTTTCCTCTGAGTGATCCCGAATTTATGGACGGCACTGTATGTACTTAAGTTAATAAAAATTACAGAGAAATCTGATTAAATACTTGTTAAAATCAAGTAAATCCACTATTTGATTCATCTACATAATTTATTTCATTCAAATAACACATATTTGAACTAAAAGAAACATTTATTGTTTTAACAAAATCATTTAGTTCGATGGTTTGATGATACAACCGCTTGATGGTGTCGTTAATTTTCGATCTCGCAAGCGGTAAGAGGGCTTCTAAGTTGATATATAAGGAAGTTAAAACTCCAAGATAATACGTAAATTGTAATGCGAGCGAAATTTATGTTAGATTTACTGCGTGTGCGATCACTGTATAAAGCATACTAATGTTAGTATGTTAATAATTGTTATTCTTTACCATATAAATAAATGAAATCATATTCACCTGTCCTTTAATGAGTCATCAATTCATTGATGTTAATAAATAAATGTAAATCACTGAAAGCAAATACTGTTGATTAAAGACAGTATTTGTTCGATTAAAATATCTAGAAATCGAATTAATTAAATATTTCTTTACTTTGAAGGAATATTTTATTTGAGATAACCGAATAATTAATCAATTTTTTGTTAAGACAATTAATTAATTTTATTAAATCTTAAAATTTTATTAAATTTAAAATATTCAATAAATTAAACTTTCATTTGAAAATATAAAATATTGAACTAATTTAATTTCAATATAGCATTAATATGATGAAATAATTAATTAGAAAAACAAATGGACATTTTAATTGATCATTTTTTTTTATTAAAACAATAAATTAATTTTATTGAATCAATCTTCGCGACATTTAATAAGTCAAATATTTAATTGAAAATACAAAATATTATTTGATTTAATTTCAATATGTATATTAATGTAATGAAATAATCAATTAGAAAAACAAATGGGCATTTTAATTGATAAAATTTTTTATAAAAACAATGAATTAATTTTATTGAATCAATCTTCGCGACATTTAGTAAGTCAAATATTTATTTGAAAATACAAAATATTATTTTTAACCAATATTTGTGATGTTTAGTAGAAAAAATTTATTTAAAAAAATGAAATATTTATTTGACTCAATTAAAATATTTGTATTAATGTAACAAAATATTTTATGTGCCGCCCGCACCTAAGGGATTTCATTGATTCAATTAAGCCTTACTTAATCCAACTAAATTTTTTTCTCAGTGTTGAATATATGATTCTCATTTTAATAGTTTTTATATGAAATTATGTGAATTTTATAAATATAAATTATTTAAGGAGATGTAAAATGGGCAGCACACTTCCACCCATAAATATTGATTATATTTCCATTGTATTTTAAAATTTTGAATAAATAGATGCATTAACATACAGTATGTGTCACGAAGATTATTCAGTTAAATTTTTACATAAATCTATTCATTAGTTATTGAGAAATTTGGGTTCCAATATTATTTACTAAAATTCTTCCATTTGGAATCAGCAATTTAAATATCTTGAAAACTAATGATTGGAATAATTTAAAAATTTAAATAAGTAATCATCACGAGACATACTACAAGTTAATACATTCCTTTTATGGAAATTCAGCAATAGAATGGAAAGACAGTTAATTTTTTCATCTTCTTATAGTAAAATATAATCAAACTTTGACAACAAATTTAACATAATGAAATAATTGTACTTTCAATGATTCGTATCATACTTAATACAAATTATAGAGTGATATTACAGAATATTATTTTTTTCTGCAATCATAATAAATGTTTCGGAAATAATAAGTAAATTTTCTTTTGAAATGTTTACTTTTTTAGGGAGAATTCTATTTCTATCTAGACAGTTCATACATATAAATGCATAATTATAGACATAATCAGAAACATTTATCCATATTTTATATATTGTCCTATCTATATAATTGACTATTAAAAAAATTTAATATCTAATAAAAAATTTTTTAAAATTGTATTTCATAAAATTTATGTTCAAGCGATATTAAAAAAATATTTTTATATCATGTAATTATAATTTTTTAAATGAGGTAATTGATATTTTTTAAAAATTAATGTTTCTTTTATTAAAAACATTATTGCTTCAATGAAATGAATTGCTAACAATTTTTATATAAATCACAATTCATTTACATATAAACACGTGTACAAATAAAAATGTAATTAAGGTTAAATGTATGTTATTTATAAAAAATTGTTAACAAGTAACTTTTTAAATAATATATTTTCATGAAAACTAGTTTAAATACCTCATTCTCTGAATGATAACTGAATACAATTTTAATTTAATAAATTTAGTTATATAATTATAAATATATAATATTTATATAACTGTTCATCAAATAAAATTATTATTTTTTTAATATATATATATATATATATATATTAAAAAAACAATTATTACAATAGATTGTAGTTAAATAAAAATGTTTATTTTAATAATGATAGCGTTGAAATTTATTTTGATGAAAATGTTATTTGATTGACATTTACAGTTTTATTTTAACCATTTTTGAAAAGTTACTTGTCATCAATAAAAAAATATTTAATTTTCCAAATTAATAATCTATTAATATCAAGAATTTTCTAAAAATTATAATATTTATGATATGCAAACCTTACTTGTGATACTTACACTTTGTAATATTTGTATCTCATTAAATTTTTATATTAGATGCAAAAAGGATTGTTAAGTAATTGCAAATAGTTATTTTTTTATTTCGAAATATTCGAATTTAAAATTAACTAAAATGTCGTATTTTAATCTTATGATTTTTTCTATTTAAATTTCGTATTTCATATATATAAAATACATTTGTGAAGATATTTTTATTAGAAATCAACACGAATTTTTTTTAAGCATGTTTCACTTATAAATTAATTTCATAATTCAAATTCATGGTCATATATTGAGGTCTGAAAATTATAGTTGTAACTCAGTACCCAGTTCTCAGTTTATTTACATCAAATATCGTACTATCTTTGTTTTTCTAATGGAAGTAGAGTGGAAAATAGTCACTTGAAATAAATAATACGCTTTTTCACTTTATGCACATGTGTACATATATTTTTATATTATGTTTCATCAAATTATTTTCAATTTTATTCAGTACTCAAAATTAAATTAATTAATTCTTATTTACTTAAAATTAGTCATTTATACATAATAATATAATAAAAGAAAATTCAACTAAGCGACGTTAGGAGCGAAAAACTTCAATATAATTAATAAATAATCATATATAATTAATAAATCGTCTTAAAATTTAAATATATATATGCATATATATATATATATATATATATATATATATACTGGGGGGGTTCCCCCTGCTCGCGCTGCTCGCCAACCCCCGTTTATAATTACATTATGTCAGCCAGTAATGAAATTTGCACTGGCCAAAAGTATTAAAAAAATTAATATTAATTATATATTTGCTCAGACAGATTTCCACACCACATGAAGAGGTACTGTCAATAATACCTTACAATTAATAATTTATAATATAAATTAAATAATAAAAAATGTATGGTATTATAGCGCTGGTTTTTTTTTGTTTTATTTTTAATAATTATATAAAATCAATTATAATAATTTTAATTCATTTTAAGACATGTTACAATTAATTAAAATTATTCATGTTAATGAATATATATCATGTTACAATTAAATCTTTGTTTAAGTATGTTTATTAGAATAATTATTATAACTTGATATTTTTCAATTAAATATTATTGTAACATGTCTTACAATAATATAGAACAGAAATTTTTTTTATTATAATTATTCTAATTTTAAAATTTAATACTTGATTGAATTCTATGTTTTTTTAATATTATTATTATTAAAAATTTTCCAATTATTTCTTATATTTGAATATTAATTATTATTTTTTTTTATAACATTTAGTATCTTTAATTCATATACTCGAAATTAATATATTTCTTTTTTTTTAAAATATTAGTTTTATTCAAAGTATATATTTTACAATAAATTTCAATATCATTATGATAATCATAATATTATTAATTAATATATTTCATAAATAAAACGATAAAATTAAATAATATAATTTTTCCTTATTTATTCATTATTTTAATTTTATTTTTAATATATCTTAATTTCATTTTTTAGTCTTTTGGATGTATAAAATATATATCTATATTGTTTTCTAATATCCTTGACTTTGTTGCTAGTATTAAAAAAGATATATTAAAATAATTTTTACAAAATTAATAGAATGTATTTTCATGTTTGTTTTTTTTTTAAATTATCGATTATTTATTTATTAATAAATAATTTTCAATATTATTTATTAATTAAAAAAATCAATATAATATAATACATAATGATATAAATTTTATTAATTTTTTTTTGTTTCATAAAATAATTTTTTATTTATTCTTTAAACATTTTATTATATTTAAATTAAATTAAAAATGTTTAAGTTATAATAGGATTTTATTTGATTTATTTAACGTTTAATACCTGTATCATAATTATAATAATATTAATACAATTGATTACTAATCCATGTACGTCATAAATAAAATTATAAAGTGAGTATTTCAATAAATTTTATTTATTTTTTTTAAATATATCTTAATGCAATTAAGTCTTTTTGATGTATGAAATATATTTTAAATTACTGTTTTAATATATTTCATTAATTTTTTGTTATTATAAAAGATATATTTATTATTTTTTTGATTTATTACTTAAATAAATTTTATATTATATTTTATAATATAAAAAAAATTATATTAGCAATACGTAATAAATATTTATAATATATTGTATTATGAGTTGTGATATAATATTCCATTATTGGATCACGTATTTCTAACTTATATTGAATAATTTTATTTGTCATATATTTATAATAATATGTTACGTTGTTCCAATTTTTAAAATGAAGTTTTTCATTTTCAATTCCGATATAGTTATTAATTGCATTATTTAATCTAGATAAATCTGTATTTTCATTCAAATTTTCCATATATTCTTTGTACTGCTCTTGAAACCGTTCAAATTCGTTCATTTGGTTATTTAAATCATCTAATTCTTCTTGATGTTGTAAGTTTTCTACAACAATGTATTCATTTAAAACTGTATCCCATTCCATTTTATAATGATTCAATTATTATTAGTATTAATTAAATTATATTTTAAATAACTTTGTTATTATTTTTTTTTATAAAATATTCGAAGTTTGTTTCTATTTTCTTTTTTATTATTTTAAATTAATTTTTTTATATAGAAAATTTAAAGCATGTTTTTATTTTTTGTTTTATTACGTTATATCTGAAAAAAACAAATGTTTTATTAGTATGTAAGAAATATAAATATATTTTTAATATCAAAAAAATTAAAGTTTTTTTTTTGTTATTTTTCTAGTACTTCTTTCCATACTATATTGGTTGATTCATTTTTATTTTCTAATTCATTTTGAATATGTATTTTAGAAAGATTTTTACTTCTTGAAAGAGCAACATATAATTGTCCATGTGAAAATAAAGGTTTTTTTATGAATATTCCTACGTTTTCAAAACTTTGACCTTGTGATTTATTTATAGTTATAACAAAAGTTAATACAATAGGGAATGGTTTTCTATATAAAATAAATGGTAAAGACGATGATTCATTTGTGCTTAATGTAATACGCGGTATAAAAACTTTATTTCCTTTATTTTCGCCTGTAATTACTTCAGCTTCTATATTGTATTTAAATAATCTCGTTATCTTTAATCGTGTTCCATTGCATAATCCATCTTTTATACTTAAATTTCTAATTAGCATTATTATGGCATTTATTTTTAAATTAAGGTAATCCTTCTTTTATATTATTTAACATTTCTATTGGATAATTTAAATGAATATTATCATCTGTTTGATCAACACCCTTATATGTTGCATAATAAATACTATAATATGTCATTGTTTCATTTTTAATTAAATTCAATATTTTATTATTTAAAATATTCACATCTACATTATGCGTACTTAAAATAACATTTTTCGAAAAACAATAATTATTGTTAATGTTTTGATAAATTTTATTGCAAACATTATTAGTTTTCCATTTTTCTGGTATAATAAATGTATCAACTTTTCCTTCTCTGATATCTAATAAAAATGATGAAAAATTTTCATCATTAGATCTTATATTTTTTTTAAATTAAAAATATAAAACATGGGCCATAGGGTTGAATATTTTATAGTTTGTTCCATAATTGTATTATTATTTCCATGTTTTAATACAGATAAAATTTGACGAAAATCTCCACCTAAAATAATAATATTTCCTTCAAAAATTTCATTATTATGACACACATCTTTTAATGTTTTGTCAACTATTTCTAAAGCTTTTTTAGGAATCATTGATGCTTCGTCCCATATAATTACATTTGCTTCTCTTAATTTTTTCTTATCTGAATCAAATTTTAAAAATGCACTTTCAATATTGTTCAAGTCTAACGGTAATCTGAAAGTTCGGTGACTGGTTAAACCTTTTGGTAGTAAAATTGAAACAATACCTGTCCAAGCCATTGATAAGAATTTTTTTTTCATTGTTATAAAATAATATATTAATGTTTTATATAAAAATGTTTTTCCAGAACCTCCTGGTCCATCTATGAAAAAAATTTTATGATTATTATTTATTATTAGTTCAAAAATATGTTTTTGATCGTTATTCAATTGTTTATACATTTTATCAAATTTTTTTTTACTAAAAATTATAATTTCATCATTAATTTCTTCGTTTTCCTCGATATAGTTTTCATTTGGTTCAGGTAAACTAAAATTTTCACATGACATTTTTTCTGAATTTAATATTTGATTAATATGGGATAAAGCTTTGTTTTCTTTATTTTCTTTTAAATCTTCAATAAAAAATTTCTTATATTTTTCCCAATTAATGTAACCTTGAATATTTTAACATAATAAAAAACATGCAAAAAATTTACGTAATTGTACTAGTAAAAATTTTTTTAAATTTATATTATTTTAAAAGAGGTTATGTAGGGCTACTGGCGAAGGGTACCACTTTTATTGTTCAATTTTTCTTTATAAACAAAAAAAAACCCAACGCACCATTGACAATAGCTCGTTAAACTGATGAAAAAAATAAAAACTTTTACTTAAAACTTTCACAAGATAAACTCAAGACAACAAGAAAACAAATTTAAGCTAACCTGAAAGAAGAATCTTTTAGATATAGGAAATTTTTAATAAGTTTTTCTGACGAAGACAATCAAGACAAAGTAAAATGTGCTTTACTTTTAGGCAAATACAGCTTGGACCCAAAAAAAGTAAGCTTAAATGTTGAAAGTAGAAGTTTTTTATTTTTTTTGTCTCAGTATGGGTGGTGTGGAAAGTTGTCTAACGAACGTAGTTATTATTTGATAGTTAAAAAATAATTATATCAATAATCTATAATATTATTAACTATGTATTAAATATATATTCCATTATATAGCCTTAAGCAAGTATTTCATAAATATAATATTAAAAAACTTTTTTCTTAATAGTTTATATTTCAAATAAATAATTGACGTTTAAAAATAAAATAAAGAATCAATATATTTAAGATAATTAAATACCAATATTTTTCATAACCAAATTTGGTCTCTAAAGTATTGGAGTCATCAAACAAGAAGGTTTTTTAAAAAAATATTGGTAAAATTTAAGTATTTAATTAACGATATAAAAATAATGTGTATTAGGGACATGAGGGGTAGCAAAAGGGGTGACTTGGGTAGTGAGGGGGTGATTTGTGGACTGAGGGGTAGACTTGGGTAGGAGAGGGGTGACTGGGGTAGAGGGGGGAATCTTTTTTTTTTTTTTTAAAAAAGACATTTCAAGAGACATTTTTACGTTATTTTGAGGGGTGACTTTTGATTTTTTTGGAGGAGAAAAAAAAATGAGGGGTAGGAGTGATGGGGTAGTAGTGGAAAGAGTGATAGTAGTGGTATAGAGAATGAGTAACAAATACATTGATAAAATAAGGTAAATTTAGCTAAATCATCTGGGGGGGGGGTGAGTGACGTACGAGGGGTAGCAAGAGGGGTGACTTGGTAGTAGTAGGGGTGTCTTTTTTTTTCTTAAAAAGATCATTTCTAGACAAATTTTTACGTTATTTTGAGGGGTGGATTGTGATGTTTTAAGCATACAAAAGAGGGAGGGAAAATAAAGGGGTAGATGAGGAGGTTTTTTTTTTATATAACTATATAATATAGGGAGTTTATATATATATATATATATATATATATATATATATATATATATATATATATATATATATATATATATATATGTGGGTTAGAATGGGAACGGCATAAGTCACCTACTTCTAATTTCGAGATTTTTGATATTAAAATTTTAAATTAATATACATTTCTATTGAGTGCCATTTTTACAATGCTTATAATATTAAAGAAAAATAAACAAAAAAGCCACTCTATTTTGAAAAATAAGTTGTTTCAATGTTAAAGAAATAAAATATACCACTAACTAAATTTTTTTTAAAATGTGACTTATGCCACTCTCATTCTCACCCACACATATATATATGGAAATATCTTATTTGGTAATCGAACCGAAAATCTCGTGTAGAGCTTATAGCACTTATATCTTGCGTTAAATAAAATATAAGTAGCATTTTAAGGTTGTTTGAAGCTCCATAAGAGCATTAAAGTAAAAGCAAGTTGGTAACCGAAAACTTGCACACACACAAAGTAATTAAGACTGTTTAAATCACATATTGATATTATATTTTTAACTCGGCGGCAAAAGCCAATAAGCAGTCAAATAAGTAAATACTTAAGTAAGTAAGAAGTCTGGCACCACTATTGATGGGATTGAGACGTGGGTTGTGGTCAATCATTGCGGCAGGATTGACCAACACAATTAAAAATTAAGAAGTGGTTAATACTGGCAGCAGATTGCGTCGCGCTGACCGGATATTGAGGTGGTTTTCCGGTAATTACGATCCGGAAGATTTCACATCGGACGTTGACTCGAGGGTGGAGATGCATAGAAGGGCGGAAAATCGTGATAACACGATAACCAGGATACTTCAGAATATACATGATAAGTCTAAAGTACATCCACTCCAGGCTATAAGCGGGGACCAGGTAGTCAAAGAGAACCTGCAGAAGACAATGCACGGTGGCCCTCGAGTAAATTTGACCGTAAAGTTCTTGCACTTCGGATTTTTCTTCTGAATATAATTCTAGGCACATTTAGGATCAAATTCCAACAAAAACCAAAATCGAAGAATGAGTACTTTTTTATGTATCCAAATTTTATTAATATATATATGTTTTTTTGAAAAAAATATTTTCATTGATAATTTATGAGCTTAATCTCTAGAATGCCGTTTTCAAATAGAATTATGAATTATTTACATATTATAAGCAAATAATATTGTAAATATATTTAGAAAATCTAAAGTTATGAAACAATGTAAGCATAATGTTAAAATTAAGATTACATGTGAAACATTTTAGTGATAAGGATTATGACAAATGATACGTTTTTAAATTATTCAAAGACGGCACTTGAAGTAATTATGATTAGAAAATATTGTGAATTATTATTTTATAAGAGCACTGCATGTACTTTTGGTATTTCAGTAACACCGAAAGTACGATTTCCATGTAAAAGATCGTATTAAAGAAAATCGAGGCCTAGGTTTTCACAGCGAACAGACTATGGAAGCGATTCATTATAATTTTTCTGCAACAGAAATTAATATAAAGTATCATAAAATGATTCTTATTATGCAGGTATATACACAGATAACATATACATAGTTTTTACTTAAGTTACGTACAATGAATTATATTCGCAGACTACTATTAATAATTTATCTGCATAATTAGAATTATTTTCCGATACTTTATATTAGCCCATGTTGCAGAATAATCGAATTAGGATATCAATGTTTTGTGAACATTACAATGGTCGGTACCACAAGTTACACTGTCGAAATAAAAAAAAAACTCTCCAACTATGTCTAACATTCACCGTGAAAGCTTTGAATCTAAACATGGATATTGTACTTTCGGTGTTACTGAAATACCAAAAGTACATGCAGCGTTCTCATAAAATAATAATTCACAATATTTTCTAATCACAATTACTTCAAGTGCCATCTTTGAATAATTTAAAAACGTATCATTTGTCATAATCCTTATCACTAAAATGTTTCACATGTAATCTTAATTTTAACATTATGCTTGCATTGTTACATAACTTTAGATTTCCCTAAAAATATTTACAATAATATTTGCTTAAGGCGACTACGGAGGTTAGGCTAAATTTTCATTTCGTAGTTTACAAATTACGCTTTGAGTTTGTAAAATTTCTTGGATTTGTAAGTTTTCCACCATCCTGTGGGTATCAAAAAATGGTGGAAAATTAAAAAATCCAAAAAATTTCATGTATTAAAAGCATGATTTTTAAACTAAAAAATAAAACCTAACCTAAATTCCGAAGTCGCCTTAACCCTTTCACTGGTGCAGCTTTTTTTACTTTACGTGCCAAAAATGGTAAGACAATAAACTTAAACAAATTATACGGTAACTATGAATATCGGGGTTTTTGGGGACGCAGAATCAATTCTGATGGTTATTTTCGCAAATTTTTTATTTCCAACCCCTAAATGAGGGGTTGAGGGTGAATTTTCCAATTTTTTTAATTCCTTACAAAATTTTATCAACTTCTTCTTTAGTTTGGTTGTAATAATAATCCTTTTTTTTTAATTTTAGTGTTTGAAAATAAGGGTTGTAGGACCACCCTTCAACCCTTAAATAAGGGTTTGAATCAATTTTTCATTTTTTCTTTTTTTTCTATAACCTTTTATCCATCAAATTTTTATGAAGCAAATATAAGAGGACTTCAGTTTCCCTTGTTTATATTATCCATATTAGTACTAAAATTCACCAACAGGTGGCGAACTACAAGGTGGCGTACTACAGGTAAAATAGATAACAAAGTTTTATGAAGTAGAAGAGTTTTAGCCAGAGTTTGAACCTAAAATTTTCATTTCATTGAAAGTTTTCTCATTCAATTTTGGATACAATGCGACGTAGTAAACGCTTACGATCGCCATCTCCAACTATTTCTGAATCTTATCCATCAGATGAGAGTTCTGATGATAATTTTTTAGCAGAGGGAGAATCTGATAGATATTACTGGGATGATAATCATGATGTTGATGATATTCCTTTGAATATCAGATTATATAAAAAAATAAAAATTTAACTTTTATAGAAAACTCTGATTTTGTTCCCAAAATTCATCCTTTTGTTGATAAAAATAAAGGCTTAAAAAATGATTGCGGAATAAATACTAATAGTTCTGTTTTGGATGTTTTTGAAGCATTTGTTTCAAAAGATTTCGTTGATATGATAGCATGTCAGAGTAATATTTATAAAGAAACGAAAATAACAAATTTGAGAGAAGCTAATAAGTTGAAAAAAAATTCGCGTATAAACCTATGTGATGAAATATCCTCAGATGATCTCTATGCTTTCATAGCTATTTCTATTCTTATGGGCATCACCAGAAAACCTAAAATTAAAATGTATTGGTCTCAAGACCAATTGATGAAACGCCCATTTTTTCTAAAATCATGCCTCTCAAAAAATTTCAGGATATACTATCTCTTTTACATTTTGAAGAAGATCATGTTGAAACTTTCAAAACTAAGACCAATGATTGAATTCTTCGTTGATTGAGGTCGCGTCAATAGAGAAGCTTCTCGATCAAGCTCGAGAAGCAGAACAAACTCTCGTATATGAGGGAAGTTATAGGCCATCACCACTTCTAGAGGCTAGTTTGTTGCCAAAAATGGCATACAAACCACTGACCGATAAGCAACTCAATAAAACAAAGGTTGCATCGGTCAATAAAAAATCGAAAAGTATAATACCTCCGAACTTTGTTAACTCCTTTGCCAAACTTTTTGATAAAAAGTTTGAGTTTACAAAGAAATTGTCTTAACAACAACCTTATAGGCAAGCTGACCTGCAGAAGCAGAATAAGCAAGCTGCAAATACGCAAAAAGGGCAAACGAATGAACAGGATTTGAAACCTGACAGTCCTAACTCTAAAAGGAAGAGTGTCGACAACGGTAAACATCAGGGTAATCCCAGAAAAAGAAATTTTGTACCGACGAAACCGTTGGAGTGTAATAAATGCGGCATGCTTGGATGTTCGATGAAATTCTGCCCAACGTGTTCGGCAAACGAGAAAGAGAGCGGTCGAGCGGGATCTTAACTGCTCCTGGACCACTTAAGGTCCCAGAGCCGACGCAGGGGTCAGAGGAAAAACCCACGATTTAGGCTATAGATGTTAAGCAACAAAGTGAATCGGCGTCGGCAGGTGAACCGCAGAAAGAGTAAAATCAACGACCGACCAAGAAAGCTATAAATGAAACTTGTTGGTGGTTGAAGATAACAGCCGGTGAATTCCGACTTAAGGCCTCATATGACCCTGGTGCTTCATGCACAGTAATGGGTGTTGTAGGTTTATAGATAGCCTTAACACTTAACAGACAACTCCTTCCTCCTGGTTTAGGTCAGGTTCGGGTAGCTGGTGGCAGGAAATTGCCATTAGCTGGGTATGTTATGCTACCATTTACAGTAGTTGGCATTACAAAGGATGTAAAGGTCGTCATTATGTCAGATCTAGATAAAAACCGTTACGTTGGAGTAAACTTCACACGTATATTCAGAACAGTTCTAGATCTTGACACTGGCAGGCTATACATAAAAGATGCTAACACTTTCATCAAATTAAAAGTTGCTAGCATATCGATGAATACGTCAGTAATGTCATCTGTAGGCATTGCTGGCATAACTGATCAAGAGCGACAGGAGCTCGATCAGTTAATCGAAAAGAGCATGACCAATAATAAGAAACAACCTGTGGGGTTATAAAATCTCGTGGAACATGAAATGAATATTAGGATCAGCAGGACCTATCAAGCAGAAATTTCACCCAGTTTTTGATAAAAGAAATGCACCGTCAAAGAATCGAGATCGGTATCTGCATTCACAGTACCAGGGTTAGGTTTATTTTAATTCATAAGGATGCCTTATGATTTAGCCTACGCTGAAGCATCCTTTCAGCGATTAATTGATGCCATAATCGGACCAGATCACGATTCTTATGTCTTCTCGTATCTTGACGACAAAATAATCGTCACAGAGACATTTGAAGAGCATAAGAAATGCGTAGAACTCGTATTGAAGCGCATCAATGATGCTGGTTTGACAATAAATAAACAGAAAAGTGTGTTTTGTCAAAAGAAGTCAAATACCTCGGCGTGTTAATGAATAGAGATGGAGTTAAACCGGACCGGGATAAGATTGAGCTTGTGACTAATTACTTATCACCTAAAAATCTAAAACAACTCAGAAGATTTCTAGGAATGGCTTCATGGTACTGTAAATTCATGAAAGATTTTGCTACGGTAGCAGAGCCTCTTACACAGAAAGGTCGGTGGTTAGACTGGCAGGAGGAGCAGCGGTAAACTTTCTGGAGCCTAAAAGTAATCATAGCTACTGCTCCCGTGCTTCAAAGACAAAACCGTAACGGAAACTATGTGATCCAAACGGATGCCAGTGATTCTGGATTGGCTGCAGTATTGATACAGATAGTCGACGGTGAAGAAAGAGTGTTAAAATTTACAAGTCAAACGTTATCAACTGTTAAGAGCATGACGAAGCTGCCCGCCTTATAATAATATTTCCAATCCTAACTTATGAATAAATGATGCGTTTAATCGAGTTTTTTTGCTTCAAAGAAAAAATTTGTAAGATTAAACTCTAGTGCGGACAACTCAAGAAATCCACCAAAATGTAATACATACGAAGTTATAATAAAAACTTTGAATGTATCGTATTTCAAGGTTAGGTTTGCCGAGTTTGATATTTAATTTCCAATCCAAACTCATAAAAAAATAACAAGTCCAAATGATTTTTTATTTTAACAAAAATTATTGTATTAATATAGCTTTAGTGCGGACAAGTCATTATATTTGTTTAATTTATGAATTTAAAAAAATATTGATAAAATAAAAAAAGCAAAACTCGATTGCTGCAGCTCCGACATGCCGTTAAGAGTAACTACTGCATCACTGAAAGAAAATGTCTCACTGTGGTATGGACTGTAAGAAAATTCTGCCCATATATTGAAGGTTATAACTGAAAAATAATAACCGACCACAGTAGCTTAAGATAGTTGTGTCTTATGTAGAACCCAATTAGCAAATTTGCTAGATGGGCATTGGAACTTTAAGCTCACAGCTTCGAAGTTGAACTTAGAAAAGGCAGTCTCAACCTTGTGCCAGATTATCTCGTATGTACGAGGATGATAAGGCATCCGTAGAATCAATAACTTGGTCATCAGGGACAGAAGATCCTTGGGATAAAGGCATGTATCAACAGGATGTTAGAGCTGCAGCAATGGAGTTATGCTTTTTTTATTTTATCAATATCTTTTTAAATTCATAAATTAAACAAATATAATGACTTGTCCGCACTAAAGCTATATTAATACAATAATTTTTGTTAAAATCAAAAATCATTTGGACTTGTTATTTTTTTATGAGCTTGGATTGGAAATTAGATATCAAACTTGACAAACCTAACCTTAAAATACGATACATTGAAAGTTTTTATTATAACTTTGTATGTATAATATTTTGGTGGATTTCTTGAGTTGTCCGCACTAGAGTTTAATCTTACAAATTTTTTCTTTGTGGCAAAAAAACTCGATTAAACGCATCGTTTATTCATAAGTTAGGATTGGAAATATTATTAGAAGGCGGGCAGCTTCGTCATGCTCTTAAGAGGTGGTAAAAAAAAAAGGTCAACTGTAAACGCGTTTATAACTCATTTTTCATCCCTATATCCCTATTTCAAATACCGAAGTTGCATCTTGAGGATACGCAATGTCTGAGGAGGGGATGTAACGAGTAGCGATGCTATACTCGTTATGTAGGCTATGCCAGCTGATAGGCGAGGGCAGCACATGATGGACTCGGATAACCACGTGTAAAGCGCCTCGTGCTGGCTTACATAAAGATAGAAAGAGAGAGGAAAATAGCTCAATCTTTCTATCTAGGTATGATTGGGACCGCCGTTGTTGAAGTTGTTAGCCTTTTTTGCCGCGCTTTCTCTCTTTTTGTATTCTTTACTGTTTTAGATAATTATTATGATGAATGTTTGCGTGTGTTTGTTGTGTGTAAGTGTATACCTATAGGGGCCTGTGTGGTGTTAAATTCTTGTGTGTTTACGCAGATCGCTGCACACAAGATTTAATACAAAGTTTTACTTGCAGCCGAACCATCTACACAACCACGCTGTCCATATACATAGGGTGATAGAGAGAGAAAGAGAGACATCAAGACGGTTCTCTTTGCTTTATATCTAAATTACGAGCTGTATTTAAAAGATGGGTGGTATCGCGTATTATATTTGTTTATTGCATTTCGCAATGCATTTGTTTATTAATTTAGCTATTTATTAGTTATTTTATAATAGCTTGGCCTGAGCGATAATTTTTATTTATTTCTTATCTTCATTTATTTCATTTCATTTAATAAACTTTAACTGTTTCTTATTTTAAATAAAGTCGTTTGTTTTGTCTGGTGTGATGAAGGATTACCACGCCTGTATACCTATATTTGCTTGCTTTTGTGTTAACAAAAGCAATTGCACAGTAGATCTGATTATATATATATATATATATATATATATATATATATATATATATATATATATATATATATATATTATAATTGAGGTACCAGATCTGAGCAGCTGGAGCAAGGGATCAGCTGATCCCATTATAATAGGTAGAGTACTTGTAACTAAGGGTTACTAGTAGATTTTATTTAATCTAGTTTACCACCTGTTAAATGTGATTTTTATTCTATTTAAATAATAAATTAACAAATTAGTAATGTGCGCACGTTTTTCAATATTTATATGAAGCAGTTTTTATAAAAAAGAAGCAAATTCATTTTTTAAAAATTGCCATATTCGATGCTTTGAAATTTATCTTTGATAAAAACGTCAGCAAAAAATTTGTGTTATTTAGAACACCCTAAAAATAAGAAAAATGATGAAATTTTGAAAATTTTGCTTAATTTTTTTTTGCCTTATTATTTTATATTTAATAAAAGTTCTTTTTTTTGTTACTATTTTAACTTAAGATGCTTCTGAAAAATTGCAGCGTATATTTTTAATTATTTGCTCTCTAACTATACTGCGTTTCAAAATAAGAATTTCACTAATTTTTTAATATTTTAAAATTATTTTTTTAATGTTTCAATCGATAATATATATTTAAAAAGTTTGTTACTCATTGAAATTATTAATTCTTTGTCTTTCAAATATCCGTCAAATCAAAATCGTTAAAAAAATATTTCTCCTTTTATTAATTTCTAGCATAGGTTTTTTATACAAATTTTATGTTACAGTATAATATTTTTATAGAACGTCTATATATATATATATATATATATATATATATATGTTCCCTGTCAAATGGATCCTCAAAAAAATTTTTTTTCGCTTAAAACTTTTTTAAGTGTTTTTTTTTATATCCTGAATTACTCTGAAATTTTTCAGATTTTTTCCGGATTTGTTTTCGGAGATATGGAAGATCAAAGTTTGACGTTTCTCTGATTTTTACAATTTTTGACTTTTTTCAGTGAATTATAGCTCCACAACGAAGCATTTTTCACTATAGGTTTTAATGCAGTTTTTTAAGGAAATTTTCTCAGCTTATCAAAAAAAATATTTCCAAGGCAATATAGGTTCACTTTAACTGACATATGTCAAATTTATACCTTAGAATCTAAAAATTTTCAAGTTTGATCATCCAGACCAACGTGAAAAAATCCATGAAAATAGCTTTTTTTAGTACAAAAATATTGGCATGTGTTACCGAACAGTAATTTAGCTGTACTCTCCGTTACAAATTAAAATAGTAGTTAAATTATACTGAGAAACTAAATTATCTATTCATTTTATGTGAGTATTCGGTGGCGTAACGGAAAAGGCTCTGACTTTCTAATCTGGATGTTTTAAGTTCGAATTCTAGCCAGGTACCTCTGACTTTTTTACAGAATAATTAGTTTTTGTGCTATGTAGAAGTTTAATGCGTAGAGAGCATTAACCTGTTAGTGAAAAAAAATCTGTTTACTTTAAGATTAGATACAGCGGAAACTTTTGAAAAAAAGCAGAAAAGACTTTGTTCTGCTCTTTGAATCCTCCGATGAAGTAGTGAAAGTAGAACTTATGATACCACTACATTCTACAATAAAAAATATACGAAAAATATGTATGATATAATGATGATAAAATTACAAATGATCATTCAAACACCACAGAAGAAAAGAGAGTACTTTCGACATGCTTAAAGCAAACTACTTTTTTGTTTTTAATTTCTAGTAAATAACATAAGAATATTTTTAACAAGTATTCACAGTAAAAAATCTTTTGAAACATCACATCGCTGAGCGTGATAAATATCAGGACCAGTGCTGAGCATGTTAACAGGGGACCGAACTATCTGTCTTTGTCTAATAGCATTTTCCGTCATTTACATAAACACCGTCCGTTGTATCAAGAAATAAATAGTAGCCCCCACTAGATATTAGTATAATAAGTAAATTTTGTAATAACTTTCAAATTATTTTATTGTGCACTTTTTGAATAATATGTGACCTACCAAAAAAGATAGATTATATTCTAGTTTGTTAGTAGGTCTCATATTATTCAAAAACTATGCGATAAAATGATTTGATTGTTATTACAAAATTTACTTATTATACTAATATCTAGCGGGGGCTACCATTTTTTTTTCGATACAACCGGTAGTGTTTCTACAAATGATAAAAAAACTCTATTAGACAAAGACAGATAGTTCGGCCTGCTCTTAAACACACATTAAAACCTGTAAAATTACATAATCCATCGTTTCTTACCTACACTTGATATAATTTAATAAAAAATATACATTAAATGTTTATTACTTATGAAACTATAGTTTTATATATGAAAAATATGAAAACATTATCTAATAACTCTTTTTTAAACATCAATTAATACGAATAATATATTTCTTATTGTGTATAAAATGTGTTTCTGATGTCGCGAAAGTTCACACATGTCATAAATTTTTACCGGACAGCCACGTTGATACTGACAAGGAGAGCACCCCACTTCCGGGAAACGGATTCGGCTGAAACTGCAGGATATGATTTTTTGATGAAAAAAAATGAACCTATGTTTTTTCTTTTCGTCGAATAGACCGCCTAGACAAGGATATAGACATTTTTTTTAAATATGGCGAATAAGAGTCTTTATAAAAACTTAAATAACCAGAGAACTAAGACTCTTGAAAAAAATGCATGAAAGATAAAATAAAGCACCAATTAAATGCTTCAATTTAAACTTTGTTGCATTAAAAAATCTCTAGTGGTTCAAAAGTTACAGGTGATTAAAATATGTTAATGAAATAACGTGAAAAATTGATCATATTTTATATGTTAAAAATATTAAGTAAATACGTAGTAATATTTAATTAAGAATAACTTTCAAAAAACAAAAGATTTTTTAATTCAAGAAAGCTTAAATCAAAGCATTCAATTCGTGCTTCATTTTATCTTTTATGCATTTTTTTGTAAGAGTCTTAGTTCTTTGGTTATTTAAGTTCTTATAAAGGCTCTTATTCACCATATTTTTAAAAAAATGTCTATATCCTTGTCTAGGGGGCCTATTCGATGAAAAGAAAAAACACGGGTTTATTTTTGTTCATCAAAAAATCATATCCTGTAGTTTCAGCCGAATCCGTTTCCCGGAGGTGGGGTGCTCTCCTTGTGAGTGTAACATTACATTGCTAAGCACGGAACAAATACCGCGATCATAATAGGACCTACGCTTAACGATGTAAAATTACATAAAAATGTTACTTCACATCGTTCAAACATGTAATTATTTACAGGAATGTGATAAAGTTACCAGAAAATTTTTTGCTGTGTATCATATATTATCGACGTATTTTTTAATGTAGAATTAAACAATGTAATCAGATTTATTGTCATTAGCTTAAGAGGCGGTCGGAACCAAATCGGTGACTTAGTTCGGTGCTTGTAATAAATGCTTATAATAATTTATTCATTTATTAATATGGTAAAAATATAATCATTTCCTCTAGTCATGTATATAAAGAATAATTTAAAATAGTTAAAGTCACAAATATATACAAAATATTGTTATAAAGCGAAAAATGCCACCTAACAATCGACACGACAGTTTTTTGCATGCGGTATATGTCAAGTCAGTTTGATATTTGTAATAAATGCTTATAATAATTTATTTACTTATTCATATGGTAAAAATATAGTAATTTCCTCTAGTCATGTATATAAAGAATAATTTGAAATAGTTTAAGCCATAAAAATATACAAAATATTATCGTAAAGCGAAAAATGCTGACTTGATATATACCGCAAGTCACCGATTTGGTTCCGACCGCCTCTTAAGAGTCGGCCGTATAGCATTGTCCTTGTCTAATCTAAATTTTTGTTATAATTAATAAATTAAGGGGAGACACAAGTGAAACTGTGTTTCTCAACAAAAAAATGACGTTTTTTATTTTTAATTTTTAACCCATAGCACCTACAACGTAATCCATGCGTAATGTTGTTCAAAATCAGCTGAAAAATCTATAATAAAATTTTCAGCCTGAAATATTAAAAACTGTGAGACTAGTTCCATTTTAGCTGCTGCCTCATTTACCAGTAAAACAAGCAGCAGTTAAAATGGAACTAGTCTCACAATTTTTAATATTTCATGCTGAAAATTTTTTTATAGATTTTTCAGATGATTTTGAACTACATTACGCATGGATTATCTTGTACATGTTATAGGTAAAAAATAAAAAATAATAAACGTCATTTTTTTGTTAAAAAACGCAGTTTTACTTGTGTCTCCCCTTAAATGAGTATATACAAACCTAGGGGCTGAGCGCTGTAGAGCAAAAAACGAGCAAAGGATGGTATTCTATGACAAATATAAAATTTTCATAATTTTCCGAGTATAGTCCGAAACGGAAAAATCAGTTGAACTTAACTTCATTATTTTCGTTTCGGACTATACTCGGAAAATTATGAAAATTTTATATTTTTTTATAGAATAGAATCCTTTGCTCGTTTTTTGCTCTAGAGAGCTCAGCCCCTACGTTTTTATAAAAATATTTAATTCATTAATTATAACGAAAATTTAGATTGGACGAGGACAGAGCTATACGGCCGACTCTTAAGTAAGGCGTTAGTGGCAAAAAAAAACAATAAAAACTCGTTAAAAAATTGGTTTTTTTCGACTTTTAGATATTGCACACCACACTGAACAATCTAAAAAAATTATAACTCTTTAAGATCATTATTTCAAACCTTTTTACCAAATACTGTTTTTACACTTTGAAATGGCGAGTTTTGAGAGCGATTTTAAGATTTCAGAAGCTTTTTTAGGTTAAGTTGTTAGGTTAAAAATTAATAGGGGTGTTACGTCACAACGTATCTTTTATATTCCTTTTTAATTAACAATTTTTAAAATATCTTTTCATTAATATGACATTGATGAACTAATTAAACGGTCATCGAACAATAAAAGAATGTGTTAACCTAAGCAGTAAAGAAACTTAAAGTTGATATTGAGCAAACGAAATTCTTCGATTCAAAATTACAAAACCAAACTCACATTTTGAAATTATTTATAAGAAGAACAAGATCCACTTTTACCTAATGAAATTATGTCAAAGATAAAAAATTATAAAAGCCGACTGAAATTGACGACAGTGGGCACTACCCCAGGATCATCGTTGGTACCAAGTCGTAAATCCTGTAATTCAAATTCCAAATTCAAATTCAAATTCTAATAAAGTTATTGTATTCAATATTTAATTATTTTTACAAGTGTCAATAAATATCTTAAAAGTTTCTTATATTCGACTCGAGTCTTATTTCAAATCGTGCCTATATCTATTCTTTGTCTGTCTGTATCCAGCCTTCATCTACTTGAATCAATTAAGGTAAGAATATTCAATTTATATATTCTCTATTCAAATACTCTAAATAAATATTCTCCAATATATTTCAATTGTGAGAAACGGTTTACTCAATTAAATATTGGTGGAGTTCAATTCACCACTAGATTATACATATATTTATCTTTCATAATTATAATTTAATAATAAATTCAATTATTTCAAATTAATTCAAATTTATATTTAAAATCATACAAAATATTCAACATAATAAAATCATACACTTTTATTTAGTCTTGGTGAAAGCCAGGACTTAACAGGGGGAACATTTTTTATGCGTATTTATGCAAAAAAAATGTCGGAATTTGCACGGACTGCGTAATAGTAATTCCAGTGTCAAAATCAAAATTAATGAAGAAACACCTTTTTTATAATGATATTAAAAAGTCATTATTCGATATATGTCGACTATTTATGCAACCAAATTCCAAGTCCCCGAAGGATGTCATTTTGCCTATATTATTGCACCATACCTTTTTCAATGTAACAACCTAAAAACGTATAGATTATCGATGAATATATGGCGAGTTGTGAAAGGAGGTTAGGTGGCAAATAGTAATGAGAGATATACTACTTTTAGAGAAGTAGTAATGATAGGTTTTGTGTAGCGATGAATAATTAATTATAATTAATTCATAATTATTTAAAAATGCTTTGGTAGCAGGACAGATTAGCTATCCAATAGAGTTTTTTGTTATTTACTAAAGTATTAATCGTTGTATCTGCAAATTAAGAGTTGAGCGCAATGGATATTATTATTATTATAAATGCTCATGCACAAGAAAAAAATTTCATCGCATTATTTTTGAGAAAAGAGTTGAGGTCACCACCTGTTATGAGCTTGAGGGGAAAACTGCCTATTATACATCTCCGATTGGTGCGATACGTCACTCGATACCACATTTCTGCTTCTACGCTCTAAAATTAGCTGCTAGAAGTTCTTTTTAAAAAAAGAAAATTAACATTTTTCAAGACTAAATAATGTATGCTATTTTTACAGATTATACACGGATCTTTACGCCATAGACTATGACAGTAAAAATCTCGCTATTACAGCCCTGTCCAAGATAGAGAAAAGGGAAAATAAAGCCCATTACCTGTAGAAAAAGTAAATACATCACGAAAATAATATAATTCATAAATAAAAGATGAATATATTTAAATAATTATGGAGTTGGTATAAATATTTTCAGCCACTCAATCGCATCTGTTTGAGCAAAAAATGAATTTATTTTCCATTTGGGATCATTGATTTTAATTTGATTCTAATTAAATACGTATCCTCAGATGGTGTTATAATTGATGAAATAGCAAAAAATTGCGGTTTTTGCCAATGACTTTGTTGGAAATAATTTTTTTCCAGCTTAATTCCAAAAAGTACCATTACCGGACTTAATGGAGCACATTTCTAACATCTAAAGCTGAAATCATGAATTTTTACAAGTCCAAACCTTGGATCGTTTGTCCATTTTTACAATTTTCAAAGTTTATTTTCCGATTTTCGATAAAGAAATATTATTTTTGAACTTTATAACTAACTTTTTTTGAAAATTTAGAGAATTCCTGATTTTTCATGTATTAACTATTTTTACGAATGATTTGATCTTCTAGGAATAGAATAGAGCTGGAAAATGTATTAAATAGCGAAAAATGTAAAAAATTTTATCTTTAAGGTTCTGTAGCAACCTAATTTAATATTCTAATGATCTAAAAAATTTCAAAAATCTTGTAACTTCATTTGGAACTTATTTCTTGAATTTCAGAAAAATATATTTTTTTTGCGTACGATTTGATATATATATTTTGTTCAGCCTCTGCTCTTAGGCAGAAAGCTGTAGCAGTAATCGTGAGAGAAAGCTTCCCCACAATTTGGTTTCGTAGAGTACTCGTTTCCACTAACCTCATAACTAAAGACTTTAATAATTGGTTTGGTGCAACACGCACGGAGGGAAAACCTCCCAATAAATTTAGAATCCAAACCGCATGAAAACTAAACATTTTAAGTGAGTACCTTTCGTTGCAGTGTTACGTCACAACGTATCTCTTATTTCTTTCATTTATAATTTTAAAGTATCTTTTCACGTCATGAGCTAATTAAAACAGTTATTGAACAATAAAGGGATTTGTAAAGCTAAACAGAAAAAGCGAAACAGTAAAGAGACTCGAAGTTTATTATTTGTCAATAAAACTCTTTAGTTAGCAGAATTATAAAATTAAGTAATTCAAATCGACAACGTGTATTTCAAAATTAACAAACGAATCCTAAAATCATTACGAGACAGAAAAGTATAAAAGCCGAATGAAATAAATGACATTTGGACACTACCCCGGGTTTCTTATTGGTGACAAGTTGACACTGCCCGTAAGTTCTTATATTTCAAAAGCAATTGCTAATACTACATATATCTCCCTATATTATATAGTTATATGAACCAAAATTCAGTCGGTGCCCCCCCACATCCCCCCCCACAGCCCCCCCACAGCCCCCACATGATTTTTATTAATTAAATAACGTAAATTTACGTTATTTTATGTTATCGATCATTACCCCCCCACGTCCCCCCACACCCCATAGACCCCCACTAACCCCCCTCTTGCCCCCCACAATCCCCCACAACCCCCACAATCCCCCCCCCCCACAATCCCCCCAACAACCTTTTAGAACCATCAAATATTGCATAATATAGTTTTATATTTTTTTATTATATTTTAAGTATAATATTACATTAAAATATAAAAATTTTAATTTTTTTTTTGTTGAAAACTCGAAAGTAGTTGCATAAAATTACAATTTATTATATTTAAAATGAAAAACATGTGCCTCATCAGATATCTTATTACCATTTTTTACATAGTTTATCTGAAATTAATAAATATAAATTTAAATTAATTCTATTACAATTCCTCAACACTATAATTAATTCATTTGTTGAAAACATAATGATTTTTAATAATTTGTTCATATTATAAATATTTTATTGTATTAAAATAAAAATAAGCATATAGTGTTGAGGATTCAGATTTCCACACCACCTTACATTATAAACCTATAATAGTATTGATTTATACAACTTTTAAAATTAATTGATATTAATATTTATGTTTAAATTTATATAACTTTCAAGATTAATAACTATTTATATTTGTTTTACAAAGGTGTAGATCAAACGGATGATAATATTCATTTGAATTATTCAATAGAAATGTTAAATAACATAAGAGAAGGATTACCTCCACACGAACTGAAATTAAAAGTAAATACCATAATTATGTTAATTCGAAATTTAAGTATAAAAAATGGATTATGTAATGAAACGCGATTAAAAATAACTAAATTATTCAAATATAACATAGAAGCACAAATAACTCTTTCACGTTGTAAAAATGTAAATAAAATATATATTCAAAATGAATCGAAAAACAGAGATATTGTACCTAACATAGTTTAGAAAGAAATATTGAAAAAATAATACGCGAACCAATAGCAGAATATTACTTTAATCAAAGTCATGAAATTTATTCTAAATATTTATTAAGATTAGCTAACATTATTAATAAAATATGAAAAATTAAAATAAATCATAAATATTTCAATATATAATAATAAATTTAAAAATTTTTTAAACATTATCAATATTATTAAAAATAAAAAAAAATAAAATATTTAAAAATTAACTAAAATATTTAAAAGTTATGATTATTTAAAATTTATAAATCGAAATTTTAATAAATAAATAATTTAACTACTAACAACAATAAATAAAAAAAACATATTCATAACTTTTATACAGGTAAATGTAATATAAGTAAGTATAAAATAATTTAAAATTATTTTATTTATTTATTTGTTATATAAATAACTAAATTTTAAATAAAATATGATATAATGATCATGTAATAATTTCATTTACAATATCATAATAAATTTATAAATTTTAGTATGAATTTTTGATATATCTCATAAAATGTTTAAAATGAGAAAAAAAGATATAAAAAGGAATTATAACAAAATAATCCTATAAATCTTATAAAACTCAAAATCATTACGATATATCAAATAATATACTAAATTATCAACGAAACTAAAAAAAAATGATTTAAAAATTTAAAAATGATTTGAATGTTTAATATATAATTATATTTATAGCACAACTGGGGTTGTGAGCAGTGCGAGCAGGGGGTACCCCTAGTATATATATATATATATATATATATATATATATATATATATATATATATATATATATATATATATATATCTATGATTAAAATATAAACGCGTATAAAAATCTATTGTATTAAAAGTGTTAAAAAGATATTAATAAAGTTCGAGGACATGTACATTTACATATCGTGCCTATTCGTTTGTCTGCCCGTACCCAGAATCAATCTACTTAAAGAAGCACTAAAAGGTAAGAACCAATTAATATATATATTTATTCAAATCATTAAATTATCTTTGATAATTGTCCAATAGTGAGAGCGGCCCATCTCAGTCAAATATTGGTGGAGCTTTCTCCACCACTAGACTACATACATCTTCTTATTATACTTATGTTATTTAACTTTCACTAATTTAATATTAACTTAAATATTTTAAAATAAATTAAAATTATTCAATCAAACGTATTAAGATTAATATTCAATTTAATATATATACAAATCTAAATCATTCGATCTATCTATAAATTATCTATCAACTCAATATATACATTTACTAAATCATTTATTTTATTTAGTCCTGGTGAAAGCCAGGACCTAACATTTTGGTTCTGGTACAAATTTTTGATTGAAGGATCGTATTGGATATATTAAAGGTTAATCAGAGAAAATTTATAATTCTTAACCTATTTATATATAAAGTGCATGAAAACATATTTAAAGGGCTTATAATAAATACAGTGTTCAAAAGTGTGTTAATGAACCGCCAAGTGCGTCAAATAAAATATTATATATTAAAGGCACAAATTAAATAAATATACATGAAATTATTAAACGCGAAGTGCATTATTAAAAGCGAATAGTGTTATTAAAAATAAAAATATTGTACAAATAAAATTAATATATTGTACGCAAAGTGCGTAATTGAAATAATTTCTATATATGCGAAAGTGCGCGATTAAAAATCATATATCAAATAAATAATACAATTTACATAAAAATTGTCGATAAAAATAAGTGTAAACCATTAAATCAATTTATAAATAAATATATCTATACATCAATTATTTTTCAGCAAAAATAATCATAAAATTTTTTTTTTTTAATGGGAAATCAAGTAAAAATTACAAATTCTTTCATAAATTGATTTCAAATAATATCATTTATTTAGTGCATTGAGAAATTACAACATATATCAATAATTTTCGCATAATAATTTAATATGAAAAGTGAAATAAGTTTCAAGTTCACGATTAATAAAAAAAAATAATAAAAAGAAAAGCTGACTAAACAGTAAATATTCAAAATATTGAATTTAAATAATAATATTCAATAAATAGATTTTCTTTTTGTGAAATTATATAATAATATAAAATAAAGTGAAATTTAAAGTGAACAGACTGCGTTGAAAAAATAGACAATTGTCATCAAAACATTGCAAGTGTATTGAACTTACAAAAATATAAGCTCAGCAAAAATTTTTTGGCGGTACGCTCTCATGTATGTCTAAGAGCAGTGAGTTAATATCAAATTTTAAAACATAGATCGGCAAAATTCTTTACTTTTATGTAAGAATAGTAGGTCAGTGTCAAAAAATTTTTAATAACGTATCTAATATTGTTTGTTTACAAACGGCGTTTAAAAAAAAAGAAAGAAACACAATCAGCATTATTTAGAATTTTTAAACTTACAATCTTATGTACAAAATTTAATATTTTAAGGGGCTACTCCCACTTGCAATTTTTAAAAAATCGATTTTTTTTTATTGCATTTTTTGAAGTATAAGTGTTTGAGAATATGTCCTGAAAATTTCAAGTCGATCCGAACAAAATTGACTGAGATATGAGCGTTGAAAGAGAACAATCCGTTGTGTAAACGACCGGCTAGTCTGCCGTCTGGCGCATTCGACCCTCTCTCCGATTTCAATCTATTGTTTGATGAAAAGGGTCGTATACGTGGAATTCCCAACGTTCATATAATATACTGTAATTTGTAGAAACATATTTTGGTTGCTTGTTATGGTCTAAACTCATCAGTGTAGCTCGAAAGTTCGACTATATAAGACGTATATTCCGCTGTTCATAATATTATAAGCGCAGTTTTTATTCATTTTAAATTTAAAAATGGATCAAAAAAAAAGATTCGCGAGAAATAAAAAGCAGTGATAATGTATGTAAATCTCGACCAAAAAAAAGGAAGAATGTTTTGAACCCGAAACTGACTGGATCGGAGAGTGGAAGTTTCAGCATGTCTGCGAAGAAGCTGAAAGATAATACTGATATGACTGTGAATGAAAATCCTAATATTGAATATCGCATTTTGAACTTTTGGGTTGTGTTTGCTGCTATTTTAAGTTTAGTAAAGTGCAAAACGTGTAATGGAAATATTACATTTAAAAAGGCAAATGCAAGAGGACTAGGCTTCAAAGTCGTTGTGAAATATGACTCATGTGCAGATAATTTGATACCATCTTCTCCTTTTGTGGCACATTCGTATGAAATAAATCGTCGATTTATATTCACTATGCGAGTTCTCAGCATAGGATTGGCTGAAGCTCAAAAATTTTGCGGACTTATGGACATGCCAAGGTTTCTTGCCGAGACTACATATTCAATGATTTTGAACAATATTTATGAGTCTGTGAAAACATGTGCAGATGTAATATTTAAGAAAGCCGTACGAGAAGAAATTGAAAATACATCTCATGCAGCAGGCGATGCAACTCCTAAATCGACAGTTTCCGGAGATGGATCGTGGAGGAAGCGAGGATATACGTCGTTGTTCGGAGTTACATCGGTCATAGGCTACTACAGTGGAAAAGTACTTGATCTTGTGGTAAAAAGTGCGTATTGTAAAATGTGTAAATCGTGGAAACATAAACTGAATGATGCGGAATACGAAGAATGGTACGAAACATACGAAGATAACTGCAGTGCAAACCACGAAGGCTCCTCGGACAAAACGGAGGTGGACTCTATTATCGAAATCTTCAAGCGTTCCATAGAAAAATATAATGTCCTGTACCGTTACTATATTGAAGACGGAGATTCGAAAACGTATACTGGGCTAGTAAATTCTCATTCTTATGACGACGTAGAAGTTATTAAAAAAGAAGGCATCGGACACGTACAAAAGCGTATGGGATCCCACATTCGTGATTTAGTAAAAAAAAAAACAAAAAGCTTGGTGGTAAAGGACAGCTGACAGGAAAATTTATTGACAAGCTCACTGTGTACTATGGACTTGCTATTCGACGCCATTCTGCTTCTGTTCATGATATCCATGAGGCAATATGGGCGACCTTCGATCATCACAGTTCAAACGATGCAAATCCACACCATGAGAGATGTCCAACCGGTGAAGAATCGTGGTATTCATATCAACGAGCTCAGGCGAGAAACGAGGCTTTCAAACAAGATTACAGACCACTTCCAAAAAATGTATTGAATGCCATCAGACCTATATACAACGATCTGAGTAAGGAAACTTTACTCGTAAAATGCGTTGGTGGCTTCAATCAAAATAACAACGAAAGCTTTAACCAACTTATTTGGAAAATGAGCCCAAAAAACGTCTCGAGTGGAGCAATCGTTGTAAATTTAGCAGCTCTTATTGCCATCGGACTATTTAACGAAGGTTCAAAATCATTATTATTTTATTTGAAGTCAATCGGAGTAAGCTGTGGACCCAACGTGCACGAATACGCTAATAAAATGGACGAAGCACAGATTGCACTTGCAGAGAGACTTGCGGCCGAGAGCACTCGTGAAGGTAGAATGTTACGAAGGCAACACCAAATTTCCGTTTTGCAAGTAGTATCGTCGGCGGAAGAACTTCTGTATGGACCCAGAATAGATAACTCTATGTAAGTTTACAAAAAAAAAAATTTTCTTCGTATAAACTGAAATTGAAACTTTAAACGCGTTTTTCTCTAAATGAAATTTCTGAAGACGGTGACCAATATTACTCGAACACTAATGAACCGATCTTCTTGAAATTTTGCAGGCTAATTTAATACATAAGAATGCAGTCTTTGATTGTTCGATTTTTGGTTTCGAAAAAATGGCCGTTTTATAGCCAAAAAACTGCTGTTTTTTTCGTTAAAATCGAACCATTAATTTTGACTGTCCGCTATTTTGTGAAAAATGAATATTTTATCAAATCCTTCGGTTAAAGACTAGTTTATACTTATATTTGACTAAATCTATCTACATTTTTTGTTTCAGATGATCCGGTTCACTGCATTGTTGGTCACCGCAAACTGCATGCATAAAAACATTATTTCTTTGACGGCCATTTGCCAGTAGATAATGTAATATTTTTCAATAAAAAAATTACTTTAAGTTCTTCAAGATATAGATATAGATATTTATTTATTTTGTAAAAAGGGTACAAAAAGGCGTGTAATACATGAAATAGTAAGTAATAATTCTATAAAAAGTATTGCACATAATAAAATAAGATATCACAGTCAATTATTAAAATTGATTTATAATACTGTATCAGTAAGTCACCATGTAAAAGTGATATCACAGACTATTCTAAATACACGCAGAAAACATAAATTACAATAAAAAACAGTCTTAAATATCTATCAGTCATTGAATTAAAATACATAATTAAGAAGAGAAATCACTGTCATGACATCAATAAAAATAAAATTGTACAATACTATAAAAATAAAATTGAACAATACAATAACAAAGTGATAGTAAATAATTAAAAAATAAAATAATAATTACATTTAAAGAATAAAAACAATACCGAAGATGTCATGACTTCTAATAAAAACAGAACCACTCATACTTTCCGCATACATTCATCCATCATTCACGCTAATAAATACATTTACACCTTAAATCTACATATAGGACAAAACAAAATAAATTAACACAAAAATTAAAATACTTAAAATCAATTTTACTCGAGGTCGAGTAAGTACGTCCTCAAAGCCGAGTTAAACCTGCCGAGCGATGGAAGATTTTTTATATAAGCAGGCAGGGAGTTCCAAAAATGCGCACCTTGAACTTGAAAGGAATTTCTTCCAGTCTCAGTACGCATGAAGGGTACCGCGAAGTCCTTAATCTCTCCCCTAGTGGCTACCCTAGGTATATATCTTTGTACATAAGTACATCCATAAAATACTGTCTCCTTGAATCAGTACGCAGCCAACCAAGCGCAGCTCTATGAGGAGAGATATGACCATCCAATCCTACGCCTAATATATATCTCACACATGAATTTTGTAGTCTTTGTAATTGTCTTCTCAACCCCTGCGAAGCATCAAGCAGAGCTACTGAGCAGTAGTCGAGGTGCGGAAATAGCAAGGCGGCTGCGAGTTGTTTACGCAGGGCCTCAGTGGTGTACCGACGAAAGAACCGTAAACTATACATTATCCTATTAAATTTTTTAGTCACCATATTAATATGCGGCTCCCAAGACAACTTAGCGTCAAGCACACAACACCAAGGCTCGTAACGGTATCAGAGAAAGATATGCCGACACCTCCCTCAAGCTCAATCGTTCTTGACTCACCAGCATAAAAGTCATTAATAAATCGACTACTGCCAAAAACGATCGCCTTAGTTTTGTTTGCATTTAATGTGAAAGAAGCATCGACAGCCCACCCCGACACCACCCTGGCCGCCCTCTGCATAATACGAATACCTTCATTCAGATGTTCATAAGGGACCTGAGTATAGATTTGGAGGTCATCAGCATATAATATGTGCTTGACACAACAGGGGTCGAGCGTGTCACGTATGTTATTAATGTAAAGGCAGAATAACAGAGGCCCCAGCACTGAACCCTGTGGAACTCCTAGATTGGTTGTTAGCCAATCCGAACCCTCTTTTAAATGTGTAGAAACCATTTGTTTCCTACCTGATAAATAGGAGTTGATCCACTCGAGTGCAGCCCTAGAAAACCCCATCAATCTAAGCCTCGCAAGCAATTTGGAAGGGGAGATCGTGTCGAATGCCTTACTAAAGTCAAATAGAAGTAGTATCGTGGCAAGTTTCTTGTCAAGACCTGATCTTATGTCGTCTGTAAGTTTAAATATGGCAGTCTGCGTAGAATGATGCTTCCTGAAGCCAGTCTGCAAAGAGTCAAGTATTTTGTGTGTCATAATATACTCCTGCAGTTGGTCATGAGCAATCTTCTCGAGAATCTTTGAGAGAAAACATAATATTGCTATGGGCCTAAAATCTTTAGGCATTTTAGGTGCAGGGCACTTCTTTAAATGCACAATACGTGCGCGCTTCCAAAGGCAAGGGAAGACCCCCCGTGCAAAAGAGGAATTGAACAGAGTCACAAGATGCTCTCCAATAACCGGAAGTGCTTTAAGTATCACACTCTGCGGGATGCCATCCTCGCCACAAGCTTGTGATGAAAAATGCGAAATCGCAAGGATTACATCATTAATATTAATTGGCTTAAAGGCAAAACCACTTTCACTACACTTAGAAAGAATCCTTTTACGTTCCGCAGTATCATCGTGTGGCGAGACCGACACCCCCGCAAAATGTGCATTAAGCTCATCTGGAGTGAATCCATTCAAGTCCCCTTCGAGGTCCGGACAGGAGTCCCAGGTCTTTCAACTCCTTCCAGACATTACCTTCAGCAAGAGCATCGAATAGTCTATTATGATAATAATTTGTTTTAGCTTGTTCCGTCGGTTCATCTATTGCTTTACGCAGCTGCAAAAATTCAGAGAGATATTGCTCCTCCTTCGTCCGTTTAAATCTACGATACGTGGCATCTCTCTTGTGCCGCATCTGCGACAACTCTTTATCAATCCAAGGAAATTCATCATTACCGATTTTAAGTGTTTTTAGTGGCTCTAGATTTTATATTGCCGCCGTAAGATTGTCATAGAGGCAGCCAAGTGCAGATTCTGGCTCAACTGTACCAACTGTAAATGGCGTCCAATCACAGCCGGCCAAACTCTGTACCAATAAGTTTGGACAGATATCTTAGTAATTTCTATACTTAATTATTTTATTATCTGTCTTGATGTGATGACAAGAAATACATACATCAATTAAGTTGTGCCGATAGATGTGTTCTTTAAAATGATATATTGATCTATTAAAAAAGTTTTGTAGTTTTTTTTGAAAAAATTCATGAAAAAGGCCTTTTTTGCGCTACAAGTGGGGGTAACCCCTTAAATAAAAGAAAATCTTCATTTTTAAGTAAATAATGAAGATTTCAAATGTGTGAAATAAATTTTAATCAGATAACAAATTATATAAAAGAAGGAAAAACACAGTGGATACTATCATACTCTAAATTAGAATTATCTGAAATTTGTCGAAAATTTAAAATACCTACTAAAGAAAATGAAAATATCAATGCTATTCGTGAAAGAATTAAAGAACATATTAAACAAGCAGTTTTAAGAGAGCAAAAAAAAGTGGAAAAACATACCTACGAAAATATCAATCCATTTCGCAAAAGCACTAAAATTACATGTTCTTTAACTAAAAATTTAAAGTGGTTCACTCGGTAAGAGAGAGAAAGAAATAGCGCTCATATGATCTAGTTGCGCATGCGCAGCAACGTAAATGTGAATGATATATGCATCATTTATCTAATAATTACATTTTCAAAACACTTTATCTCTTTAATAAAACGATGAATTTACGCGAATCTGGTTGAAAATGTTTATTATTAGTTCCTTTATATATGTTTAAATTTTCAATTACCATTTGAATGTAGTTTATGAGATATTGCGGTTAACAGCTACGAAAAGTAAAAATTCCAATATATATAGATATACTTCTAATGTAATTTGTAAAACTTTGAACATCGATTAATAAAAAACGAAACGATGAAATGTTCTGAAATTTTAATACGATATTTACATTGCCTTTATTGAACTATACCTACAATTTTAAGAATATCTTGAATCAACTCTGTACTCGCGTGAACCACCTTAAATCGAAAAATTGAAAGTAATAATTCAAATAAAACCTTAGACAAAACAGTTTACAGTAATGCTTCAAATACAACTTTAGAAGAAACATCTGAAAATAATATCTCAAATATAATTACGGACGTTGAATCAAATATTAATACAGATAATTCAAGTAAACAAAATACACTATTAAATAAATATACAGGTACAATTCCAAAAACATTTCCATAAATTACTAAGACGAAATAAAGAGATAATAAAAATAAAGAAGACAGTTTTACACAAAAATACACTTTAGCGACTAACATGACAATTTTATCAGACACTAATACAACTATTAATAAAACATTTAACGATACTCAGGAATCCCCATCCAAACAGACAAGATATCAAGAAATACAAAGTATTGAAAACGGAAAAAATATTACTTTAGCTAATAATATTAATACAACAGACAAAGACGCGAAAATTTCATCAGAAAATAATACAACTGTTGACGAAAGAATTAACGACTTACAGGAATTTTCTGTTAAGCAGGAGAGTTATTACGAAATAGAGGATATCGAAAACCTAGAAAATATAAATTTTGATAATAATAATGAAAATAATAATACAGTAAACTATACATTTACCTAATAATAAAAACATGGCAAATACTTCAGGATATTCTTTAAAAAAAGTGTCAAGATTAGTAAACTGAGTTTACAGGTAAAAACATACCTTTGGGAAAATACATGGATGCGTTAGAAATTGCAAAATATTTTATGACTGCTAATGAACAAAAGAAATTCATGAATTATTTAAGATTTAAAGTATCAGAAACGATTCATACTGCTATAAAAGGTAGTAATATTAAATGTATTGCAGATTTTATTAAAACAATAAAAAAACTATATCCTGAAATCAATAATTTACATTCATTGTATGCACAATTGGCACAAATACAACATAGGGAAAATGAATTAGTGGTTGATTATGTAGAAAGAATAACAAAGTTGGCATTAAAAATTAAAGATAAGAAACAAAATGAACCGGGTATATTAGCAAATGCTTATGAACGTTTTACAAATGATTTAGCTAATGATACATTAAAATATTTTAAACAAGGATTAAAAAATAAAGTCAGATATGAATTGGGATAGGTAGTAGATTATTCGAGTGCAACCCTTAAAGCAATAGAAATTGAAAAACAATATTAGAGCAACGATATTAGGGCAAAGATAAATTCATCTAGACAGCAAATTATGTATAGTGAAATTTTTGAAGATAATCTTAAAAAAATTCAGTGCTGTCAAATATGTAAAGACATAGGCCATGAGGCATTGTGTTGCAACAATGCAGGCTGCATATATTGCAAACAACCAACTCATCCATCATTTAAATGCACAAATGCACCCATATGGAAAAAATTTCTGGAAATAATTATAAATAAGTGTTAATAACTGTAAATAAATGTAAATAACTATAAATAACTGTAAATAAGTGTTAAAAATGTTGAAATTGAGACATGAATAACAGTTATTTACAGTTATTTACTGCTATTTACACTTATTTACAGTTATTTATATTTATTTACAGTTATTTACATTTGTTTATTTTTTTTACAATTATTCACATTTATTTACGATTATTTATATTTTTCAAGAGTTTTTTTATAGTTAATTACAGTTAACTACAGTTATTTACAATTATTTACATTTTCGAAAATTTTCACAAATGTATTCAATTTTTTTATATATATGCGAAAATTTAAAAAAATGTAAATAACTGTAAATAACTGTAAAAAACTATGAAAAATTGTAAATAATTGTAAATAATTATAAATAACTGTAAATAACCGTAAAAAACTGTAAATAATTGTAAATAACTATAAATAATAGTAAATAATTATTAATATCATTAAATTATTCACTAATTCAAAAAATTTTTGAAAATGTAAATAACTGTAAATAATTATAAATAACTGTAAATAACTATTATTTATGTCTAGGCCAGTCAAAATAACATGATTTATTAATTAGTTATTAACAAATAAGTGCAAAAAAAAACGCGTTTTTCTTTGTTTTTTGCTAATAAAACGGAAACTATTTGACGAATTATATATACATATATATAATATTATAATACATTTTTGAAAGGGTTTTGAAAACTAGAAACAATATACGTTTAAACGTATATTCTAAGTTTTTATTAAAATTGTGTAAAAAGAGTGAAATATGCACTCTAAGATCGACGCAAACGGTCGAGCGCGCGGTACACAGCAAAAAGTGAGGATAGAGGAGAAACTTTAAAATACCTTTAGATTTCATTATTCGTGAAATCTGAATAGGAAATCAGATTCGTCGATTAAGAATACCCTAATTAATAAATAAAACACTTTAATATAAGTGCATTAATCGACAAAAACAAGCCAGTTGAAAAATTGAACGTTTCACGCCGTGCGCCTGTATATCTATATATATATCGTTTCTCCTCCATCCCCACTTTTTGCCGTGTACCGCGTGCTCGACTGTTTACATCGATGTGCGAGTGCATATTTCACCCTTTTTACACTATTTCAATGAAAACTTAGAATATACGTTAAATAGTATACTGTTTCTAGTTTTCAAAACCCTTTTAAAAATGTATGTACGACGTTCTCAATCGGTACTATAAAGAAGGGAGGAATACCGGAAAAAAAAATTGCAATTGCACAGAAACTAATTATCCGATAGTATCTGCCTTTGGCATGTTGGAAGTAGATACAATTATCTACTTCTGTGCCAAATTTCAGCTCTTGATATTAATAAACAACAAAGTTATAAATTAAAAAAAAAAATGAAAAATTTTTCGGTTTTTCCGAATTTTTTTCGGTTTTAATAAGCCGCTCCGATCGTTTGACATCTCGTTTTGTTGATAATTTAATTCTCTACAACTTTCCCATTGACACCATAATAATTCGTCAAATAGTTTTATTAGCGAAAAACAAAAAAAACGCGTTTTTTTACACTTGTTAATAACTAATTAATAAATCATAGTTGCTAGTCCAAAACATATAAGTAAACATCTGTGTAAATATTTAGAAGATGATGAATATTATTGCCAATATTTCCAGAAAAATAATCATCAAATAAGCCGCTGTCCGATCATACAAAAATATGAATTATGCTTGAAATGCAATAAAAACGGACATAATACTAACTTTTGTAATCAAATTACAGAAAAAAGTAGTACACCTACGCAAATATGCAATCTGTATAGCAGTGAGCACAGTACTATCGATTGTGAAAAATTCAAGATATTTATAAATCAGGTTAAACCAGATAATCAAATACGATGTCAATTATGTGACAAATGGGGTCACTCAGGTAAAGAATGCAGAAATAATAACATCGGACAAAACAATTTTAATCAAAATAAAATGTTTCTTAGGAAATAATAGAAATAATAATTTATACGGACTACGAATTCAAACGAAATTTTCTAAATATTGCAAGAATAGAGGGCATAATATAGAGGAATGTAGGAAAATACAATACAAGAAACCTCAAAACACAAATCAGAATGTACAATGCCCATATTGTAAAAATATTAGTACATTCAGTCGATTCATATTTTACATCAAAGAATATACATGGTGGGCCATTTTAATCTTCGCACTCAATTTTCTCCGAACCTACTGCAGCTACAAAAAAAAGGTTCAGAGCAAAATTAACCGTGACAGAGGGGGCCATTTAACTGCGCCCTTGGTTTTAACCTTGAGGTCCAATTTCAAGGTCATTTGAAGGCCAAGACCATTTTTTTAAATAGGAATACTTATTTTTGACTGCGGATTTGAAAAGAGCGAGAAATTCTAAGATAAGTTTGTCCCAAGTCAAAATTTATTTGGTCGCTTTTTCAAGGACAAAAATTGAGGTCAAATGTCTAAAAACCGATTAAATGCCCTTTTTCTGCATTATCTTGGTTTGCTGATAAATGCTAATAATCTAAGTAGTGTTAAATGGTCATCTTAGTTCCAAGGTAAAAGGATCTTGACCATCTTGACCTTAAGGTCAAATTTCAAGGTCATTTTAAGATCAATAATGTTTTTTTGGTAATAGAAATTCCTATTTTAAACTACGAATTTAAACATATTAGTTAATTTTACGCTAAAATTATTCTAGGGAAAAGTTGATTTTATGACCTTAAAATGGTCCAAAATCAAGGTCAGATATTGAAAAACTCATCGAATGCTCTTTATCTGAATTACACTGGTTTCCTAAGACTTTTGGTGTATCGGTATGAAAGAAAAGTTCGGAAAAAATTTGTGCATGGCGAAAGGGGCCTCGCCATGCACAACTTTTGTCTGGACTTTTTGATGTGATTGATTTTAACCTTGAACTTGAGTTTCAAGGTCATTTCAAGGTCGACTTAAAAGAGCGTAAAATTTTACGTCGGAAACAGTATTTTAAAATATTTTTCATGACCTTTGGAAGGTTATGTCAAGGTCAAATGCTGAAATACCTAGTATGATGTCTTCTGTCTGGAGAACGTTTAGCGTAAAGTCTTAGTGCAGCACGAAAATATTAGGACACACTTCTAAAACCATTTTCATATCAACAATTTTATTCAAAGGTTATACAAAAGTGGAAAATTAAAATAGCATTATTCAGTTGTAATTAATATTTCAAATGCAATAAACAAAAATAAAAATGGTTTTGATAATAATATTAAGACTTAAGAAGTAGTAATAGCAATAAATGAATTTAAACGCGGATTAAATATTAGATTATTCTTTTTAGACTATTTTTGATTAGAAAATAATGTTTTACGAAGAACGATAGATAAATTTTCATATTGAATTTCGCCCCTACTCATTATTCAGTTTTATCTTATAACTGAATTTTTTTTAAAGCGTTCTTCGTAGTAATTGAAGAAATATGTAGAGTCATGTTTGTGTTAAATAAATTATTTTTGATTTAAAAATAATCTTTTACAAAAATATTAAAGTATCTAATTCGAGCTAGATGAAAGTTATCATTCACTACTATTACGACTTCTTCACTTTTTTATTATTATCAAAAATTTTATGTTTGTTGGACTAGACTTAAAATATAAATTACAACTTAACAGTGTTATTTAAATTCAAAAACTGTTGTAATGGCTGACTATTCTCCAAATGAGATTGTTGATATGATAATGGTTTTAGGGGAATGTCGTAATAACTATCGCGTTGCAGCAAGACTTTACGCTGAACGCTGTCCAGATAGAAGACATCCCAGTGATAAGTCAATACAAAGTTTAACTGAAAGAGCTCGTCGAGGACGTCTTGCTCACCAACGCAGGCGTCATGAGTACAACGAAGATGATGCTCGTGTTATAACTATTCTTGCAGTTATTCATCTTAATCCTCATGTCAGCAGTCGTCAAATAGAAATGGAAGTTGGTATTCCAAGATGAACATTTTTGAGAATTTTAAATAGGCTTAATTACCATGCCTACCATATCGCGCTCGTACAGGAACTGACAAGGAATCATATGCAAATGAGGACTCAATTTTGCCAATGGGCCTTACACATTGTAGAAAATGATCCCAATTTTTTCAAATCTGTACTTTTTTCTGACGAAGCTAAATTTTATAGCGATTGACAATCAAATAGACACAATTGTCATTATTGGTCAAATAAAAATCCTCATTGGCACAGAGCTGTAGATCATCAGCATCGCTGGAGCCTTATGGTATGGTGTGGGATTGTAAATGGATATTTGATTGGCACTTACTTTTTTGAGCGAAATGTTAATAGGGACAGCTATTTACAGTTAATAAGAGACCACTTGCCAGAATTAATGGAAGATGTTGATTTAGAAACTAGACGAAGAATGTGGTTTCAGCAGGATGGTGCACCACCACACTTTGCACGAATTGTCCGAGAATTTTTGAATTAAAATCACCATGAAAGATGGATCGGTAGAGCAGGGCCAGTTCATTGGCCTCCTAACTCACCTGATTTAACATCTCCAGATTTTTATTTGTGGGGATTCCTAAAAAATGTTATTTTTGAAGAGCGGCCTACAACTAGAGAAAACATGCTAAATCGCATTCGTCAAGCATGTGCGGGAATTCCGAGACAAACTCGACTGAAGACTGTACGTCATTTTCGAAGGCGTTTAACTTTGTGTCTACAAGTAAATGGAGGTAACTTTGAACATTTGCTTCGTGGTTAAAACAGTAAGAGGCAAGGGGACTCACGATAATCCAGCACCCCGACGTGAGAGGCAAGGAGACTCACGATAATCCAGCACCCCGACGTTAGAGGCAATGGGACTCACGATAATCCAGCACACCGACGTGAGAGGCAAAGGGACTCACGATAATCCAGCACCCCGACGTGAGAGGCAAGGGGACTCACGATAATTCAGCGCTCCAACGTGAGAGGCAAAGGGACTCACAATAATTCAGCACCCCAAAGGGAACACGATCCTATTACGTCCACGTCGTTGTTCCTGCGTAACGCTAAAGATGGGATAAGCATATTATGTTATTTAATTTTGAATTGAACTTCTTCAGATTCATTCACGACATAACAAACTTAAAATATTACTTTGAGTGTCACTTTTTCTAACTGCAGTGTCAAAAATAGGCCGAGGCCCCCTTCGCAATTCAGATAAAGAGCATTCGATAAGTTTTTCAATATTTGACCTTAATTTTGGACCATTCCAAAGTCATAAAATCAACTTTCCCCTAGAATAATTTTAGCATAAAATTAACTAATATTTTTAAATTCGTAGTCTAAAATAGGAATTTCTATTACCGAAAAAACATTATTGATCTTAAAATGACCTTGAAATTTGACCTTAAGGTCAAGATGGTCAAGATCCTTTTACCTTGGAACTAAGATGACCATTTAACACTACTTAGATCATTTGCATTTATCAGCAAACCAAGATAATGCAGAAAAAGGGCATTTAATCGGTTTATAGACATTTGACCTCGATTTTTGTCTTTGAAAAGGTGACCAAATAAATTTTGACCTGGGACAAACTTATCTTAGAATTTCTCGCTCTTTTCAAATCCGCAGTCAAAAATAGGTATTCCTATTTAAAAAAATGGTCTTGACCTTTAAATGACCTTGAAATTGGACCTCAAGGTCAAAACCAAGGGCGCAGTTAAATGGCCCCCTCTGTCCAATCAAATTTTGCTTTAGACCTTTTTTTTGTAGCTGCAGTAGGTTCGGAAAAAATTGAGTGCGAATATTAAAATGGCCCACTGGAGCCGATGTAAACATGTGTATTTTTCTTTAGTGCGACAAAGAAAGTAATACTAAAGAATGATGAACATGTATGCTCACGCCGGCTCTATCTTGCACTGCATTTTTCGCTTTACAACAATATTTTAGACTTCTTAAACAAGATTAGCATCAATAATTATTCTACTATATGGCTAGAGTTATTGACAACATTAGAGGTATATTATTGTTTTAGTAAATTGTAAATCGCTAAGTAAACATTATTTTACATTTTTCTCTCACCTGTCCGCAGCGCCCCCATTTGGCGAATAGTCCCAACCGCCTTTTAAGTAAATTTTGCACGTTGTGCAAAAGCATAAATCATATAGATGAAGAATTTCAAGCTTAATTAAACACATCAGTTCATGGGTTTAGTGAGGTTTAGAGACGTGTAACCAACTCATTGAATCTGTTTATCTACTGGGGCACAAATCGAGGCCTTGCCAATCACTTGTGGTTGTATGCCTTGTAACATTAAGTATTTTGGTTGAATGTACTGAAGTGCGCGTGTAGACTGGGGGGAGTATAGTAGAATTATCTCTCTCAAAAGAAAAAATCTTTCTTTAAAACAGTTAGAAAATTAACCTAAAAAAAAGGTGAAAACTGTGCGCAAAAAAAAAGAAAATACACGTATATACATAGAGAAAGTCATAATTGACGAAGAAGAAAAAAAACCGAAAAATAGTGCTCGATTATGAGGAAAATCACGAGAAAAATTACAGAAACGCGTAGAAGATTCGAGAAACCGTTAAAAAAGTAAAACCGACGCGACGGTTAAATTCAAAGTGATTAGAGGTTGAGTGTTGTGTGCGCGTGAAAATAAATAAATCGTGTAAGTAATATATAAATCGCGAACGGATAAAAGGTTTTAGTAAGGTCGAAAAGAAAAATAAGTGAATTTTGCTGGCATGTTTGGGCCGATGTCTAACCTCTGAGAGAATACATCTACTCATTACATTTGTGTATCTCCTAGATTGTTCTAGAGGGGGCATGCAGAGGTCACGCATGCTAGTGAATCACAAATAGAAATAAAGTCAATTTTGTTCGTGTATTGCGCACACAATACAAATAATTTTAAAGTTTTGACGATGTAAAAGTATAAATTGTAAATAGTTAACAGCGTAATTTTTTTTGTGTTTTTATTTTGCGTAGGCTCTATACACCTATTGCGATTGACCTTAAACGATAATTTTAAGCCATAATTGTTTATTTATGTATGTTCGTACTTTCGTGTTTAATTATTTGATTGTTAGTGTAACATAATTTTTTTATTTATTTATTTATTTATTATAGAGTCGTATTAATTTATTTATTTCGTGTATTTAATTGTTTATACAATCTAGTCAATATAAAACTGATTGATATCAATCAAGGTCGTAGACTTACCGTTGATCAATAGTACATAACCTCTGATCATAAAATGGCGACCGACGGTGTGCCCACGAATAGTATGATGGATAACGAAATAAAAAAGATTTTATTTACTGTACCGAGCAGTAAGCCGAAAGATATTGAAAAAAGAAATGAACGCGACGCATATAGAAATCAAATAGATAATAATAGAATGCTCGAGAGTCAGGAAATTAGCAATTATAGCAATGCGTTAAGAGCTAGCGAGGCTCAAAGAATAGAAGATTTTTACAAAAATCAGATGTTGGAAATTAAAAAAAATTACGAGATGGAATTAGGAGTTTTAATTAAAAGAATAGAATCATTAGAGGTTAACCGAAATAGACAAGATGATAAATTAGGAGCACAAGATGCGTGCAATCGCGAACAAATACCGGCACGTGTAGAGCATAATAATTTTAATAACACGCAATGGCAGAACCGGAACGAACAACAGAGTAACGTTTTAGTACCAAATAACTTTATGCAGATCCGACAGATTAATTTCACCTTCTGGAAGCATCACCCGGAAATATGGTTCGACTTATTCGAAACGCAAGCTAAGCTGCAAAATGTCACGGACGAGAGCGTGGCGTTCGTGTTACTCGTAAACAATTTGGATAGAGACATAAGTCGCGAAAAATCGAATTTAATAAAAACATTGAAACCGGGTAACAGATATAACGGTTTAAAAAAATATCTTATGGATACGTATGGTCAGTCCCAGGAGGAGAGATTTAATAAGTTATTCAGGAAATGCCGGGCGCAGGGAGGAAAACCGTCCGATTTTCTAAAAGAAGTGATTGACGTGGCCAATGATAATACAAAAAGAGAAGCTATATTAAAAGCGTGGAAATATAATCTGCCACCGAGTATTAAATCGCATCTTGAAATCCAACGAAGAAACCATGGTAAAGAATGCGGATGAATTATATAAAAACAAGTGCGAAGAAGATGTCGGCAAGACAGTGAGCATGAACGCGATAAACCACGATACGGTAAATAAAATGGAATACAATGAACCACGCGTAGGTAACGTAGAAATCGACGCACATATCGAGGCTATTGTTAAAAAGACGCGCGATAAAGTAGGAAACGGATCTAGAAATGGTTGAAGATCGCGATATAGCAATTATCAGAATAATAGAGCGAAACGTTATTGTAGATATCTCGCTCAATACGGAATGAAGGCATATAGGTGTTAACAACCATGCGATTGGACTGACTTTAATAAAAGGCATGAGTCTGTTCCACCTAAGCATAGATCGAAATTGCCTGCTCGAGGCATAGAAAGGAGATATAGCGTTAGAAATGATAATCGACAGGCGTCTAACAGTAGAAACCATAGTAAAGAAAAAACGCATTTAAACTCTCAATCCGGCGGGTAGAGGGGGCAACCTCGTCGAACACAGAGAGCATACGCCTCCACGTTATTGACGAAGCAGCTGAAGAAGCATTTTTAGTGGATACGGGTGCGGAAGTATCATTAGTTCCGAAAAGAAAAAATAGTAGAAAAAAAGCAACGCACGTGAAGTTAGACGCAGCAAATAATACGCAAATAGATACGTACGGAATCGTTTATAGGGAATTAGACTTCGGGTTTAAGGATAAGATCAGATGGACATTCATCGTTGCAGATGTACAATATGCGATCTTAGGCGGCGACGTCATCAAGCACTATCATTTGCTTCCAGATCTAAACTGACGGAAGCTGGTAGATACAGAGACTGGTGAGTCGGTCGCAGGCACCACTAAGAAAGTAGCGTACGTTCAGGTGTCGTTAATTGACCCGGAGAATAGATACGCCGATATAATAAAAAAATTCCTATCCGTCATAGGGCTTGAAAAGCATAAAACAAAAAGAAATATAGATGTGTATCACCATATTAAAACAATAGGGCCACCAGTCGCACAGAAACCACGGCGTCTGGCGCCTGATAGGCTACAAGCAGCCAAAAGGGAGTTTTAGAGATGATGTAAGGAAGGCGTTTGCCAACCTTCGAAAAGCCCTTGGGCTACACCTATCCATATGGTTCCTAAAAAGAATGGTGAGTGGAGGATATGTGGTGATTATAGGAGATTGAATCCGGTCACAGTACCGGATAAATACCCAATTCCTAACCTTCACGATTTCGCGTCGAATTTAGAAGATAAAACTATTTTTTCCGCACTTGATTTGGAAAAAGCATTTCTACAAATACCAATATACCTGGATGATGTACCAAAGACTGCTGTAACAACTCCATTCAGACTTTATGAGTTCCTAGTGATGACGTTCGGATTTAGGAATGCTGCCCAAACATTCCAGCGATACATGAACCCAGCTGTGGGCGACCTGGACTTTGTGTTCGCATTCGTAGATGATATCTTGGTTGCATCTTCATCAGAAGAGGAGCACCAAGAATATCTTAAGATTGTCCTAGAGAGGTTGGAGAAGTTCCACCTCAAATTGAACATAATGAAAAAAATATGACGAACAGTGAATTAGAAAAAAATATACAAATTTATACTAAAAACATTATAACAATAATAATAATATACCAATTTATATATTTAAACTAGGTGACAGATTACAATTTATCGAAATACGAAATCCATATACAAATTATTTATGGAAATTATTAATAGATATGGGTGCCCAACTTAACATCATAAAAGAAAAATTAGTACCAAAAAATTTTATTAATAATAATATTAAAATATATTTGTCTAGATGTATTGAGAAAAAATAAGTTGAGATTAAACAAGGAATATCTAGAAATAAATGGAAAAAAATTCTTTATTCATCTGGTTTAACTACTTACAAATGGAGGTTCTCCCTCCATCTGTAAGTAGTTAAACACGTTTTATTTTTCACTCTTGTTATTTTTGATCTGGTACTGCATTTTTGTGCCCCAGGGCGTTTTTCTTACAGATTCTTGCACGCTCAATTTGCAAGGTACCGTTTCAGCTATAAATCATCGGTTTTATTAGCGGTCCTTGCATTTTATCTCGCAATTTATATCAAGAAGCTGAACTTCGGAGGTTAGAATTTTTACAGTTTTGAGGTTAGTTGGAAGGCAAATTTCATCTGCAGGCAGAGATCCCGGTGGCTAATTTTTTTAATCTACTCTCCGACCAATAAGATAGAAGTCTACCTTACCCTATGAGGAGGTTAGTTTTAGTTGCGGTAGTGTACACAACAGGTCGGAGTTATGGACAGTTTCGCGATCTGTAGGCTATATACTAATGATAAATGAGGCATGGCAAAGCTCCATTTGTGTTTCACGTGCCGGCAGCGCTGTCATGCGAAATGCATGACTTGTTCAAAAATGGAAAACGGAACAAAATATGAATTCAAAATATGAATGAAAAAATAAAAAATAATTCATCGTCGTCTGCCAGTGGAAGCATCAAGGCCAATGGAGTTTCAAAGACCGCACACAAAGCTGTTCCTAGTCAGCCCATCAGTGCCTCTACACCATCAAGAGCTGACTCGAAAGTGACACCTGTCAACACCTCTCTGAAGCAGCCTGAAAGAGTGAAAACTACTTTGACCAACAACAGCGGTGCCACGGCGGATAGAGGGAGAAGTAAAATAAGTATAAATTCATCTGATAAGCAATTGGGAGGTGGCGCTGTGCACGCTGCCCCAAATAATAATAATAATAGTAATAATTATAAGAAAAATAATTTTGATGTAGACCGAGGTGACTTAGATTCCTCCTCATTGCAGGCAGCTGTATCTGCTCTAGAGGGCGCACTATCTGGCAGGCTTGACACAATATCTAATTCTTTTGATCAACTTTTGGCTTTTGAGAGCCAATTTAAAAATTTTGACAAGGGTCTGCGGGATATTGTGTCCAAAATTGAAACACAAAATATAATTATTAAAAAATTAGGAAGTGAGCAGATGCAGCTGTTAAAGGAAAATCGCAAACTTAGAGAAATAATAGTCACTTCGGAAAGGAATTTCTTGTCCGCTCTAAATAATAAAATTGAAACATATAATAAAACGATTAATAGTAAATTTGATAATATTCAAACTTTTCTCAACAACGAGTTTCACGGAGTGAACAAGGATTTCTTCGACCTTACGACCGGGGTAGCTGGCGTGGCGCAGGCCGTCGCAGATCTCACGGGAATGAATAAGCACACATTACACACATCTAAATTAGTAGAAATTACACAAACACCACGTACTCATGGTGCAGCTAGTGATGAGGCACCTCGTCAAGTTGAGACGGAATGTGGCTCTGGTGGTGGTGCATTGGTGATCTCTGGCGAGTTTGACTGTTCAGCAGTTAATATTGGGCCGGATGATTACGCCTGTGCCGTTCTTGATATCATTCTCCCGACAATCAAGCGTACAAATGTAATTTCAGTTAAGAAAATCGCTAAACATGAAGATGTAAACGAGATGTCTACAGATCGTGGGATCAGTGGCGGCCCGAGGCGTCCGTTCTCATTGCTGGTTAGACTCTCTGAGGAGGACCTGTTGCAAAAGGTGTTTGAAGCTAATCGTCAGTCCACAGGTTTTTCAACAGCGGATCTTAATCCCTCCCTCCTTGGCAGTCTTTCAGCCATCAAACGCCACGGCTTAATATTTATTAATGAAATTTTGCCTAAAGAAAAATATGTTAATTTTAAAAAATTAAAAAAGAATGCCAAAGAAAAAGGCTTTAAATTTGTTTGGCACAGACATGGCAGATTTCTGGTGAGGGGGGAGAGAGGGAAGAGAGCACATAATTTTTTTAATGAAAACGACTAAGATAATTTATTAACAGATAGTAAGAAATTAGAAAACGGTGTAAATGTAACTAATAAAAACTCTAAAGCTCCATTGAATATTAAGTGCAATAATAATATATGTGATAATAATGAAGTCTCTGATCTTCAACGAAATATGTTGACAAATCAATCATTAAGTACAAATAATGGAGTAACATCGAATGTGGCCTCTCCCCAATGACTGCGCTAGGCCTCCTCTGAGAGTCGTAAATGGAGGAGGGGTGAACTGCGAGCCTGCTTTCTGAATGTGACATCGTTGAGGGCTCACATTGGGCAGGCACGTGAGTTTCTAAGTGATGGTCCTTTTTGCGACATATTTGGAGTGGCTGAGTCTTGGCTGGGTCCATCTGTTCCGGATGACGTCATTCGGGTCAGGGGGTATAAAGTATTCAGACAGGACAGAAACTTGCGTGGTGGAGGAGTTGATTTGTATATTAAAGACAATTTGAAGTGCACTATTTTGGCTACTTCAGATACTCAAACTAATCATAGTGAAGGTAAACCGGAGGTACCTGAGTATATTTTTTGTTCCGTGCAATTGGGCAGCTCCGAAGCCATGTTGGTTTCTGTTATTTATCGACCTCCTGCAATTTCCTTTTTGAGAAATACCGATTTTTTGGATAACTTAAGGAATCTTGCCTGTGAATACTCTCACAAAATTATATGGGAGACCTGAATGCCGATCTCCTACGCGAGAGCAGTGATGCTAAATTTATTAATAAATTGTCGTCTGAGCTTTCGTTACAGTTGGTTCAGCACGGTGCCACGCATCACACTGTAACGTCTTACACGTGGATTGACCTGATTCTTGTGGACGATAATGACACAATACTTGACGCACGTAACTTACCGGCTAATTTTCACAGTCGGCACAACTTAACTGATGTATGTATTTCATGTAATCATATCAAGACAGATAATAAAATGATTAAGAGGAGATCACGTATCTCTGTCCTTTTCTAATCAAAGAATTTAGTTTTTTACAGAAACTAATAACTTTAGCAAAAAATGAAGAGAAAGCCGCATATCGTAATAAAAAAAGCAATATTTTCTCTGATAAGAAAGAATTAATTTTATTGCTTCGTTTTCAAGAAAACCTTGAAAAACTTAAATCATAGAGGTTAGGGTGGACAATTTGGTTTTTCAAGGTTTTCTTAAGAACGAAGCAATAAAATTAATTTTTTCTTATCAAAGAAAATATTGCTTTTTTTGATACAAGAAGCGGCTTTCTCTTCATTTTTTGATAAAGTTATTAGTTTTTGTGAAAAAATCATTTCTTTGATTAGAAAAGGACAGAGATACGTGACCTCCTATTAAGTATAGGAATTATAAAGATATCTGTCCAAACTTATTGGTACAGAGTTTTGCCGGCTGTGATTGGACGCCATTTACAGTTGGTACAGTTGACCCGGAATCTGCACTTGGTTGCCTCTGTGACAGCCTACAAAATCTGGCGCCACTAAAAACACTTGAAATTGGTAAAGATAAGTTTCCTTGGATAGATAAAGAGTTGTCGCAGATGTGGCACAAGAGAGATGCCACGTATCGTAGATTTAAACTTTATCGTAGATTTTACTTACTCGACCTCGAGTGAAATTAATTTTAAGTATTTTAATTTTTATGTTAATTTATTTTGTTTTTGTCCTATATATAGATTTAAGGTGTAGATGTATTAATTAGCGTGAGTAGTATATGGACTGGTATAGCGAGACATATCGATTTTTTTGCACCTGTCTCTCTCCCCCATTGTTTCGCTCCCCCTGTCTCGACCCCTTGTCTCGCTCCCCTTTACATGTCTGGCAGGTATAAAGGGGTTGTATAATGGTGAATTGATTTGACCCATATTTCCCTCGCTTACCTGTCTGGGTGTTCTGGTGAATAAGGTGTCCTCTCTCCCGCACCTGTCTGAGGGTGATATAGCTTCTATGGTGACCTTGAAATGATTTGTATCTTCTGTCTTTTTTCTTCACAGGCGTAAGTATATATGTGTGTATGTATATATTTTTTAATGTGAGTAAAATTATAAAAATTCTATGAATTAAATAAATAATTAATAAAAAACATTTAACATTTAATTATAATAGATTAAATGAATGATTAAGAGAAAATTAATAGTAGTTAAAAATAATTAAATTTTAAAATAAGTTCTCAAATATTATAAATATATTTATTAAAATATATATTATTAAAAATTAAGGAAATGGGTAAAAAAAAATAGAATAGAATAAAAGTAAATACGTTTTAATTTTTATTGATTACCTTAACATACATATGTAGTCGTACTTTATTTTATTGACAATAAGGCTTTTTTTTCGGTTTTTGATTTAAGTACATTTTATTCTATATCTTTATATACTTCTTTTGACATTGACGGATATGGTTTCTTTCTGTCGAGTAGAGTTTTCCTCAATCCCTTTCTATTCATTATGTTTGAATAGTCTTGTTGTGAGATGATATTCAGAAAGCCTTCTTCGCCGTATGGAAAAGCGAGAAGGTCTTTATCTGATTGTATTGTGCAAGGTTCTTTCCGGGCGATTTGGACCGATTTCACGCGCCAGGCGTAATTTATCACATTCTGCCTCAGCGCCTTGCCCATCATCGGAGAGCAGTGTATTTCAGCGCTGAAAAGTAAAAAAAAGAAATGAAATATAATTTCAATTTAAAATTTTTATTATTTAAAAATAAAATTTTTTAAATAAAATAAAATAGGAAAAGAATTTTTATTATTTTAAGAAAAAAACTATTTGAAAATTAATTATTTAAAAAACAAAAATATGTTAACTGTTACATTATGATTATTGATAAAAAATTATCAAAATATTTTATTTTTTTAATAAAATAATTTAAAAAAAATAATATATGAATATATATTAAAAAAAGTTTTACTCACTATCCTATGATCCTCGATTCGAGCTTTGTTAATTCCAATATTTTTTCGTATAGATCTCCTTGTCCGATGTTCTCGTTGTAATTATCATAATTCGCTGGTTTCGGCACGGGGGTCACATAGTTGAAAAATTCTTCACTTGATAATTTAAACACAGGCGTTTTCATAATTACAGCGTTTATACTGAGGATCAGTCGTGCCCAGTAAAACACGAGTATTTTATCTGCATACACTTGGTGTAAATTTGTCTTGTAAGCTGCAAATTCCAAATCTCGTTTGCACCGAGATATGTTGATTCCCACTGAACCCAATTTTTGCATATTAACGAACGGGGTCATCAGCGTTATTTCTCGTTCATTTGAAAATTTATGAAAAACCTCATGATTGAGAGCTGCTCTTTGTTTTCTATCTTCTGATAAGAGAACGACCACTTCGTTTGGCTTGCGTTTCCTTTTTCGTCCAGCTGTTGATTGAGGTATTTCATGTATTACCTCTATCTCTGCTCTCTCGTCATTTTTATTTTTTTCAGCACTGACACTAACACTTTCTGCGCATTTTCTTTGATTATTTAATGCGGCTGTATTTTCTTTTTCGATACTCATTTCTAATTGATTTTTTGCTCGTTGCACTTCTGCTTCATTCACTCTTTCTTCAATTAGTTGATCTAACCACGACATTACACTTTTTGCGCATTCTCTTTGATTATTTAATGCGGCTGTATTTTCTTTTACGATACTCATTTCTAATTGATTTTTTTCTCGTTGCACTTCTGCTTCATCCACTCTTTCTTCAATTAGTTGATCTAACCACGACATATCCGCAGATATTTGTATTTCAAAATTCATTTTTTTTAAAAAAAAAATTGTTTTTTAAACTGTAACTTTTTAATTTTTATAATACCACGGGAAAACAAAAGAAAACGTTGTGTATAACTCGGTGCTCTAAAATAAAATGAAAATATTTGAAGAAGTCAAAGCGCAAAAAGGTAGTTTTCTTCTAGTTTTGTAAGATGGACATAGAAATCGAGAAAACGTTGTGGACATTTCATCTGATATAGAAAATTTTAGAACAAAATCATCTGGTCCAAGTGAAAGGTACAAAGAAAAAAAATTAAAGAAAAAACATTTAATAGGTTTTACTGCAAGAGAATGCACTTAAGAAAAGATAGAAGAAAGTAATCGACATGTATACTCTGCAGGGGTGTTAAAGGGACAAAAAAAAGGGGACGTCCGGTGGTATAGCGATGAGTAGATTAGTAGGCATCATGTTTAGATGTTTTTTTTTTGCACTGACACTACTAACCAGATGTTTTTTTTATAGTAGTTGCCTTTCGGAAAAGATATTTTTGGAGTCGCAAGGCAACAGGTAAACATCCGTTATATATTTCGACCATTTCTATACGTATAATATTGTTTTCCTTTTTTGCCCAATGACCGATTTTCTTTTAAAATTTTTCTTGCAGCTTGTTCGTAGACAATATTTTTTTAGACGCGTAATATTGTTTTTCCTTGTTCTCTAAAAATCGATCTTCCCTTTCAGGAAAAGCAGTATATAAATAAATGGCGAAACTGTTATTGCCACAGATAGTATTTTGTCTTAGTGGCGTATAGAAGTATAAATTTTAAGTGTTAAGTGATTTTATTGAGAGAGAAATCATGAGGAATATTGATGAAAATGAATTTCGTAAAATTATATTTCGGATTGTTGATTATTTAATTAACGCGAGATTGTGTTACGTTATACAGCGTAAATGTGATTCTGCATGGCGCCTGAAAGTACAGCGTATGTCTATTTTACAGTTGAAAAAACAATTTGGTTGTATATTATCGTGTGTGTCATTGCGCATGATTGCGCGATTGTTCAATATGATTTTTAAAGAAAACGATCTTGCTGTAATAGCAGCAGGGGAATACGTAATATCGAAAAATCTACATCATGCCTACGTACTCCAGGGTCTGATAAACGAATATAACGAGAAACGTTGTAAGTATAAAAAAAAAAAAAAAATGTTTAAATTACTAATTTTATTAAACTTCTTACCGAATATATATAATTTTTGTAGCAATTTCAAAATGAAAATTTTTATACATTTCCTTTTTTTTTTAAAAAATGATAGACATTTTTGTATATAACTTTAAATATTACTATTAAATGATTTCTTGGTCTTATATTTTATATAACACGATTTTGAGTTGTAAATACTTAAAATATTATATTTTAAGGAATGTAAAATATCGTGATTACAGTTTAAAAAAAAAAATTTTTTTTTCTAATTCATAAGTTTTTAAAATATCTCTTTATTACAATCTTCGATTTTAAATTTATGTTGAGTCGATTATAAAGATATTTCGAGAAATTTTTGAATAAAAAGATTACAAATCTGTGAAACTGTAATGTTGGTAGCTACTTATAAATTATATATCCTATTATATCATCTTAACCACTATTATTATCAAAACCAATAGCTTACAATTTTCATATTAGAATAATTTTGTCTAATTTTACTAATTTTTCATGCGAATACTTTTTAAAAATAAAAGCTATTTTTTAAATAATTTAAAATATCATTTAATAAACATTAAGATGTATTAAAATTATTATTTTTATTGTATATAATAATAAATCATTGATGCTTATAAGTTGAAATTGAAAATTATACAACGTGATATATATATATATATATATATATATATATATATATATATATATATATATATATAATTAATATATGATTCATTTTACAGCTCTTGAAATATTACTAGCTAGTAGTAGTAGTAGCGAGAGCGAGAGCGAGAGCGATGACAGCAATGCAAGCGATGTGGAAACATCATTTGAACAATCAGTCAACAATCCCGATTTGCCGAGTACATCTAGAACTAACGTTCCACGGCGTTTGTTTTACGATAACAATGAAGTAACTCGTAACGAAGAAGAAGAAGAAGAAAGTGTGCGAATTGTACATGATAATGAGATGATTATAGACAGCGATGCTGAAACAGTCATCAACGATCGAATCGTCCCGCAAGAACGGATACAAGAGGAATTCGGAAGAGATTTCGAATCAGGATCCGAGGACTTCGAGTTTGATGATGAAGAGCCGAACCCAGAAATAATTAGGCAGGGTGGTCAATTGACGCGTGCGGTGATAAACAATTATCCCGAGCCATTCAGTGCAGTTATAAGAAGTCTAAACCATAATGGCCCGGAAAATGCATCAGAGTCAGCAGCAAACGCGCCAGGTCATTCGGAAAACCATGAAGAACGGTTTGCTACTTTACACAGTTTTTATACGCAAACGGCACCATTAAGAGAGAGAGAATTTCACATAGCGAATGGCTCGCGTATGAGTTATCACTTTTTTGATGGAGGAGTACTAGATCGGCGTCTTAATGAATGTAAGTTTTCTTTATTATTATTATTATTATTATTATTATTATTATTATTATTATTGGTATTGCTGTTATTATAATAGTATTGTTAATATATTTATTCTTTTATTTATTTTATTAACATTATCTTTATTATTATTTTATTATTATTATTTTTAAAATATTTTTTATTTTAATCTAAAGTGATTCGGAGGGAAGAAAACGGAACTGAGAGCGTATCGAATTTGAATTCAACGACTCTGCAAATTTATGCCCAGAGAATTAGGCCCGTTCGACGGGCACAAGAATTGCGTTGGTTCCATACAATGTCTGAGGATCTTACATCAGCATTGTATACAGATTCGACCAGCGATTTAACCGATCTACTAGATCGGGTACACGATAGTTTCAATGGGCCTTCGGAAGAATAAAAAATTTGAAAACATTGTCTCATTCGTAAAGTTCGATATATAATGAAAAAAATACCAATAATAATAATAATGATGTTTTTTTAATGTTAAAGTATAATAATGATAATAATAATTTTGTTAAATAAAAAATTTTTTAATCAAAATTTTAAATAAATAAAGAAAATATTTTAAAACAATTTTCGAATTATTTATATAATATCATCCTAAATTTTTCATAGCATCATCATCATCCTTCGTAGAAGGATCAAGCGCACTGGAAAACCTTTCCACGCATCTACCTGCTACCCCTCCTCCTACCGATGCTGCTGCTGTTGCTGGTGGTGTTGAAAGCGAAGAAGAAGAAGAAGAAGAAGAGTGGGGAGACGAAAATGCATCGGAGGGAGAGATCGAGCCCGAGTCTATTTCCAATAGCTACGACAGTCATGAACGTAGTGACGACACTGAGAGGGATTTTCATACCTACTCAAGCGGGAATTTAGACAGGTATGAGAATGCGAGTGAGAGAGAATCGAGTGTGAGTGAGGCTGGTAATATTCAAATAGGTCTCGGTAGAGGCGCTAGTGCGGGAGAATTTTCGATAAAACCACCAGGCGTAAGATTTCGTATTAATCAAAGAGGTAATCATTATATCAGAAAATTCCAATTAAATGCAACAAGATTAATTCTTAGCATGCAACCCCCTGCGGAAAATTTTAATCCAATTGTATGGTTAGAATTGATTATGCGGGATATACATGCATATTTAATATCATTAGGGGAAGAAAATGACTTAATAGGAATCAGTGTAAAAAGTATTCGCTTTAGCCATGGTCCGGCCGGAATGTCGCTAAGACCGATTATTGATTTTAATTACGACGATTTATGGGAACTTATATCTAATTTAACTCAGAGCAACGAAAATTTTGAGAAAGACGAAAGTTTTGTTATAGAGGCAACGTATGTTAATTTACCACGAGGTACCGGTCAAAAAAATAAATTAAATATAAACATACTGCATAAAAAGTCAATAGTTTTTATACAAAATAAAGACAATTTGTGTTTGCCGCGAGCATTAGTAGTTGGAGAGATGTATATAAATTATAAAAATAACGATTCTAACGATATGAAAAAGCAGTGGTCGTTCATTCGCGATGGCCGCAGAACTTTGCAAAAAGAGTACGCTTTGCAGTTGATAAAAAATGCAGAATTGAATATTCCGACGGAAGGGTGGGGGTTTCGTGAAATAGATAAATTTCAGAAATACTATAGTAGACTTGGCATTGCTATACAAGTATATGATAAGAGTAATTTCGGAAGTGGGAAACCACCATTCTTTAACGGTCGCGCATCAATTGTCCAATCCGAAAATAATGTAAATTTACAAGGTGTCATAAATTTATATTATGATTCTGATGAACGTCATTATCATACTATTTTAAATATAACCGGAGCAGCGGGTAAAAGATTTTTCTGTGAATATTGTAATAAATGTTACAGATATATTGACCAACATAGGTGTTCAAATACATGCCCAAACTGTTTTCTATCCCCATCATGTGAAAAAGAAAATGGTATTATCTTGAAATGTAATGAATGCAATAGAACTTTTTTCAATAACGCTTGCTACAAAAATCACCAAACAAATGGAAACTATAAGGTGAAAAATAAAAAAATTTGCGAACTTATTAAAATTTGCCAAGTTTGTAATAAAGTTATTCATGTTCATAGGGGCAAGCACGAATGTGGGGTTAATTGGTGTAAGCTTTGTCGCGGAAAACATTCTGTTAACGAGTTATGTTATATGCGCCCTCTAGCCGCGAATGACGATGCAGACAATGTTCAAAAAAATACAAAGAAAACTCTGTTTGTATTTTACGATTTAGAAACACAACAAGATAGAGAGTACAGAAGTCACACCAGCACGCGATTGCACGTTCCCAACCTCTGCGTTGTACAGCAAACATGTGATGATTGTTTGCAGAATGATGATTATTCTCAAAGATGCGATACTTGTGGTATTCGCGAGCATGTTTTTCAAACAAACCCAATCAAGCAATTTTTAGATATGTATATACGCGATAGAACAGATTTTAAGCAAATTATATGCATTGCACACAATGCTGGTGGTTTTGACGCACAATTTATGCTGAAAGAGTTAGTAGAAAAATATAGTCAAACATCATCACCCCTGGTGATTCTTAACGGACAAAATATAATTTTGCTACAATGCGGAAGAACAAAATTCATCGATAGTTTAAATTATTTCCATATGAAATTAAGCGCATTAACGGAAACATTCGGCTTACCGGCTAGCGCGAAAAAGGGCTACTTTCCTCATCTGTTTAATAAAGTTGAGAACGAAAATTACGTAGGTCCATTGCCCGATACGCATTTTTACGCGCCTGATTCCATGTCGTGCACGGAAAGAGATACCTTTTTTACGTGGTACGATTCCGAAACATTGAGCGGACGCGTATTCGATTTTAAAAATGAAATCGTAGAATATTGTCGTATGGATGTTGAAATTTTAAGACGCGCATGTTTGGCCTTTAGAAAAATTTTCTTAGACGTAGGACAAATCTGTCCATTTACATCTGCAACTACTATCGCAAGTGCATGTTCTCTCGTTTATAGAAAAAATTTCTTATTACCTAAGAGTATTGGAATTATACCTCCTGCAGGCTATCGACGCTGTGATAAACATTCTCAGAAATCAATTGAATGGTTATTAGCATGTGAACGAGAAATCGGTCGTGAAATCATTCATGCTGGTAGGGCGAGAGAATTCAGGTTACCTGAAGGTTTTCTCGTAGATGGATTTTTGCCACCTTCATCGGAAAATCAGAATGAAAAGGGTATAGTTTTTGAATACGAAGGTTGTTACACTCACGGTTGTCCCAAATGCTTTGATAAAAATCGAGATACACCCATCGCTTTTGGACGTACGTTTAATGAAGTTTATGAAAATACATGGATAAAAATAAATAAAATTCGAAAATGCGGATATGAGGTTCGCTGCATATGGGAATGCGAATTCGATAAAATTAAACTTGAGTATCCTGAAATAGCTGAATACGCGCGCAATCACCCTTTAATGAGTAATATTACTTTAAATCCTCGAGAAGCATTTTTTGGCGGAAGAACTGAAAATATAATTCCATATTATAAAATTAAGGAAGGTGAAAAAATTAAATACACGGATATATGCTCCTTGTATCCTTACGTTTGCAAACGTGGACGATATCCCGTTGGACATCCAAAAATTTACATTGGAGATGAGTGTCGTGAACTAACTGGAGAAAATAATAATGATTTGCAACGCGTTGAGGGACTGGTCAAGTGTAAAGTCTTACCACCGCGAAATCTGTATTTACCTTTGTTACCCGTTAAAATGCACGGTCGTTTGTTATTTGCTCTTTGTCGATCTTGTTGCGAAGAAATGCGAGGAAGCGACTGTAATCACGAAAATGCTGGTGAACGAGAATTTACGGGTACTTGGGTAGCCGACGAATTACGTAAAGCTGTCGAACTTGGCTACCGTATAACGAAAATATACGTTATATGGAAATACGAAATGACACGCTTTAACGGTATTAACGGGGGTCTTTTTGCTGGATACGTAAATACGTTTTTGAAAATAAAACAAGAAGCAAGCGGATGGCCCGCCTGGTGTGTAAATGACGACGATGCGAAATTGCGGTACTTGGATGAGTATGAAAAAAACGAAGGTATTCGATTAGATCGCGAGAAAATAGAAAAAATGCTGGTCTAAGAGCTGTAGCAAAACTTTGTTTAAATTCTTTTTGGGGAAAGTTTGGACAACGCAGCAACTTAAAACAAACGGAAATCGTGAAATCGCGCGAAAATCTCTTGCGATTATTAACCTCTCCTGACAAAGAAGTTCTAAGTATTTTACCTGTAAACGACGATATTTTATACGTTCATTGGCAGCTTAGAGAAGAAGCCGTTGAAGCATCATCCAATACAAATGTGGTAATAGCAGCATTCACAACTGCGCAAGCCAGGCTAGAATTGTACAAACACATGGAAAAGCTTGATAGACGTACTCTGTACTGTGATACCGATTCGTGTATTTTTGTAAAAAGGACGATTCAGATGAATACGAGCCAGCCTTGGGAAACTTATTGGGTGATATGACGGATGAATTAAGATCTTACGGTCCTGGTACTTACATAGATACCATGATGTCTGCAGCACCAAAGTTTAACGCTTATCGTGCTGTGACACCGTCAGGAAATACTTATGAATGTTGCAAGGTTAGGGGAATAACTCTAAATTTCAAAAATTCATTAAAAATAAATTTTGATAGTATTAAAACGCTCATAGACGAGGTATTTGCGAGAAAGCTTAGAGAAGAGAATGAGAAAGAGACTAATAAAAACGAAATACGATTGAATTTTAAATCTATACGACGCACACCTTACCACGAGGTCATAACAAGAGAAGAATTCAAAACCTGTAGCGTTGTTTTGAAAAAAAGACGATATGTTTCCTTATCGCTTTCTCTTCCTTTTGGTTACAAGAGTGAATGAACAAAATATGAATGATAAAAAATAATAAGAAAAATTCCATGAAATCTATTTTATTTTAGAAAACAATTATCAATAATTCATAAACGCTAACAATACGCTAACACCCCGCGCGGTGATAAGCTTATACTTTTCTTATTTAGCTAATTAACGCGGAAAATAAGCTTATCCCCGCACACGTGTTGAATAAGCTAATAAACACGTATGCCCGTGCCGCCGCCGCCGCCGCCGCCGCCCACCCCCCCTCTCTACATCACAATTACTTAACTTGAAAAAAAAAAAATAAAATAAAGAGGGGTTTTAACATAAAAGTATAAAACTTATGCCTCCTGTATTCAGTATTCGAAATGGATACACGATGGAAACATCCCTTTACGTGTATAATTTCGGGGCCTACTATGTGTGGGAAAACTGTTTTTGTAAAGCGATTTCTCTGTAATTTGCCACAAATGTGCGATGTGAATTTTGATCGTATTCTCTTTTATTACGCCGAGTGGCAAGAAGCATACCGTAGCGAGTTTAAAGTAGGTGGTAATCAACGCATCGAATTTCGAGAAGGCTTACCGCAAGCTACAGACTATTCCAATGACAATGATAAGAGAAAATTACTCATACTCGACGATCTGATGTGCGAATCATCGAATAATACAGTACTTGATTTATTCACAAAAGGTTGTCATCATAAAAATATCAGTGTAATTTTCATCACGCAAAATATTTTTCATAGGGGCCAAATCAGCGCGATTTATCGTTGAATTCAAATTATATTGTGTTGTTCAAAAATCCGAGAGATCGCGCGCAAATACAATTTCTCGCTCGATAAGTTTACCCTGAGGATCCAAAGTTCTTGCAAGAAGCCTACATCGATGCCTGTAGTAGGCCATTTAGCTATCTTTTATTGGATTTGAAACAAGATACTCCAGATGAGTTTCGCTTTCGCACCGACATATTTCCCGATGACAAGTTGCACTATGCTTACGTGCCTAAATTTTCATCGAGATTCAGGTGAGCATGAAGAAATAAAAAGAAAGAAGCATCCGTAGCGGAGAAGCAGTCTTCAAATAGCGATGGCTGAGACAACATCAATGGCCTCATCTGAAACAAAAAGAAAACCAGGAGGAGGAGGAAAGAGAAAAAGTTCCATCAAGTCTAGCACCTGCTGTACGCCTGGGAAATTATATTCAAAAAAACACGTTGCACTTTTAAATGCTCTGAGCCACGCTGATAGTCAACAGCGCTCAGCTTTGATTCGTACAGCCGATAAAAATCTCATAAAGTGTATTTGCGAGTGTGCACTCAATGTATTGCAAGGTGTTGTAAAATTAAAAACTCATGAACAAAACCGTTTAAAAAAACACAAAACTATATTAAGAAAATTAGTAAAAAGTGGAAGAAAAACAGCTGGTGGTGCTGGTGCTTGGAAAGCTAAAAAACGTACTATAATTCAGAGTGGTGGTTCTTTTTTACCACTTCTATTGGCTCCACTGATAAGTACAATTTTTTCCAAATTTTTAGGAAACAAAAATTAATTTTCTTTCAAGGCAAAACAAAAAAATTATGGAACGCGCTCGAAAAATGGTTATTGTCCCCGAAAAAACTCTGGAACAAATACAAGGTTTTTCGCAGCAGCAGCAACAGCAGCAGGGAGGAGCTGTGCCTATAATTAATTCTTCGACAAATAGCACAACTGAAAATATTGAAAAAACTATACAGACACCTGGTGATAATTTAACACGGCTTGATTCGGAAATGTATAAAATTATTCATTCTAAAAGTTTTAGCAGTGAGCGAGAAAAGTGTAAAAATTATTTGCAAGTTTTGAGGCGTTATTTATTTTTCAAAGATAACGAACGTATGGATGATGGTGAAATTGGTCGAGATATTGACGAAATCGAAGCTACACTGACACCTCTAACAGAAGAAAAAATACTCGATAACGTGCCTAAAATTTATGCTAGAAAAGCACGACTTTTACTAAAACATTGGCGAACTTTTGAGCCAGATCGATTAAAATGGGATAGTACTGGAAGCGTTATCGTAGATGGAAAACTTATACCACGGTCTAACATAGCAGAATTGCTTAACGATGTTTTGCAAAAGAAAAAGAAAAAGATCGAGGATGATGACGAAGCGCCTATTGGTAGATTTGAATTTGCAAAGTTTATCGGGAGTTCAGAAACGCCTAATGATCTGATCGGAAACACGGAAATTCTAAAAATTGCTAATAGGCTAACGTCTCCTTTAAATACTGCTAAACGAAAAATGTTATCACCAGTATTTACTCCACCCGTAACGAGACATGCTGCTAAGAAAAAGTGGCTCAAAGCGAACCTATGAAGAGAATGTCTTTGGAAAATCAGTATTACGACCCTTCGCACGAAGCAGGTTATGCAGGAGCGCGAAATTTAATACGTGTAAATATAAAGGGTAAATCATTGAAAAACAGAGAAAAAGAACAAAAACGAATACACGACCGGTTGAATAATCAAGATGGTTATACTCTTCACCGTCCTGTAAGAGAAAAATTTCCTAGATTACACTATAACGTAACTAACGTGGATGACGTTTGGGAAGCAGATTTGTGTCAGCTAACAAGTCTTAAAAAAGAAAATGACGGTTATTCGTATTTACTAGTAGTCATTGACGTGCTCAGTAAGTATGCATGGGTAGAACCACTGAGGGATAAAACAGCGCATACTGTATCAGCTGCATTAGAGAAGATTCTTAAGCGAGCCAATGGTCGTACACCTGTTTACTTACAAACTGACAAAGGTAAAGAATTTGTTGGTGCAGGTTTGCAAAATACTCTTAAAAAATATGGCATACAGTTTAGAGCGGCAAGAAATCCGGACATTAAGGCGGCAGTGGTAGAACGTCTTAATCGAACTCTCAAAGAACGTGTTTGGAGATATTTCACACATCGCAATACACATAGGTACATCGATGTAATACAAAAGATAGTTTATGCATACAACAATACAGTACATTCAGGTATAAAGATGAAACCTTCAGAGGTTAATTTATATAACGCAGCTGAGGCACGAGCGAATTTACAGAGGCGCGCTCTTCAGCAAAGAAAAAATCAAAGGCAAATAAAAGACCGTAAATACGAGGTTGGTGACTACGTGAGGATCAGTCGCTCTAAGGGAACCTTTGCGAAAGGATTCGAGAAGAATTATAGCGAGGAAGTATTTAAAGTTAAACGCTTTTCTATCAGGCAAAATCTTTATACCTACGAGTTACAAGATTTACAAGGAGAGGACATTGACGGTTTCTTTTATACAGAAGAATTGGCTCCTGTAGGATCACAACGACTACTGGAAGATCAAAATTTTAAAATTGAACAAGTTTTTCGGACCAAAGGAAGCGGAAATAAAAAACAGCTATTTGTAAAGTGGAAAGGATATCCGGATAAATTTAATTCTTGGATAAAAGCATCAGACGTTGAAAGAATTTAAAAATAATGGATAATCTAGATGATTTTTATTTAGTACTACCGAGTAACAGTAGTATGCGCTATTTTCCCGACAATACGACTACTTGTTTTACCACTTATTTATGTCGTGAAATTAGATTAATCGGTAACTGGCAGGTCGGTATAGCCGAAATACACATACCCTGTACTATTATGCATATTCAAGAACCTGAAGCTTATTATACTTTCAAATTAGGAAGTGCTAAGCCCAAAGTTTCGAAAAATAATGGGTTTTGTAATTTCCCTCATGGCGTATACAGTAGCATTGAACAACTTGCGGAAGAAATAAATAAAGTACACGAGGCGCGTGAACATCAGAAGCTTGAACCGACTGAATTTCAGAAAGGTTATTACACCTTAAAAAGAATTTGCATTTGCGAAGAGCCGCACTACACGACTTTCAACGAAAAAAATTCGTCGTATTTTTGGTTTTGAAGATATTGTCCACAGAGAAACAGGAACTTTTGTCACTTCCAACTCAGGAACAAGTATAAATGTGGGCAATAGACCAGCTAGTTTAGCACGGGCCATACCCGATCAGCTCTACGTTTACACAGACATATGCGAACCTTATGCAGTTGGTGATACGGAAACGGCACTTTTACGCATTGTAGCCCTGGAAAATTCAAAGTACAAATTCGGATCAACCGTCGTCAAACAGTTTGCACCGATTCAATACATACCTCTACTACATCATACCTTTCGAAATATTGTTATCGATATAAGAGATCAGCATGGGCGTGAAATACCATTTGAGTATGGAACGCTGACGGTTACGCTTCATTTCAAGCGTAGTCGTTAAATACGTAGCGATATGAGTTATTATATTCATTACTACGACGAGCAGGCTGGTGGTAGTGGAAGCGGTATTAAAAACGTTTACTCTGGTTCAACGTTTCAAAGAGGCTCTGGAATTGGTAGCTTTCTCGGAGGATTATTTAGAAAAATTGTGCCATATCTTGCCAGTGGGGCCAAGGCAGTAGGCAAAGAAGCCGTCCGAACAGGCTTGAACGTGCTAGACGACGTGACGAATAAGAGAGCGAATTTTAAAGAGTCTCTCAACACGCGTGCTCGAGAGTCGGGTCGAAATTTAAAAAGAAAAGCAGCTAATAAAATTTCCGATATTATGAAAGGTAGTGGATATAAAGCTGTTACTGCTAAGCGCAAACGACAGTCAACGCGAGCTCGTGTTCCCGCACACAACGCATCGAGCAAGAAAAGAAAGACAAAGAGAAAGACAAATAAGCGTGGTATAGGCAAGAAAAAGAAAACATCAAGGCGAAAGAAGAAGAAAGTATTGAGAAGTGTATCTGACATTTTTGGACCTAAATAAATCATTAAAAAAAAAAATGGCTTTTCTACACGCGTGCAGTGGTGAAGGTACGAAGAGCGAACTAGATATTTTTACTCTTCCCCCGACGCAAACTTCAATTGAAAGCAGTTCTTTTCTCTACTACAAACCTGTATCATCTCTCAGCAATGAAAGCGATTCACCTTTAGAATTTTTGGTTCCTGGTTCGACCGAGCATTACATCGATCTAGCGCATACAATGCTGCAAGTAAGCGTGGAAATTACACCCGTGGGAACCGACGCCGAGAATGCAAAAGTTGCTCCTATTAACAATTTTTTACATTCGTTGTTCGAGCAAACGGACATCTTTTTCAATTCAAAGCTAGTTTCACCCCCAAACAACGCCTATCCTTACAGAGCTTACATAGAAACGCTCTTAAATTACGCTTCTCCTGCCTTAACATCACACCTCACCTCCGCACTTTGGTATGCGGACACAGCAGGATGTATGGATGCATCACCAGCAATTGCTACCGGAACAGTTGGGGCCAATGTCGGTTCTCGGAATCGTCAATACTTATGAGTCTGAAGTCTCCAACGTTGTTACCAACGAAAAGTTGACTTTTTTCTAAATTCCTAAATTATAGTTTTAGAATGTCTAAGAGGATTAGAAAAAGCGATTTGACATTAATAATGATCATTAAAACCATTTATAACGAAATTATAAGATATTGGAAATAATTCATACTATCAATGAAAGACCGCTTATTTCGAAAAAACATAACATTGTACTAACTGGATGAGCTTTTTATAATCGATGCAATAACGTAGGATTAATTAAAATGCATGTATAAAAATATAATATTGTTAATCAAAACCAGGTAACCTAACCTAACAAGTGCCAAATCCCCTAGAATCAAAGATATCTGACTTTAATAAGTTTCCATGCCTTTGTTGGATGGATTAACCATTTTTTCTCGATGCAATAAGGAAGGCAGTACTAAAATACGTGTGTAAAAAAATCGTCATGTCAATAGAGACTAAGGAACATAACCTAACGAACCATAAATGCGATTTTCATAGAAATATCTTGCTTTAAAAAATTCCCACGCCTTTGTTAAATGGATTAACCATTTTTTCTCGATGCGATAAAGAAGGCAGTACTAAAATACGTGTATAAAAAAATCGACATGACAATCGAGACTAAGGAACATAACCTAACTGGTGATAAATGCCATTATATTAAAGATATTTCGCTTTAAAAAATTCCAATGCCTTTGTTAGATGGATTAACCATTTTTTCTCAATGCGATGAGAAAGGCAGTGCTGAAATACGTGTATAAAAACATCGACATGACAATCGAGACTAAGGAACATAACCTAACCGGCGATAAATACCATTATATTAAAGATATCTTGCTTTAAAAGATTCCCACACCTTTGTTGGATGGATTAACCATTTTTTCTAGATGCGATGAGGAAGGCAGTACTAATATACGTGTGTAAAAAAATCGTCATGTCAATCGAGACTGAGGAACATAACCTAACCAACGATAAATGCCATTTTACTAAAAATATCTTGCTTTCAAAAATTCCCACGCCTTTGTTTAATAAATTAACCATTTTTTCTCGATGCGATAAAGGAGGCAGAACTAAAATACGTGTATAAAAAAATCGACATGATAATCGAGACTAAGGAACATAACCTAACTGGTGATAAATGCCATTATATTAAAGATATTTCGCTTTAAAAAATTCTCGTGCCTTTGTTAGATGGATTAACCTTTTTTTCTCGATGCGTTGAGAGAGGCAGTACTAAAATACGTGTATAAAAAAATCGTCATGACAATCGAGACTAAGGAACATAACCTAACTGGTGATAAATGCCATTATATTAAAGATATTTCGCTTTAAAAAATTTCAATGCCTTTGTTAGATGGATTAACCATTTTTTCTCAATGCGATGAGAAAGGCAGTGCTGAAATACGTGTATAAAAACATCGACATGACAATCGAGACTAAGGAACATAACCTAACCGGCGATAAATACCATTATATTAAAGATATCTTGCTTTAAAAGATTCCCACACCTTTGTTGGATGGATTAACCATTTTTTCTCGATGCGATGAGAAAGGCAGTACTAATATACGTGTGTAAAAAAATCGTCATGTCAATCGAGACTGAGGAACATAACCTAACCAACGATGAATGCCATTTTACTAAAAATATCTTGCTTTCAAAAATTCCCACGCCTTTGTTTAATAAATTAACCATTTTTTCTCGATGCGATAAAGGAGGCAGAACTAAAATACGTGTATAAAAAAATCGACATGATAATCGAGACTAAGGAACATAACCTAACTGGTGATAAATGCCATTATATTAAAGATATTTCGCTTTAAAAAATTCTCGTGCCTTTGTTAGATGGATTAACCTTTTTTTCTCGATGCGTTGAGAAAGGCAGTACTAAAATACGTGTATAAAAAAATCATCATGACAATCGAGACTAAGGAACATAACCTAACTGGTGATAAATGCCATTATATTAAAGATATTTCGCTTTAAAAAATTTCAATGCCTTTGTTAGATGGATTAACCATTTTTTCTCAATGCGATGAGAAAGGCAGTGCTGAAATACGTGTATAAAAACATCGACATGACAATCGAGACTAAGGAACATAACCTAACCGGCGATAAATACCATTATATTAAAGATATCTTGCTTTAAAAGATTCCCACACCTTTGTTGGATGGATTAACCATTTTTTCTCGATGCGATGAGGAAGGCAGTACTAATATACGTGTGTAAAAAAATCGTCATGTCAATCGAGACTAAGGAACATAACCTAACCAACGATAAATGCCATTTTACTAAAAATATCTTGCTTTCAAAAATTCCCACGCCTTTGTTTAATAAATTAACCATTTTCTCTCGATGCGATAAAGGAGGCAGAACTAAAATACGTGTATAAAAAAATCGACATGATAATCGAGACTAAGGAACATAACCTAACTGGTGATAAATGCCATTATATTAAAGATATTTCGCTTTAAAAAATTCTCGTGCCTTTGTTAGATGGATTAACCTTTTTTTCTCGATGCGTTGAGAAAGGCAGTACTAAAATACGTGTATAAAAAAATCGTCATGTCAATCGAGACTAAGGAACATAACCTAACCGTCGATAAATACCATTATATTAAAGATATCTTGCTTTAAAAGATTCCCACGCCTTTGTTGGATGGATTAACCATTTTTTCTCGATGCGATGAGGAAGGCAGTACTAATATACGTGTATGAAAAAATCGTCATGTCAATCGAGACTAAGGAACATAACCTAACCGGCGATAAATACCATTATATTAAAGATATCTTGCTTTAAAAAATTCCCACGCCTTTGTTAGATGGATTAACCATATTTTCTCGATGCGATAAAGAAGGCAGTACTAAAATACGTGTATGAAAAAATCGACATGACAATCGAGACTAAGGAACATAACCTATCTGGTGATAATTGCCATTATATTAAAGATATTTCGCTTTAAAAAATTCCAATGCCTTTGTTAGATGGATTAACCATTTTTTCTCAATGCGATGAGAAAGGCAGTGCTGAAATACGTGTATAAAAACATCGACATGACAATCGAGACTAAGGAACATAACCTAACTGGTGATAAATGCCATTATATTAAAGATATTTCGCTTTAAAAAATTCTCGTGCCTTTGTTAGATGGATTAACCTTTTTTTCTCGATGCGATAAAGAAGGCAGTACTAAAATACGTGTATGAAAAAATCGACATGACAATCGAGACTAAGGAACATAACCTAACTGGTGATAAATGCCATTATATTAAAGATATTTCGCTTTAAAAAATTCCAATGCCTTTGTTAGATGGATTAACCTTTTTTTCTCGATGCGATAAAGAAGGCAGTACTAAAATACGTGTATGAAAAAATCGACATGACAATCGAGACTAAGGAACATAACCTAACTGATGATAAATGCCATTATATTAAAGATATTTCGCTTTAAAAAATTCCAATGCCTTTGTAAGATGGATTAACCATTTTTTCTCAATGCGATGAGAAAGGCAGTGCTGAAATACGTGTATAAAAACATCGACATGACAATCGAGACTAAGGAACATAACCTAGCCGGCGATAAATACCATTATATTAAAGATATCTTGCTTTAAAAGATTCCCACGCCTTTGTTGGATGGATTAACTATTTTTTCTCGATGCGATAAAGGAGGCAGAACTAAAATACGTGTATAAAAAAATCGATATGATAATCGAGACTAAGGAACATAACCTAACTGGTGATAAATGCCATTATATTAAAGATATTTCGCTTTAAAAAATTCTGGTGCCTTTGTTAGATGGATTAACCTTTTTTTCTCGATGCGTTGAGAAAGGCAGTACTAAAATACGTGTATAAAAAAATCGTCATGTCAATCGAGACTAAGGAACATAACCTAACCGGCGATAAATACCATTATATTAAAGATATCTTGCTTTAAAAGATTCCCACGCCTTTGTTGGATGGATTAACCATTTTTTCTCGATGCGATGAGGAAGGCAGTACTAATATACGTGTATGAAAAAATCGTCATGTCAATCGAGACTAAGGAACATAACCTAACCGGCGATAAATACCATTATATTAAAGATATCTTGCTTTAAAAAATTCCCACGCCTTTGTTAGATGGATTAACCATTTTTTCTCGATGCGATAAAGAAGGCAGTACTAAAATACGTGTATGAAAAAATCGACATGACAATCGAGACTAAGGAACATAACCTAACTGGTGATAAATGCCATTATATTAAAGATATTTCGCTTTAAAAAATTCCAATGCCTTTGTAAGATGGATTAACCATTTTTTCTCAATGCGATGAGAAAGGCAGTGCTGAAATACGTGTATAAAAACATCGACATGACAATCGAGACTAAGGAACATAACCTAACCGGCGATAAATACCATTATATTAAAGATATCTTGCTTTAAAAGATTCCCACGCCTTTGTTGGATGGATTAACCATTTTTTCTCGATGCGATGAGGAAGGCAGTACTAATATACGTGTGTAAAAAAATCGTCATGTCAATCGAGACTGAGAAACATAACCTAACCAACGATAAATGCCATTTTACTAAAAATATCTTGCTTTCAAAAATTCCCACGCCTTTGTTTAATAAATTAACCATTTTTTCTCGATGCGATAAAGGAGGCAGAACTAAAATACGTGTATAAAAAAATCGACATGATAATCGAGACTAAGGAACATAACCTAACTGGTGATAAATGCCATTATATTAAAGATATTTCGCTTTAAAAAATTCTCGTGCCTTTGTTAGATGGATTAACCTTTTTTTCTCGATGCGTTGAGAAAGGCAGTACTAAAATACGTGTATAAAAAAATCGTCATGTCAATCGAGACTAAGGAACATAACCTAACCGGCGATAAATACCATTATATTAAAGATATCTTGCTTTAAAAGATTCTCACGCCTTTGTTGGATGGATTAACCATTTTTTCTCGATGCGATGAGGAAGGCAGTACTAATATACGTGTGTAAAAAAATCGTCATGTCAATCGAGACTGAGGAACATAACCTAACCAACGATAAATGCCATTTTACTAAAAATATCTTGGTTTCAAAAATTCCCACGCCTTTGTTTAATAAATTAACCATTTTTTCTCAATGCGATAAAGGAGGCAGAACTAAAATACGTGTATAAAAAAATCGACATATTAATCGAGACTAAGGAACATAACCTAACTGGTGATAAATGCCATTATATTAAAGATATTTCGCTTTAAAAAATTCTCGTGCCTTGGTTAGATGGATTAACCTTTTTTTCTCGATGCGTTGAGAAAGGCAGTACTAAAATACGTGTATAAAAAAATCGTCATGTCAATCGAGACTAAGGAACATAACCTAACCGGCGATAAATACCATTATATTAAAGATATCTTGCTTTAAAAGATTCCCACGCCTTTGTTGGATGGATTAACCATTTTTTCTCGATGCGATAAGGAAGGCAGTACTAATATACGTGTATGCAAAAATCGTCATGTCAATCGAGACTAAGGAACATAACCTAACCGGCGATAAATACCTTTATATTAAAGATATCTTGCTTTAAAAGATTCCCACGCCTTTGTTGGATGGATTAAACATTTTTTCTCGATGCGATAAAGGAGGCAGAACTAAAATACGTGTATAAAAAAATCGACATGATAATCGAGACTAAGGAACATAACCTAACTGGTGATAAATGCCATTATATTAAAGATATTTCGCTTTAAAAAATTCTCGTGCCTTTGTTAGATGGATTAACCATTTTTTCTCGATGCGATGAAGAAGGCAGTACTAATATACGTGTATGAAAAAATCGTCATGTCAATCGAGACTAAGGAACATAACCTAACCGGCGATAAATACCATTATATTAAAGATATCTTGCTTTAAAAAATTCTCACGCCTTTGTTAGAAGGATTAACCATTTTTTCTCGATGCGATAAAGAAGGCAGTACTAAAATACGTGTATGAAAAAATCGACATGACAATCGAGACTAAGGAACATAACCTAACTGGTGATAAATGCCATTATATTAAAGATATTTCGCTTTAAAAAATTCCAATGCCTTTGTTAGATGGATTAACCTTTTTTCTCAATACGATGAGAAAGGCAGTGCTGAAATACGTGTATAAAAACATCGACATGACAATCGAGACTAAGGAACATAACCTAACTGGTGATAAATGCCATTATATTAAAGATATTTCGCTTTAAAAAATTCTCGTGCCTTTGTTAGATGGATTAACCTTTTTTTCTCGATGCGTTGAGAAAGGCAGTACTAAAATACGTGTATAAAAAAATCGTCATGTCAATCGAGACTAAGGAACATAACCTAACCGGCGATAAATACCATTATATTAAAGATATCTTGCTTTAAAAGATTCCCACGCCTTTGATGGATGGATTAACCATTTTTTCTCAATGCGATAAAGGAGGCAGTACTAAAATACGTGTATGAAAAAATCGTCATGTCAATCGAGACTAAGGAACATAACCTAACCGGCAATAAATACCATATTATTAAAGATATCTTGCTTTAAAAGATTCCCACGGCTTTCTTTGATGGATTAACCATTTTTTCTCGATGCGATAAGGAAGGCAGTTCTAAAATACGTGTATAAAAAAATCAACATGACAATCGAGACTAAGGAACATAACCTAACTGGTGATAAATGCCATTATATTGAAGATACTTCGCATTTAAAAATTCCCATGCCTTTGTTTGATGGATTAACCATTTTTTCTCGATGCAATAGGAAAGGCAGTACTGAAATACGTGTATAAAAAAATCGACATGATAATCGAGATTAAGGAACATAACCTAACCGGCGATAAATACCATATTATTAAAGATGTCTTGCTTTAAAAGATTCCCACGCCTTTGTTTGATGGATTAACCATTTTTTCTCGATGCGATAAGGAAGGCAGTACTAAAATACGTGTATAAAAAGATCGACATGACAATCGAGACTAAGGAACATAACCTAACCGGGGCTAAATACGATATTATTAAAGATATCTTGCTTTAAAATATTCCCACGCCTTTGTTTGATGGATTAACCATTTTTTCTCGATGCGATAAAGAAGGCAATACTAAAATACGTGTATAAAAAAATCGTCATGACAATCGAGACTAAGGAACATAACCTAACTGGTGATAAATGACATTATATTAAAGATATTTCGCTTTGAAAAATTCCCATGCCTTTGTTGGATGGATTAACCATTTTTTCTCGATGCGATAAGGAAGGCAGTACTAAAATACGTGTGCAAAAAAATTGTCATGTCAATCGAGACTAAGAAACATAACCCAACCAACGATAAATGCTATTTTACTGAAAATATCTTGCTTTGAAAAATTCCCACGCTTTTGTTTAATAAATTAACCATTTTTTCTCGATGCGATAGGAAAGGCAGTACTGAAATACGTGTATAAAAAAATCGACATGACAATCGAGACTGAGGAACATAATCTAACTGGTGATAAATGCCATTATATTAAAGATATTATGCTTAAAAAAATTCCCATGCCTTTGTTAGATGGATTAACCATTTTTTCCCGATGCGATAAAAAAGGCAGTACTAAAATACGTGTATAAAAAAATCGACATGACAATACAGACTAGGGAACATAACCTAACCGGTGATAAATACCATATTATTAAAGATATCTTGCTTTAAAAAATTCCTACGCCTTTGTTTGATGGATTAACTATTTTTTCTCGATGCGATAAGGAAGGCAGTACTAAAACACGTGTATAAAAAGATCGACATGACAATCGAGACTAAGGAACATAACCTAACCGGCGATAAATACCATATTATTAAAGATATCTTGCTTTAAAAAATTCCCATGCCTTTGTTTGATGGATTAACCATTTTTTTTTTATTAATGACTTTGATATCTTTAATAATATGGCATTTATCGCTGGTTAGGTTATGTTCCTTAATCTCGATTGTCTTGTCGATTTTTTTATACACGTATTTTAGTACTGCCTTCTTTATCGCATCGAGAAAAATTGGTTAATTCATCAAACAAAGGCGTGGGAATTTGTTAAAGCGAAATATTTCTAGTAGAATGGTATTTATCGCCGGTTAGGTTATGTTCCTTAGTCTCGATTGACATGACGATTTTTTTATACACGTATTTTAGTACTGCCTTTCTCAACGCATCGAGAAAAAAAGGTTAATCCATCTAACAAAGGCACGAGAATTTTTTAAAGCGAAATATAATTAATATAATGGCATTTATCACCAGTTAGGTTATGTTCCTTAGTCTCGATTATCATTTCGATTTTTTTATACACGTATTTTAGTACTGCCTCCTTTATCGCATCAAGAAAAAGTGGTTAATTTATTAAACAAAGGCGTGGGAATTTTTTAAAGCAAGATATTTTTAGTAAAATGGCATTTATCGTTGGTTAGGTTATGTTCCTCAGTCTCGATTGACATGACGATTTTTTTAGACACGTATATTAGTACTGCCTTCCTCATCGCATCGAGAAAAAATGGTTAATCCATCCAACAAAGGCATGGGAATTTTTTAAAGCGAAGTATCTTTAATATAATGGCATTTATCACCAGTTAGGTTATGTTCCTTAGTCTCGATTGTCATGTCGACTTTTTTATACACGTATTTTAGTTCTGCCTCCTTTATCGCATCGAGAAAAAATGGTTAATTTATTAAACAAAGGCGTGGAAATTTTGAAAGCAAGATATTTTTAGTAAAATGGCATTTATCGTTGGTTAGGTTATGTTCCTCAGTCTCGATTGACATGACGATTTTTTTACACGCATATATTAGTACTGCCTTCCTCATCGCATCGAGAAAAAATGGTTAATCCATCCAACAAAGGCATGGGAATTTTTTAAAGCGAAGTATCTTTAATATAATGGCATTTATCACCAGTTAGGTTATGTTCCTTAGTCTTGATTGTCATGTTGATTTTTTTATACACGTATTTTAGTACTGCCTTCCTTATAGCATCGAGAAAAAATGGTTAATCCATCAAAGAAAGCCGTGGGAATCTTTTAAAGCAAGATATCTTTAATAATATGGTATTTATCGCCGGTTAGGTTATGTTCCTTAGTCTCGATTGACATGACGATTTTTTCATACACGTATTTTTGTACTGCCTTCTTTATCGCATCGAGAAAAAATGGTTAATCTATCAAACAAAGGCGTAGAAATTTTTAAAGCAAGATATCTTTAATAATATGGTATTTATCACCGGTTAGGTTATGTTCCCTAGTCTCGATTGTCATGTCGATTTTTTTATACACGTATTTTAGTACTGCCTTTTTCATCGCATCGGGAAAAAATGGTTAATCCATCTAACAAAGGCATGGGAATTTTTAAGCGAAATATCTTTAATATAATGGCATTTCTCACCAGTTAGGTTATGTTCCTTAGTCTCGATTGTCATGTCCATTTTTTTACACACGTATTTTAGTACTGCCTTCCTTATTGCATCGAGAAAAAAATGGTTAATCTATCTAACAGAGGCATGGGAATTTTTAAAGCGAAATATCTTTAATAATATGGCATTTATCGCTGGTTAGGTTATGTTCCTTAGTCTCGATTGTCATGTCGATTTTTTTATACACGTATTTTAGTTCTGCCTCCTTTATCGCATCGAGAAAAAATGGTTTATTTATTAAACAAAGGCGTGGGAATTTTTGAAAGCAAGATATTTTTAGTAAAATGGCATTTATCTTTGGTTAGGTTATGTTCCTCAGTCTCGATTGACATGACGATTTTTTTTCACACGTATATTAGTACTGCCTTCCTCATCGCATCAAGAAAAAATGGTTAATCCATCCAACAAAGGCATGGGAATTTTTTAAAGCGAAGTATCTTTAATATAATGGCATTTATCACCAGTTAGGTTATGTTCCTTAGTCTCGATTGTCATGTTGATTTTTTTATACACGTATTTTAGTACTGCCTTTCTTATCGCATTGAGAAAAAATGGTTAATCCATCAAAGAAAGCCGTGGGAATCTTTTAAAGCAAGATATCTTTAATAATATGGTATTTATCGCCGGTTAGGTTATGTTCCTTAGTCTCGATTGACATGACGATTTTTTCATACACGTATTTTAGTACTACCTTCTTTATCGCATCGAGAAAAAATGGTTAATCTATCAAACAAAGGCGTGGGAATTTTTTTAAGCAAGATATTTTTAGTAAAATGGCATTTATCGTTGGTTAGGTTATGTTCCTCAGTCTCGATTGACATGACGATTTTTTTACACACGTATTTTAGTACTGCCTTCCTTATTGCATCGAGAAAAAAATGGTTAATCTATCTAACAAAGGCATGGGAATTTTTTAAAGCGAAATATCTTTAATATAATGGCATTTATCACCAGTTAGGTTATGTTCCTTAGTCTCGATTGTCATGACGATTTTTTTACACACGTATTTTAGTACTGCCTTCCTTATCGCATCAAGAAAAAATGGTTAATTCATCCAACAAAGGCATGGGAATTTTTGAAAGCGAAATATCTTTAATAATATGGCATTTATCGCTGGTTAGGTTATGTTCCTTAGTCTCGATTGTCATGTCGATTTTTTTATACACGTATTTTAGTTCTGCCTCCTTTATCGCATCGAGAAAAAATGGTTAATTTATTAAACAAAGGCGTGGGAATTTTTGAAAGCAAGATATTTTTAGTAAAATGGCATTTATCTTTGGTTAGGTTATGTTCCTTAGTCTCGATTGACATGACGATTTTTTCATACACGTATTTTAGTACTGCCTTCTTTATCGCATCGAGAAAAAATGGTTAATCTATCAAACAAAGGCGTAGGAATTTTTTAAAGCAAGATATCTTTAATAATATGGTATTTATCACCGGTTAGGTTATGTTCCCTAGTCTCGATTGTCATGTCGATTTTTTTATACACGTATTTTAGTACTGCCTTTTTATCGCATCGGGAAAAATGGTTAATCCATCTAACAAAGGCATGGAAATTTTTTAAGCGAAATATCTTTAATATAATGGCATTTATCACCAGTTAGGTTATGTTCCTTAGTCTCGATTGTCATGTCCATTTTTTTACACACGTATTTTAGTACTGCCTTCCTTATTGCATCGAGAAAAAAATGGTTAATCTATCTAACAGAGGCATGGGAATTTTTTAAAGCGAAATATCTTTAATAATATGGCATTTATCGCTGGTTAGGTTATGTTCCTTAGTCTCGATTGTCATGTCGATTTTTTTATACACGTATTTTAGTTCTGCCTCCTTTATCGCATCGAGAAAAAATGGTTTATTTATTAAACAAAGGCGTGGGAATTTTTGAAAGCAAGATATTTTTAGTAAAATGGCATTTATCTTTGGTTAGGTTATGTTCCTCAGTCTCGATTGACATGACAATTTTTTTTCACACGTATATTAGTACTGCCTTCCTCATCGCATCAAGAAAAAATGGTTAATCCATCCAACAAAGGCATGGGAATTTTTTAAAGCGAAGTATCTTTAATATAATGGCATTTATCACCAGTTAGGTTATGTTCCTTAGTCTCGATTGTCATGTTGATTTTTTTATACACGTATTTTAGTACTGCCTTCCTTATCGCATCGAGAAAAAATGGTTAATCCATCAAAGAAAGCCGTGGGAATCTTTTAAAGCAAGATATCTTTAATAATATGGTATTTATCGCCGGTTAGGTTATGTTCCTTAGTCTCGATTGACATGACGATTTTTTCATACACGTATTTTAGTACTACCTTCTTTATCGCATCGAGAAAAAATGGTTAATCTATCAAACAAAGGCGTGGGAATTTTTTTAAGCAAGATATTTTTAGTAAAATGGCATTTATCGTTGGTTAGGTTATGTTCCTCAGTCTCGATTGACATGACGATTTTTTTACACACGTATTTTAGTACTGCCTTCCTTATTGCATCGAGAAAAAAATGGTTAATCTATCTAACAAAGGCATGGGAATTTTTTAAAGCGAAATATCTTTAATATAATGGCATTTATCACCAGTTAGGTTATGTTCCTTAGTCTCGATTGTCATGACGATTTTTTTACACACGTATTTTAGTACTGCCTTCCTTATCGCATCAAGAAAAAATGGTTAATTCATCTAACAAAGGCATGGGAATTTTTGAAAGCGAAATATCTTTAATAATATGGCATTTATCGCTGGTTAGGTTATGTTCCTTAGTCTCGATTGTCATGTCGATTTTTTATACACGCATTTTAGTTCTGCCTCCTTTATCGCATCGAGAAAAAATGGTTAATTTATTAAACAAAGGCGTGGGAATTTTTGAAAGCAAGATATTTTTAGTAAAATGGCATTTATCGTTGGTTAGGTTATGTTCCTCAGTCTCGATTGACATGACGATTTTTTGACACACGTATATTAGTACTGCCTTCCTCATCGCATCGAGAAAAAATGGTTAATCGATCCAACAAAGGCGTGGGAATCTTTTAAAGCAAGATATCTTTAATATAATGGTATTTATCGCCGGTTAGGTTATGTTCCTTAGTCTCGATTGTCATTGCGATGTTTTTATACACGTATTTAAGCACTGCCTGTCTCATCGCATTGAGAAAAAATGGTTAATCCATCTAACAAAGGCATTGGAATTTTTTAAAGTGAAATATCTTTAATATAATGGCATTTATCACCAGTTAGGTTATGTTCCTTAGTCTCGATTATCATGTCGATTTTTTTATACACGTATTTTAGTACTGCCTTCTTTATCGCATCGAGAAAAAATGGTTAATCCATCTATCTAAGGCGTGGGAATTTTTTAAAGCAAGATATCTTTAATATAATTGTATTTATCGCCGGTTAGGTTATGTTCCTTAGTCTCGATTGACATGAAGATTTTTTCATACACGTATATTAGTACTGCCTTCCTCATCGCGTCGAGAAAAAATGGTTAATCCATCCAACAAAGGCGTGGGAATCTTTTAAAGCAAGATATCTTTAATATAATGGTATTTATCGCCGGTTAGGTTATGTTCCTTAGTCTCGATTGACATGACGATTTTTTTGTACACGTATTTTAGTACTGCCTTTCTCAACGCATCGAGAAAAACAGGTTAATCCATCTAACAAAGGTACGAGAATTTTTTAAAGCGAAATATCTTTAATATAATGGCATTTATCACCAGTTAGGTTATGTTCCTTAGTCTCGATTATCATGTCGATTTTTTTATACACGTATTTTAGTTCTGCCTCTTTTATCGCATCGAGAAAAAATGGTTAATTTATTAAACAAAGGCGTGGGAATTTTTTAAAGCAAGATATTTTTAGTAAAATGGCATTTCTCGTTGGTTAGGTTATGTTCCTCAGTCTCGATTGACATGACGATTTTTTTACACACGTATATTAGTACAGCCTTCCTCATCGCATCGAGAAAAAATGGTTAATCCATCCAACAAAGGCATGGGAATTTTTTAAAGCGAAATATTTCTAGTAAAATGGTATTTATCGCCGGTTAGGTTATGTTCCTTAGTCTCGATTGACATGACGATTTTTTTATACACGTATTTTAGTACTGTCTTTCTCAACGCATCGAGAAAAAAAGGTTAATCCATCTAACAAAGGCATCGGAATTTTTTAAAGCGAAATATCTTTAATATAATGGCATTTATCACCAGTTAGGTTATGTTCCTTAGTCTCGATTGTCATGTCGATTTTTTTATACACGTATTTTAGTACTGCTTTCTTTATCGCATCGAGAAAAAATGGTTAATCCATTAAACAAAAACGTGGGAATTTTTTAAAGCAAGATATTTTTAGTAAAATGGCATTTATGGTTGGTTAGGTTATGTTCCTTAGTCTCGATTGACATGACGATTTTTTTACACACGTATTTCAGTACTGCCTTCTTTATCGCATCGAGAAAAATTGGTTAATCCATCAAACAAAGGCGTGGGAATTTTTTAAAGCGAAATATTTCTAGTAAAATGGTATTTATCGCCGGTTAGGTTATGTTCCTTAGTCTCGATTGACATGACGATTTTTTTATAAACGTATTTTAGTACTGCCTTTCCTATCGCATCGAGAAAAAATGGTTAATTTATTAAACAAAGGCATGGGAATTTTTTAAAGCGAAATATCTTTAATATAATGGCATTTATCACCAGTTACGTTATGTTCCTTAGTCTCGATTGTCATGTCGATTTTTTTCTATACGTATCTCAGTACTGCCTTTCCTATCGCATCGAGAAAAAATGGTTAATTTATTAAACAAAGGCGTGGGAATCTTTTAAAGCAAGATATCTTTAATAATATGGCATTTATCGCTGGTTAGGTTATGTTCCTTAGTCTCGATTGTCATGTCGATTTTTTCACACACGTATTTCAGTACTGCCTTCTTTATCGCATCGAGAAAAATTGGTTAATCCATCAAACAAAGGCGTGGGAATTTTTTAAAGCGAAATATTTCTAGTAAAATGGTATTTATCGCCGGTTAGGTTATGTTCCTTAGTCTCGATTGTCATGTCGATTTTTTTCACACGTATTTTAGTACTGCCTTCTTTATCGCATCGAGAAAAATTGGTTAATCCATCAAACAAAGGCGTGGGAATTTTTTAAAGCGAAATATTTCTAGTAAAATGGTATTTATCGCCGGTTAGGTTATGTTCCTTAGTCTCGATTGACATGACGATTTTTTTATACACGTATTTTAGTACTGCCTTTCTCAACGCATCGAGAAAAAAAGGTTAATCCATCTAACAAAGGCACGAGAATTTTTTAAAGCGAAATATCATTAATATAATGGCATTTATCACCAGTTAGGTTATGTTCCTTAGTCTCGATTGACATGACGATTTTTTCATATACGTATTTTAGTACTGCCTTCTTTATCGCATTGAGAAAAAATGGTTAATCTATCAAACAAAGGCATGGGAATTTTTTAAAGCGAAGTATCTTTAATATAATGGCATTTATCACCAGTTAGGTTATGTTCCTTAGTCTCGATTGTCATGTTGATTTTTTTATACACGTATTTTAGTACTGCCTTCCTTATCGCATCGAGAAAAAATGGTTAATCCATCAAAGAAAGCCGTGGGAATCTTTTAAAGCAAGATATCTTTAATAATATGGTATTTATCGCCGGTTAGGTTATGTTCCTTAGTCTCGATTGACATGACGATTTTTTCATACACGTATTTTAGTACTACCTTCTTTATCGCATCGAGAAAAAATGGTTAATCTATCAAACAAAGGCGTGGGAATTTTTTTAAGCAAGATATTTTTAGTAAAATGGCATTTATCGTTGGTTAGGTTATGTTCCTCAGTCTCGATTGACATGACGATTTTTTTACACACGTATTTTAGTACTGCCTGCCTTATTGCATCGAGAAAAAAATGGTTAATCTATCTAACAAAGGCATGGGAATTTTTTAAAGCGAAATATCTTTAATATAATGGCATTTATCACCAGTTAGGTTATGTTCCTTAGTCTCGATTGTCATGACGATTTTTTTACACGTATTTTAGTACTGCCTTCCTTATCGCATCAAGAAAAAATGGTTAATTCATCTAACAAAGGCATGGGAATTTTTGAAAGCGAAATATCTTTAATAATATGGCATTTATCGCTGGTTAGGTTATGTTCCTTAGTCTCGATTGTCATGTCGATTTTTTTATACACGCATTTTAGTTCTGCCTCCTTTATCGCATCGAGAAAAAATGGTTAATTTATTAAACAAAGGCGTGGGAATTTTTGAAAGCAAGATATTTTTAGTAAAATGGCATTTATCGTTGGTTAGGTTATGTTCCTCAGTCTCGATTGACATGACGATTTTTTTACACACGTATATTAGTACTGCCTTCCTCATCGCATCGAGAAAAAATGGTTAATCGATCCAACAAAGGCGTGGGAATCTTTTAAAGCAAGATATCTTTAATATAATGGTATTTATCGCCGGTTAGGTTATGTTCCTTAGTCTCGATTGTCATTGCGATGTTTTTATACACGTATTTCAGCACTGCCTGTCTCATCGCATTGAGAAAAAATGGTTAATCCATCTAACAAAGGCATTGGAATTTTTTAAAGCGAAATATCTTTAATATAATGGCATTTATCACCAGTTAGGTTATGTTCCTTAGTCTCGATTATCATGTCGATTTTTTTATACACGTATTTTAGTACTGCCTTCTTTATCGCATCGAGAAAAAATGGTTAATCCATCTATCAAAGGCGTGGGAATTTTTTAAAGCAAGATATCTTTAATATAATTGTATTTATCGCCGGTTAGGTTGAGTTCCTTAGTCTCGATTGACATGAAGATTTTTTCATACACGTATATTAGTACTGCCTTCCTCATCGCGTCGAGAAAAAATGGTTAATCCATCCAACAAAGGCGTGGGAATCTTTTAAAGCAAGATATCTTTAACATAATGGTATTTATCGCCGGTTAGGTTATGTTCCTTAGTCTCGATTGACATGACGATTTTTTTATACACGTATTTTAGTACTGCCTTTCTCAACGCATCGGGAAAAAAAGGTTAATCCATCTAACAAAGGCACGAGAATTTTTTAAAGCGAAATATCTTTAATATAATGCCATTTATCACCAGTTAGGTTATGTTCCTTAGTCTCGATTATCATGTCGATTTTTTTATACACGTATTTTAGTTCTGCCTCTTTTATCGCATCGAGAAAAAATGGTTAATTTATTAAACAAAGGCGTGGGAATTTTTTAAAGCAAGATATTTTTAGTAAAATGGCATTTCTCGTTGGTTAGGTTATGTTCCTCAGTCTCGATTGACATGACGGTTTTTTTTACACACGTATATTAGTACAGCCTTCCTCATCGCATCGAGAAAAAATGGTTAATCCATCCAACAAAGGCGTGGGAATCTTTTAAAGCAAGATATCTTTAATATAATGGTATTTATCGCCGGTTAGGTTATGTTCCTTAGTCTCGATTATCATGTCGATTTTTTTATACACGTATTTTAGTTCTGCCTCCTTTATCGCATCGAGAAAAAATGGTTAATTTATTAAACAAAGGCGTGGGAATTTTTTTAAGCAAGATATTTTTAGTAAAATGGCATTTCTCGTTGGTTAGGTTATGTTCCTCAGTCTCGATTGACATGACGGTTTTTTTACACACGTATATTAGTACTGCCTTCCTCATCGCATCGAGAAAAAATGGTTAATCCATCCAACAAAGGCATGGGAATTTTTTAAAGCGAAATATTTTTAGTAAAATGGTATTTATCGCCGGTTAGGTTATGTTCCTTAGTCTCGATTGACATGACGATTTTTTTATACACGTATTTTAGTACTGCCTTTCTCAACGCATCGAGAAAAAAGGTTAATCCATCTAACAAAGGCACGAGAATTTTTTAAAGCGAAATATCTTTAATATAATGGCATTTATCACCAGTTAGGTTATGTTCCTTAGTCTCGATTATCATGTCGATTTTTTTATACACGTATTTTAGTTCTGCCTCTTTTATCGCATCGAGAAAAAATGGTTAATTTATTAAACAAAGGCGTGGGAATTTTTTAAAGCAAGATATTTTTAGTAAAATGGCATTTCTCGTTGGTTAGGTTGTGTTCCTCAGTCTCGATTGACATGACGATTTTTTTACACACGTATATTAGTACAGCCTTCCTCATCGCATCGAGAAAAAATGGTTAATCCATCCAACAAAGGCATGGGAATTTTTTAAAGCGAAATATTTCTAGTAAAATGGTATTTATCGCCGGTTACGTTATGTTCCTTAGTCTCGATTGACATGACGATTTTTTTATACACGTATTTTAGTACTGTCTTTCTCAACGCATCGAGAAAAAAAGGTTAATCCATCTAACAAAGGCATCAGAATTTTTTAAAGCGAAATATCTTTAATATAATGGCATTTATCACCAGTTAGGTTATGTTCCTTAGTCTCGATTGTCATGTCGATTTTGTTATACACGTATTTTAGTACTGCTTTCGTTATCGCATCGAGAAAAAAAGGTTAATCCATTAAACAAAAACGTGGGAATTTTTTAAAGCAAGATATTTTTAGTAAAATGGCATTTATGGTTGGTTAGGTTATGTTCCTTAGTCTCGATTGACATGACGATTTTTTTACACACGTATTTCAGTACTGCCTTCTTTATCGCATCGAGAAAAATTGGTTAATCCATCAAACAAAGGCGTGGGAATTTTTTAAAGCGAAATATTTCTAGTAAAATGGTATTTATCGCCGGTTAGGTTATGTTCCTTAGTCTCGATTGACATGTCGATTTTTTCATACACGTATTTTAGTTCTGCCTTCTTTATCGCATCGAGAAAAATTGGTTAATTCATCAAACAAAGGCGTGGGAATTTTTTAAAGCGAAATATTTCTAGTAAAATGGTATTTATCGCCGGTTAGGTTATGTTCCTTAGTCTCCATTGACATGACGATTTTTTTATACACGTATTTTAGTACTGCCTTTCTCAACGCATCAAGAAAAAAAGGTTAATCCATCTAACAAAGGCACGAGAATTTTTTAAAGCGAAATATCTTTAATATAATGGCATTTATCACCAGTTAGGTTATGTTCCTTAGTCTCGATTATCATGTCAATTTTTTTATACACGTATTTTAGTTCTGCCTCCTTTATCGCATCGAGAAAAAATGGTTAATTTATTCAACAAAGGCGTGGGAATTTTTTAAAGCAAGATATTTTTAGTAAAATGGCATTTCTCGTTGGTTAGGTTATGTTCCTCAGTCTCGATTGACATGACGATTCTTTTACACACGTATATTAGTACTGCCTTTCTCATCGCATCGAGAAAAAATGGTTAATCCATCCAACAAAGGCATGGGAATTTCTTAAAGCGAAATATTTCTAGTAAAATGGTATTTATCGCCGGTTAGGTTATGTTCCTTAGTCTCGATTGACATGACGATTTTTTTATACACGTATTTTAGTCCTGCCTTTCTCAACGCATCGAGAAAAAAAGGTTAATCCATCTAACAAAGGCACGAGAATTTTTTAAAGCGAAATATCTTTAATATAATGGCATTTATCACCAGTTAGGTTATGTTCCTTAGTCTCGATTATCATGTTGACTTTTTTATACACGTATTTTAGTTCTGCCTCCTTTATCGCATCGAGAAAAAATGGTTAATTTATTAAACAAAAGCGTGGGAATTTTTTAAAGCAAGATATTTTTAGTAAAATGGCATTTCTCGTTGGTTAGGTTATGTTCCTCAGTCTCGATTGACATGACGATTTTTTGACACACTAATATTAGTACTGCCTTTCTCATCGCATCGAGAAAAAATGGTTAATCCATCCAACAAAGGCATGGGAATTTCTTAAAGCGAAATATTTCTAGTAAAATGGTATTTATCGCCGTTTAGGTTATGTTCCTTAGTCTCGATTGACATGACGATTTTTTTATACACGTATTTTAGTCCTGCCTTTCTCAACGCATCGAGAAAAAAAGGTTAATCCATCTAACAAAGGCACGAGAATTTTTTAAAGCGAAATATCTTTAATATAATGGCATTTATCACCAGTTAGGTTAGGTTCCTTAGTCTCGATTATCATGTCGACTTTTTTATACACGTATTTTAGTTCTGCCTCCTTTATCGCATCGAGAAAAAATGGTTAATTTATTAAACAAAGGCGTGGGAATTTTTTAAAGCAAGATATTTTTAGTAAAATGGCATTTCTCGTTGGTTAGGTTATGTTCCTCAGTCTCGATTGACATGACGGTTTTTTTACACACGTATATTAGTACTGCCTTCCTCATCGCATCGAGAAAAAATGGTTAATCCATCCAACAAAGGCATGGGAATTTTTTAAAGCGAAAGATTTCTAGTTAAATGGTATTTATCGCCGGTTAGGTTATGTTCCTTAGTCTCGATTGACATGACGATTTTTTTATACACGTATTTTAGTACTGCCTTTCTCAACGCATCGAGAAAAAAAGGTTAATCCATCTAACAAAGGCACGAGAATTTTTTAAAGCGAAATATCTTTAATATAATGGCATTTATCACCAGTTAGGTTATGTTCCTTAGTCTTGATTGTCATGTCGATTTTTTTATACACGTATTTTAGTACTGCCTTCTTTATCGCATCGAGAAAAATTGGTTAATTCATCAAACAAAGGCGTGGGAATTTTTTAAAGCGAAATATTTCTAGTAAAATGGTATTTATCGCCGGTTAGGTTATGTTCCTTAGTCTCGATTGACATGACGATTTTTTTATACACGTATTTTAGTACTGCCTTTCTTAACGCATCGAGAAAAAAAGGTTAATCCATCTAACAAAGGCACAAGAATTTTTTAAAGCGAAATATCTTTAATATAATGGCATTTATCACCAGTTAGGTTATGTTCCTTAGTCTCGATTATCATGTCGATTTTTTTATACACGTATTTTAGTTCTGCCTCCTTTATCGCATCGAGAAAAAATGGTTAATTTATTTAACAAAGGCGTGGGAATTTTTTTAAGCAAGATATTTTTAGTATTCTAGGGGATTTGGCACTTGTTAGGTTAGGTTACCTGGTTTTGATTAACAATATTATATTTTTATATATGCATTTTAATTAATCCTACGTTATTGCATCGATTATAAAAAGCTCATCCAGTTAGTACAATGTTATGTTTTTTCGAAATAAGCGGTCTTTCATTGATAGTATGAATTATTTCCAATATCTTATAATTTCGTTATAAATGGTTTTAATGATCATTATTAATGTCAAATCGCTTTTTCTAATCCTCTTAGACATTCTAAAACTATAATTTAGGAATTTAGAAAAAAGTCAACTTTTCGTTGGTAACAACGTTGGAGACTTCAGACTCATCAATACTTTACAGCTGGCGGTAAAGTTGTCGATATGATTGGCCACCTTCATTGCGATGTATTTAATCAAGGTAAATTTTTGGTAAACGGTGTTGAGATGCGAGTGAGACTCGTTCGTAGCAAGGACGCGTTTTGTTTGATGGATTTCACCGATGACGGAAAATTTTCAGTGCGCATCAGAGAAGCGACGCTAATCGTCCGTCGAGCTAAAATAAGTCCAGCCATACTATTGGCTTATGCTAATGCTTTGAACAAAACTACTGCAAAATACCCAATAACAAGAGTGGAAGTGAAATCATTCACTTTACATAGCGGAATTTTAGGAGATACTCTTGATAATGTTATATTGGGCCAGTTGCCAAAAAGGATCATCATAGGTTTTGTGAGTAACCGAGCCTTCAACGGCAATCGTCAATTGAATCCTTTCAACTTTCAACATTATTCTATCAATTTTCTCTCTCTTTACGTCGATGGAGTACAAATACCAAGCAAACCCCTACAGCCAAAATACACAGGAAATAATAAACTCTATGTAGACGCTTATCACACGCTATTCTCCGGTACTGGTATACATTTTCTCAACGAGGGTATCGATGTTAGCCGAACCTCTTATCCAGAAGGTTACTGTCTCTTTGCATTCGACTTGACGCCTGATTTGTCGGCTCATTTTTCATCACATTGGAATCTCGTGCGCTCGGGTGCTCTATGCATTGAAGTTCGCTTTGAGCAGGCTCTTAGGGAAACAATAAATTGCATCGTTTACGCCGAATTCGATAACGTGCTAGAAATCGATTCAAACAGACAAATTATTACGGATTTTAATGCCTAAGGTGGAAGGGGTGGAGAAAATAATGGGAGAAACATTATAAGACCATTCGTTTCATTTCTCATTGCTCTAGTTGCTTCTTACACTCAGTCGTAGTAGTACACACGAGCTCGCGTTTTCACCACGATGGATTACGTAATAGATATTCAAGGCTTAAGAGATAAAGATAATAAATTTTTACCCAAAGAAGTAACAGTAGTTTCTCTGCAAGAACAAGTAATCGGTCATTGGATAATAGCACCACCCTACGAATTTGATAATTTACCAGAAGATATAAAAACTAGTAACGATTACGTGTCGTCACGTCTACACGGTTTACAGTGGTTCGATGGTGACGTTATTCTACGCAAATTACGGTATCATTTTTAGAACATAGCGAGAAACGCTGTAAGAATTTACGTCAGAGGTGCTGAAAAGGCTAGATACATAGAATCTATTATGGCACGTAACGTTATAAATATAGAGGATTACACCACCACAGGCTTTACCGACTTACAAAGACAGTTTTCTTCCCAGAAAGTATGCTGTTTTCACGCTTGCCAAGAAAACCTCTATAAAAAGGAGTACTGTGCCATGCAGAGATCACATCTGTTGAGAGAGTGGCTTTATTCACTACTCCCTCAAGAATCTCAACAAAATCTGCCTAAAAGAAGTTGTGAACTATTCTATGACTCTCTTCAAAAACTTGCTTACAAGAAAAATAGCATCGTAAGATTTGGATCAAGTGTGACTTTTACGGGAATCGACGAAGTAGACGATGACGACGACGACGATAAAACCATAGAATACGCGAGTGATGATGATCAGAATTGTAGTTTAACACAGGAAAATAATACAAATGAACACCAGTCAGATAATGAGGGCCCTGGAAGGGCTGAAAGCCAAAACAATTGGCGTATACGCAGCAGATCGAATTCCGAATGTAATGATAACACCGGTCGCTGTTGTGTGTAATACCGATGATCATACCAAACCTGGTACGCATTGGGTGGCCATGCATATCGATAAAAATGGATACGGAACGTATTTCGATAGTTACGGTTTCCCACCAGTCTCAAAATACCATCTTGAAAGACTCAGAAGAAACTGTAAAGTTTTTCGATGGAGCACCAAGAAACTGCAAAGCATCGATTCGACGTGTTGCGGCCAGTATACTATTATGTTTCTATATTATATGTGTAGCGGTGCTAGTTTACGCGCGTTTTGTAGCTTCTTTTCAAATAACACGAAAAAAAATGATAAAATAGTTGAAAATTTTTATAAAAGAATTTTAAATAAAATTAAACGCAAAAGATGTAAGCGGGCGAGTATATTCGCCGGAGAACGTTCTCGAGGTTCAGGCCTTTATAATCAAACATGTACTTCTAGGTTAAGATATTAAGATAAACATAATAATATTCATAATTTTACTTCAAAATATTGTAATCAAACGTGTGTTTTATATTTAACTGTAATCAATGTCAATTTTGAAATTTATATGTGAATAAATCTTCTTTTGTGTGCATAAAAATTCATTTGTAATTATTTACTTACCTTTACTCCACCCTCCCATCCTACCTATAATAGTTTTTTTGCACGTAGTTTGTACTTATATATATATTTGTATTGTACACCTGGTCTACAGACCAGGTGTTATTATTCTATTATAAAATTTATCCACCCCTAATAATATTTCTTTTTATTTAATTTGTATATATATATTTTGTATTGCACACCTAATATACAGACCAGGTGTTACTACCCTATTATAAAAGTATTTACCGCCCTCTACATTCTGATTTGTCATATGCGCAGTAAGGTAAAATGTTCTTTTCAAATTTCAGTACAAAATCAACTTCGGATAGAGCAACACATAAAAATGGCTCCTTGTGAATTACGCGATCCGGTAAAACCGGAATTGCCAAACCTTTTATTATCTACTACCTATGCGCTCAATAAGTCAAACTCAAAGAGAATTTGTGTCGGTCTTGAATATAGCGGCGGATACTATCACGAAGTTATTAAACTAGTTTCATCAGGTGGCTCGCACAAAAGTATCTCTCTTGATCGCCGTAGCTGGGATTTTCTCAAAGATCAATTTGACGCCATTACAGCTTATTTTCATAATTCTTATTCTTTTTATCAAGATTTCGGAAGACCGACTAAATTGTTTCTAACCAATCATGATTTAAATTTCACCACATCATACGGCACCAAATCTATCAGCATTGACGAAAGACCTCACCCAAACGAGATACACGTCTCCGAGGAAGAAGAAGAGACTCCAGGACAATCGCTCTGCAAAAAGAGAAAGACTTTCAATCATCCATCAGGTATAGTCATGCAACAGTCAACATTCGAAGGTCTTCGTCAACAAAGTGTCTTGGTAGATCTTCTTCTCAACGATTTAAGCGAGCGTGTCGGTAAGGTCAACCGTACTACTGATCACATACTAGACTTTTAAAAAAATAAACTTGGACAAGAAGGACTGGACAACGCAAAAGTAATTCTTAACGACTACAAATCATTTAAACAATACTATTCTATTCTCAATACCGAATTAGAAGGTTACGTCACAGAAAATATGGTAGATGATACGGATCATTATAAAAGCTTATATTTAAAATTTGTTTTATCTGAAATATCCGCATTTAGTTTACCGATGATTGTAAAAGATTTGAGGGATGTAATGATTCCTGTATAAAAATATATATTAATATTAATAAATTGCTTTAATTGTGTAAATGACTTGTTTTTTTTTAACTATAAAAGCAACCACCCTTCCCAATAATCCTTCATTTATTTTATAACGATTGCTCGAAACAGACATGGGGCAATGCACAGGTAAGATCGCTTCATTACGTTCTACAGACAGTGCTATAAAAGAGAAAAATATAAGGAACATTATAAAAAGAAACAGTAAAATTTGAACGTTTTCAAAAACATAATAAAAAAAATAACACAAATGAAAATATTCATTTAAATAATAACTTTTTACAATAAATAATCTGTCTCTTATCATATCTGTATATCACGCGTTTAACACTATGGGTCAAAATAGTTCCAACACCGCCAAAACACCTTTAGTACAAGGTGACGATAAGAAAAAGAAGGAAAATCAATCATCATCAACCTGGAAACAATATTCTGATAAATTCTCAACAAACACTTATTCTATTCCTGAAAGGAAAGGATACAAAAATTTTAATTTAAAAAAAAATTCATATACTTACATACGGTCCTTTTTAGGACCAACAAAAGTTCATACGTAAGAAATAACAATCAATATATAAAAAGTACTATATAACATTCAGACCTTTAATATTATAAAATATATTTTTTATATTAATATTTTTTCATAACAATGTTATATGATTTTTTAATTACTTATTTATTTAATTTTTATAATGTTACTCACATTAAAAAATATACACATACATATATACTATACTTACGACTGTGAAGAAAAAAGAAAATGCAAATCATTAAGGGTTTCAAGGTCACCATAGAAACTATAACACCCTCAGACAGGTGCGGGAGAAAGGACACCTTATTCACCCACACAGGTGGGGGGAAAGTGGGTCAAATCAATTCACGACTACACCACCACACCTGCCAGACATGTAAAGGGGAGCGAGACAAGGGGTCGAGACAGGGGGAGCGAAACAATGGGAGAGAGAGACAGGTGCAAAAAAATCGATATGTCTCGCTATACCAGTCCATATACTACTAGCGTGAATGATGGATGAACGTATGCGGAAAGAATGAGTGGTTCTGTTTTTATTAGAAGTCATGACATCTTCGGTATTAAGTTTTTATTCTTTAAATGTTATTATTATTTTATTTTTTAATTATTTACTATTACTCTATTATTGTATTGTCCAATTTTATTTTTATAGTATTGTCTAATTTTATTTTATAGTATTGTCCAATTTTATTTTTATAGTATTGTCCAATTTTATTTTTATAGTATTGTCCAATTTTATTTTTATTGATGTCATGACAGTGATTCCTCTTCACCTAAAAATTACACCTACATTAAAAATAGTCAAACAGTTTTATAAAGAAGGGCACATGTACCAGGATAGGCTTAAACTTTTGTATTTACCGTATTTATTATGCTCTAAAAATTTGAGAATGATCGAAAGTATGCACCTTTTTTTATAGCTCAAGAAACACACATAGAAAAATATAAAAAAAGTATCATTTTTGACGTATAAAATTATATACCGTGAAGGACAATATTCCAATCAATACCAAAATTTAATTACATATTCTACTTTAAAAAACTAGTAAATTTAGCCCTTATTGAAGTGTGTGCCACCCCAGAAACTTGTATTATAGACTTTTGAATTATTAAAAATCGAGTGACAAAAATGAATGAAGTTTTTGAGAATTGCCCATATAGCATACGCTTCTACAGTATTAAAAGGTCCTGAACTAAAATATCACACTTATGAAGAAAGCATTATGCATATTGTTTGGAATAGAAACATTTAAAATATGTATATAAAAATAAATTTTAAAAAAATTAAGAAAAAAAAATTTTTTAAATGCTCTAAAATTAATAGTATGCCAAGAAAATCAGTTTGTGAATGTTCTCATTATATGATGCAGTAGCAAATAATTACTATACAAATTTTCAAACAAATTCTTAGAGTAGTTTACGTAAAACCCAAAAAAATAAAAAATTTTCTTTTTCAATTTTCAAAATTCTCTTAAATTAAAACTGCGCTAAGAAAATCAGTTAGTGAAAGTTTTTTTTTTCTTTTGGCAGTTGTAAATAATGTCCATACAAATTTTCAAGAAAATTCTTCGAGTAGTTTACGTAAAATACCAAAAAAATGAAAAATCGAAATTTTTTTTAAATTCTTAAAATGGCTCTCAAAAAAAAAATGAGCTAAGAAGATCAATTTTCAATAGCTTCCCCCCCCCCCCCCCACAGAGCAAGCCACCAGAACAAAAATCAAAAGAGATTCTAGTATTTAATATTAACTGTAACTAATTAAAATAATTATACAAATTTTGTATTTTCATACATTTGAAATAAGCCCATTAATGTCATTTAATAGGCATATACATTAACATAAGTATTTATATGAAAATAATTATAAAATACAATTATAAATTATTCATTAAGCTTACTATTAAAACCTTATTGAAAAAAAGAACGTTGCAGATAGTATTACACTGTTACTTCACAGCTGATTTCTGCTTTGCTGTTATTAAATAACGTACGGTTTAACTTTTACGTATAAAGGTGAACGTCACTAATGACCTATGTCATTCACCTGTATACTGTAATATTAAACAACACTATAGAGTTTAGATTTATCTTTTTAAATTTAATGATTTAATTGTAAAAGATATTACGTATTGTTAATAACTGTAATCTATATATTTTTAGTTAGTTTTAAGTTTTTTTCATGTATCTAGCTATTTTTATTTTATACCAGACCTACGTTCAGGTAAACTAGTTTCACCTCTGTAAGAATTGGCATTGTCACCTACACTACGTATAGGATTTTACTTTTGGTTTAATAAATAAATAAATATAACCACATCTAGTGTATTAAGTGGAAATATTAAAATAAGAATTTATAAAATTTTTCTTCTTATTGCTTAGTTGTTACCTGCGCAATTATCTTAAGCCAGGAGGGAAGTGAATAAATATTCACTTATATTGAAACAATTATAAGATTCTATAAATTATATCCGACTGTTATTTTTTGAAATTTAAAAGAAAAAAAAACAAAAAAAAATTTCTTATATTTGAACTTGAACAATTATTATTACTTTGACAAATTTAATATTATTTTATAATTATTTTTATAAGGCATGTTATTTGTTATTTTTTGTTACGAAATATCTTATAAGCTAGAATACAAGATTTATAAACATATTAAAAAAATATTTCTAAGTAAAATCACGAATAGTTTAAGGCAATCTCCTATTAGAAAAAAAAACCATATCATATTTAAAATATTACAAATTTAAAAAAACAATATAATTTAAGAATTTTTTTATCTTCCTTTTTCCATACCAATACTCATACATTACTTAACAATCATATAATAGAAAAATACATCGAATAATTATATGAAGACATTCAAATAAAATATTTTATTTAAATAGATTTTAAGATATTTATGTAAATTCATCATAAACTGAAAAAAAATTGTTATTACATTCAAATTTTTCTTTTGTTGCTTTTCGTACCGATAAGCAACATCTTGAGCCCCAAGGTGTTACGTCACAACGTATCTCTTATTTCTTTCATTTATAATTTTAAAGTATCTTTTCACGTTACGAACTAATTAAAACAGTTATTGAACAACGAAGAAATTTGTCAAGCTAAACAGAAAAAGCGAAACAGTAAAGAAACTCGAAGTTTAATATTTGTCAATAAAACTCTTTAATTAGCAGAATTATAAAATTAAGTATCCCAAATCGAGAACTTGTATTTCGAAATTACCAAACGAAACCTAAAATCATTACGGGACATATAAGTATAAAAGCCGAATAAAACAAATGACATTTGGACATTACTTCTTATTGGTAACAAGTTGACACTGCCCGTAAGTTCTTATATTTCAAAAGCAATCGCTAATACTACATATACATATATCTATGATTAAAATATATACGCGTATAAAAATCTATTGTATTAAAAGTGTTAAAAAGATATTAATAAACCTCGAGGATATATACATTTACATATCATGCCTATTCATTTGTCTGCCCGTACCCAGCATCAATCTACTTAAAGGAGCACTAAAAGGTAAGAACCAATTAATATATATATTTATTCAAATCATTAAATTATCTTTAATAATTGTCCAATAGTGAGAGCGACCCATCTCAGTCAAATATTGATGAAGCTTTCTCCACCACTTGATTACATACATTTTCTTATTATACTTATGTTATTTAACTTTCACTAATTTGATATTAACTTAAACATTTTAAAATAAATTAAATTCACTCAATCAAACGTATTAAGATTAATATTCGATTCAATTTATATACAAATCTAAATCATTCGATCTATCTATAAATTATCTATCAACTCAATATATACATTTACTAAATCATTCATTTTATTTAGTCCTAGTGAAAGCCAGGACCTAACAGCAGCACCCAGCTTCAAATCTGCAAACTCCTCAGGTACAAGCCCTCTAAGTACCAAGTCGGAGACGCGCTCAAGGCACGATTGTTGTAGCGCCAAAGTTTCACACCACTGCAGTAATAACTGGTTCAGATTCCCCAACTCCTGGAGTTTAGTGGAGGAGTTGGGAAGTTTAATGGTCGTGTGCTGAGAACTAATAAAAGTAATTTTATCATCTATGCCATACAATTTATTAAGTTTTCTCGTCTTTGAGAGAATCGTGATCAAAATTTCATAATTCTGCATCTCAGCCAATGTAGAAGCAGGGGTTTTCCTAAGTCAAGAAAAGAGAGAAACAACAAATCCAGAGCCAATGGAATTCGTACGAGAGAGTAAGCATTCAACATTAGCAGCTGCAATGCATCCATTACACACTTTTAAGGTTTGTCTTTGGTCCACCATAACCCCAGTAAGTTTACAGCAGCTACTATGATAACAATTAGCTCAGTGTACACAGACTTGTGGTTTCGATGAGTAAGTGAAAAGTTTAAAGCACTTAGAGCAGTGAAATGTTAACCTGTGGAGAGCGACCATAATACATAACGCAGATAAAAGTATAAAGAGATACTGAGTAGTGAAAAGCAACCATGTTCAAAATTATTATAAAAGTATAAAGAGATAGTAAATAGTAGATAAAAACCTTAATAATATAAAGCACAGATAATATATAAAGAGATACTGATTAGTGAAAAGCAACCTTAATGTGAAGAAATATCATAAAAGTATAATGAGATAGTAGATAGTGGAGAGCAGCGGGCTTTACACCAGTAAAGAAGATGGTGATGTAGTAGCAGAAAAGATATTAGTACAGTAAAGAGCATCGATGGCGGCAGCGGTACTGCTATTGACAGGCTTCGCTACTATGAATTGTGCTTAGAAATAATGATGAGAAAAACAGAATGCGAAAGCAGTACTTAATTAATAAGGAAGAAAGAAAAAGATATATACTGCGAGATAGCATGTTGTGTGCAATAGCGACGATTTGTGAGACAATGAATTTTTTTGGAGAATATCCATTCAGATGTAACAAGTATAGGCTAACTTTTTGATTAGACCTTAGAAAACTTTTTGCGTAGGCTCTGCATCACGATGAAATGGTTAAAAATGCAAAAGTCGGTTATAAAATGATCAAGTTCAGAGAATGCTTTAAAACTTTCTAATTTTAAAAGTAACCGTCTCAGGTTAAATTATAATATTGCATATGAAAGCGTAAAAGTATAGCTTCAATTTGACACCTTATGAAAGTACGAAGACGTTATTGCGACTAAAATAAAGTCTTCTTCAAAATTTTAAAAATATATATACATATATAAATATATATATATATATATATATATATATATATATATATACATACATACTTTATTTTAGACGCAATAACGTCTTTGTACTTCATAAGGTGTCAAATTGAAGCTATACTTCTACACATTCATATGCAATATTATAATTTAACCTGAGACGGTTAATTTTAAAATTAGAAAGTTTTAAAGCATTCTCTGAACTTGACCATTTTATAACCGAATTTTGCATTTTTAACCATTTCATCGTAATAAAGAGCCTACGCAAAAAGTTTTTTAAGGTCTAATCAAAAAGTTAGCCTATACTTGTTACATCTGAATGGATATTCTCCAAAAAAAATTCATTTGCAAAAGTTGTGAGAAGATTTAAAATTTTCACTTCCCTAGGTTTAGTTGTAAGTCTTATGAGTACTGCTGTTAATTTGTTTCAATTTTTTTTTAACTTAATTATATTACTTGGTTCTTTTTTATTTTTAATAGATTCTAACTAGCTTCGATTATTTTTATTTAAATTACTTCTAGTTCTATTCGTGAATGAATTCTGAGATTCTTTCTTATCAAAATTCTGATATAATAAATTACGAGTGTGCGTACCTGTTCGAGAAGATCAAAGCATCTACAAGCAGTCTATCAGCAAAGAAAGTGATGGAGGAGCTAATGTTCAGCTAAGTAAAATAAGCTTAACTATTGTATAATTAAGTGAGTTTATTCCAAAGTTTAGCGATCGGTGTGTAAAATATAACCATAAACATTTTGTAATTAAGAGCAGGCCGGATTCGCTGTCTTTGTCTAATTGAGATTTTTGTTATTTACTCAAGTATCAATCGGTGTATCTGCAAATTGAAGGTTAAGCGCAATAGATATTATTATTACAAATATTTATGCACAAGAAAAAAAAAAAATCTATCGCTTTGTTTTTGAGAAAAGTAAGTAACGCGAAAATATTATAAACATAAACTTTTACTTTGGCGTTACTTACTTTTCTCAAAAACAAAGCGGCAGATTTTTTTTTCTTGTGCATAGATGTTCATAATAATAATATCTATTGCGCTCAACCTTTAATTTGAAGATACACCGATTAATACTTGAGTAAATAACAAACAACTCAATTGTTACTCGGTCGGTATCAGGTTCTACTCCGGCCTGCCGTTAAAGCGTAATTTTGACTTGTACTATTGATTGTAACTTTTAATTATAAAGTTAATAATATTAATAAAAATGTGAGTACAGGTGATTTTTGAAGCAAAATATAATAGCGAGGAAATTAAGAGTGAACACGACGTTAAATAATCTTTGGTTTATTCATGACGTTAGTTGATTTTCAAGAAAAATATAATTACAATAACTTATGAATGAATTACACTATCAATAATGCTAAAATGAATTGTAAAATTAATTCTTTTTAAGTAATTATTATTTGAAAATAAATTTATAAGTGAACTATAATGTTATTATTGGCTAATTAAAATTGTAATTAAAAATAATTCTTAAGTAAAATGAAAATTCAAACGAAGTTTAAGTAAATTAAAACGTCTTAAACGTTAATGTAGTAGAAATAATAAAAATATAAATTAGACTGCGAAATGATAAAGACTATACCGGTTAAGAAGGGGCCGAACTATCTGTCTTTGTCTAATAGTGTTTTTCATCATTTATGTAAACAATATCCGGTATAACAAGAAAAAAATAGCAGCCCCCGCTAGATATTAGTATAATAAGTAAATTTTGTAAAAACAACCAAATTTTTTCACTGCGTAGTTTTTTACTAATTAGAGACCTACTAGCAATCTAGAATATAACCTATCTTTTTTTGGCAGGTCTCTAATCATTCAAAAACTACGCAGTGAAAAAATTTGGTTGTTATTACAAAATTTACTTATTATACTAATATCTAGCGGGGGCTGCTATTTTTTTCTTGTTATACCGGATAGTGTTTACATAAATGATGAAAAACGCTATTAGACAAAGACAGATAGTTCGGCCCCTTCTTAAGGGGGTCAAATCTGCTCTAGCCGGGATCTTTACGGCTTGTTTCTTATTTAATAGAGAATGTTGAAAGATGCCTCTGTGCAAAATTTGAGCCCTCCAAGTTTTCACAAGGGCCCCAAAAATGCCAAAAACTTGTTTTTTCTTAAATAATTTTTACCGTGCACAATTTGTGGCCGAAAAATCTGAAAATATGCAAACAACTTTGTTATTGTATTAAGAATTTTTCAGATTTTTTTTCGCATTTTATGCAGCATTGCATGGATTCAATACAGTATACTTCATATATATATATATGTATATCTACATCGAAGTATACCATTCCGGGACATTCCTGATTTTTAAGGGGGTACTTTCAGGACATTTTCAACTTCCAGGACATGTCCTGGAAGTTGCCATAGGATTTCTATATCTATATCTGCGATTAAGGTTGATTTACGATTATTTCTTTAGTAAATTTTTAAAATTTCGTGGGTTATTTATTATGTATACTCGGTGGGAAAAAACCACGTCCCGAAACCATCCCTTTAACGTAATATATATATATATATATATATATATATATGGGACGTTTCACGTCAACTCACCTAACAAAAAAATAGAATTCGTCGAAAATCTGTGAAAATGTTCTATTTGATACCCAAAATATACAAAAAAAATTTTAGAGGTACAGGTCAAAGGGGTCAGGATTTAAACGTGATGGAAATTTTCGAATTTTCCAAATTTTTTGCTAAATAAATATTTTAATGAATTTTTTCCTCAAAAACTATCGATTATTCGTTAAAACTTAATAGAATACTTTTTCTTGGAAATTAGATGTAGAATTCACCTGGATTTATGCAAATTATAATATACTGATTTTTATGCTTACTTGATCGATTTAAACATACTATTTAGTATATCTAAAAATTGAGCAGGTTAAATTGGCTTTTTAAAGTCTTATTTTTTTCGTTTTTTTATGAGGAAAAAATATACGAAGCCTCCAGTTGGGCAGCCTCCTCAAAGTTACTTAATTGTGCAAAAAAGTCTGAATAAATCGTTATTTTGGATCAATGATGAAATTCATGATTTTTTTTCTGAAAAAGTATTGATTTTTGGGACAAATGTATGAAAATGTTTTTTATTGGAAATCATGTGTAGAATATGAACATATTTTTACAAATTGTAATTTAAGACATTATGAACCATATATACTAAAAATTTAACAAAAAATAAATTTTAAAATTTCAAAATTTCATTTATAATTTGTGATGTTTAGCAAATAATGGTTTACAAAAATTTAAATACATTTTACATACAATTTCCAATAAAAAACATTTTTATACATTTGTCCCAAAAATCAATACTTTTTCAGAAAAAAAATCATGAATTTCATCATTGATCCAAAATAACGATTTATTCAGACTTTTTTGCACAATTGAGTAACTTTGAGGAGGCTGCCTAACTGGAGGCTTCGTATATTTTTTCCTCATAAAAAAACAAAAAAAATAAGACTTTAAAAAGCCAATTTAACCTGCTCGATTTTTAGATATACTAAATAGTATGTTTAAATCGAACAAGTAAGCATAAAAATCAGTATATTATAATTTGCAAAAATTCAGGTGAATTCTACATCTAATTTCCAAGAAAAAGTATTCTATTAAGTTTTAACGAAAAATTGATAGTTTTTGAGGAAAAAATTCATTAAAATATTTATTTAGCAAAAAATTTGGAAAATTCGAAAAATTCCATCACGTTTAAATCCTGACCCCTTTGACCTGTACCTCTAAATTTTTTTTTGTATATTTTGGGTATCAAATAGAACATTTTCACAGATTTTCGACGAATTCTATTTTTTTGTTAGGTGAGTTGACGTGAAACGTCCCATATATATATACACACGTTAATATCGCGTGGTGAACGTATTCCAACCATACACACGTACGGTTTTTTAAAACGATTCATAACTTCGCAGACTGTTCCGAAATGTAAAAAAGGTATGTGCAAAACTTGCATCCTTTTAGCTTTCATCAAACTATTTAAGAGGTGGCCGTATAGCTCTGTCCTTGTCTAATCTAAATTTTCGTTATTATTAATAAATTAAATATTGCTATACAAAAGTAAGGGCATAGCCCAATAGATTTCAGGACGAGCAAACGATCCTATTTAATGAAAATATATAAAATTTTCATTAGGTTTCGAGTGAAGTCTGAAACGAAAAAACAGTTATCAAGTTCAATTGTTTTTTCCATTTCAGACCTTACTTGAAAACTAATAAAAATTTTATATTTTTTCATAGAATAGGATTGTTTGCTCGTCCTGAAATCTATTGGGCTGTGCCCTTACTTTTGTATAACAATATTTAATTTATCAATAATAACGAAAATTGAGATTAGACAAGGACAGAGCTACACGGCCTTCTCTTAAGGCTTTCGTTTTAAACATTTTAAAGTTAAGGAACGAATGTTAGTACATACGTACGATTTATTTAATGCACTCCACAATTGTATACACAGCATGTAATAGTTGTAAAATCTCAAGTAGAAATGTAAATACGAGAAATATTCGTCCCAGATCCGTATCCTGAAGATAATATTCCGATCCTGATCCGAAATCGGATTAGGACCTGATTGGGGTGTGGCACCAGGGAAAGTTGCAGACCCTGCCGGGATACATGATTTCAGTTTTGCTATTCAGGACTATGACAGGACTAGAGTAGGACAGTCTGAAGTACAAAGAAGTACAATAGCCTAAATACAAATCCGATCCGGATGCGGTGCAAATCTGGTGTGGATAAGATTCACATTTGACTTTAAGAGCAGGTCGTATATCTCTGTCCTTTTCTAATCAAAGAACTAATTTTTTTGTAAAAACTAATAATTGTAGCAAAAAATAAGGAGATAGCCCCATCTCATATAATAAAAAGCAAGATTTTCTTTGATGAGGAAAAATTATTTATATTGATTCGTTTTGAAGAAAACCTTGAAAAACTTAAAAAATAGAGGTTAGGGTGGACAATTCAGTTTTTCAAGGTTTTCTTAAAAACAAAGCGATAAAAATAATTTTTCCTCATAAAAGAAAATCTTGCTTTTTATTATACGAGATGGGGCTCTCTTCTTATTTTTGCTACAATTATTAATTTTTGTGAAAAAAATCAATTCTTTGATTAGAAAAGGACAGATATACTCGACCTCCTCTTAATATAGGTTTTTACTCAAAGATAAAACATAAAAGTTATGAATGAATAAGATTTATTCAGAAACTTCAGTGCTATACATTTTTAGTAGCTATTAAGTTAGCTATCACTATCAATACAACTACTTTGATCTCCGTCATATTTTTTATATTTAACTTCTTTCTGTCACGCAACTTGTATCTCTCCATTTTCTGAATATGAACTTTATTTAAGATACTTTTAATGAATAAAAAATGAAAATGAAGTAAATTTCATGATAGACTTCAATTAAATTAATTAAGATTCAGAGAAATGAAACTATTTATGTAAATATACTTTATGAATATACGTTACGGAAGGACGCTAACGCTAATTGATAGGATGCTAAGTCAGTCGAAAAGACTTCAGGTATATCCACGGCTTTCCGATTTATAACCTGAAATAATTGACGTGATATATGTTATGATCTTATTCTGGTGTCATAACAGCCACCCTGAATTTAGGTCAGCCAACTCCATACCGGATCTTTCCCTGGTGACACACCCCTACTTAAACCTTGAGGCTTTCCGGATAAGGTACTGATCAAAGTTACGGTTGGCCGTTTTATATTTCTACTTGGGATGCTTTGAGGCTAAACGAGTAATGCAAAAAAATGGAAATAAAAGGAAATAAGCTGTACTTAAGAACACTTATGTTCACCTTATTTTCTCGCGTTATTCTTTTAGCCTGCAAAGGCCCTTACACTGTCAACGTAGTTGTGAGATGGTGCCAACCATCCAGTTACGAAGATCCAGTAATCAAGCATAGCCTTCTTTAATGTTAATGAAACACAACAAACGAATACCCTCCACAAAAAATAACATGAGAGAGTACGTGAGATTTTATACAGAAATCTCATGTAGAAATAAAAAAAATAACATAAAAAACAAGTTAAATAATGAAGCAGCACCCAGTGAAACTAGAATTCCATATGGAGCTGGATTAAAATGGATTTATGATAAATATTTGAATGGATTTTCAAGGTCTTCCAAGGATATTTCGATAGGATATCAATTGTAATATAATAAACATATGAAGGGAGAGTTGAATGGGGTTCATGCATGCGCAGAAGGTTAAAGCAATATACAGCGGTGCGCAGTTGGCTTGTAAGAGATGAGGTGCTGTACACAATCAGCCCTCTTTTTAGGGGATGTAATTATGTACAGTGATTCACGACTGGTTATAGGCTGTGCAAATAGTCTGCAGGGCTTGTGGGTATGCGCAGTAAGTCTCTATAGGTTATAAACATGCGCAGTCGGTTCCTAGGGATAGTAGGTATGTGCAGTCAGATTGTAGAGGTTGTAAATTAGCAGAGTTCAACTGACGTATTGGCTTTTGATAAAATTTTTACAAAGATTGTTCTAAAGAAAACGGGAAAACTTCGCAAAATTCGTGTTTTGTTTTTGTTTTGGGGCTTACACGACTCGCTGAGGTGTAATTCAACTTAGTTATAAGTCATAAGGCATTGAACTCATCAATAACTTGGCATATGAACGTGTTTTTGAGGTTATAGTAAAAAAAAAACACGAAAAAAACGCAAAAACCACATTTTTTGTTGTTTTTTCGATTTTTGAGCATGTTTCGGTGGAAAAATGATTTCTGCGATCCTACTATTATCTTCATAATAAAAAGAACGATCAGAAACTTCAAATATCTTAAACAATGAGAATTTTAAACTAAAAAAATTTGTGAATAATCTGGAAAAAATCTAGAAAATTCTTAATACAATTAGAAAGTTTTTTGCATATTTTCAGATTTTTCGGCCGCGAATTGTACACGAAAGAAATTATTTGAGAAAAAATAAGTTTCCGGCATTTTTGGGGCCCCCGTGGCAGCTTAGGGGGCTGAAATTTTGCACAGAAGCATGTTCCAAAATATTCTATTAAATAAGCAGCGAGCCGTAAATATCCTAGCTAGGGCCGATTTGACCTCCTTATCTCGCTATAGCCTTTATTGTAGTAATAAAACGATTTCTAAGTGATCTATTAGTTTAATAAAATCCATCTTAATATAAATTTTCGTCTTTAATAATTCTAAACAATTCTTTATTTTAAAATCTCTTGCAAAATTCTTGGTCACATTTTAAGTTTCAGAATTAAAAATAATAATTTTAAGGGTTATTTTAATAATAATTTTTAAATAGTGCATGTCGCCGATTTGGCAACAAGGGGCATGTAACAAATACTGTCATGTAAGAGAGAGAGAGCGTAAGAGGACACCAGTATTCTCGGCGCACTAACCAAATTCGAAACCATTAAAGACTGAGCGATCACTCTTAACTAATAGATTGTCTCTCAAAGACAAATAGATTTTTTTTAGTCCTATGCTCTATGAAAAAGAAAAATAATCACAAGCGATTGCAATTTAGTCGGAGCCACAGGGACAGATTAGACTGGCACCACTTTACACAAAATATTTAAAGGTTGAAATAACTACAAAAAACTTCAACAAAGAAAAAAATTTAATTTTACATGATAAAATTTTAGTAGTAAAATAAATATGTACTATATTTTTAAATGAAGTGGCACTGGTCTGATTTTTCCCACAAGTCCGGTTTGCCCCGATCTCCCTATATATTTCTTAATCCAGGTATGTTTTTGTATTTTATTTAAAATAAACTAAAATTATATTGGTACCTGTATAAAATTCTGAACTCCAAAGAGGCTTTCTTTACGTGTTTCCTTGAATAAATGTAAGCACTTGTACCTAATAAAGCATTCACCAGCAGTAAATTGGAAATATCTTTCTCCGAAAATATTCTGAAAATAACCAATTTTGTATTTAATAAAAATCTCATTTTTTGCAAATATTATAAATCATTTAAATCAATAGATTAGTAGACTTACAAATATTTAGTGAGATAAATACATTATCTAAAATGTGTTGCAATTTTATAAAAAAAAGCAACATCATTTTATTTTACGAGCAGGCAGGAGCAGATTTGATACCGATCAAAAATCGAAAATTCGTTGTTTAATTTTCTCCTACTATAGGTAATGGAATGCATTAAAATTTTAAATACATTCACGAAATGTATTTCTCTATTACGCTCACTAAAAATAATTGAAGAAAATTTTAAAAAATTAAAAATTTTATACTACAGCTGTTTATTAAACTCTAGATACGGTTACTCAATTTTCGTTTAAAATATGGTGAATTTGAAGAAAAAGACATCTATTATACAATCATGTATGTATAAAAAATTGCGCTCGATAACAATTTCTTTTGAAAACAATATAATTATTTTATTTATGATAAAATAAAATTTTCACTTCTCGGTCGGTATTCAAAACTGATCCGGCCTACTCTTAAGGTGATGTAAAAGGGACAGTTCACAAATGCTTATAAATATTTATTATCTTTATATTTTATTGCGAAAATTCAGAAAAGAGAATTCTTTCTTACACAGCAAAAAAAAATTTCAGAAAAGGTTTTAATGAAACGTATCAATTAGAGGTTCCTACAAGGTTAAAAAAACTATTGAGAAACCTTTTGAAATATTACATATAAGTTTTCTGTAAAAGATTATGGTAAGGTTACATAAATCATAGAACATATGTTTCAAGAACAAAATTTTTAAAGGTTTTACGATTCCTTCCAGGAAGCTTGCAGCATCGAAACTTTCACAATTCAGGAAACCTTTCTAGAAATGTTCTTGAAATATTTCATAAATGATTTCAGAAACATTATAGTCTACCCATTTTGAAAATGATTACTACATACTCAGAATTTTGAATACTTCTTTATTTTGTTGAGTCTATCAAACTTTTTATCTACGAAAATTCTCCAAACCACTGCGTTTTTGAATAATTATTTAACATGTCGATGTCCTATAATGGTATTATTGCATGTCTTTTTTACGCGAAACTTGAAGATATTCTCATAATACATGACGGACAAAAATAATTTTTCTTACAAGTAAACCTAGAAGAGTAAAAATTTTAAATTTTCTCCCAAACTTTGCAAATAAATTTTTTTTTGTAGAATATATATTCATAAGTAACAAGTATAGGCCAATTTTTTTATAAAACCATAGGAAACTTTGTGCGTAGGCTCCATATTACGACAAAATGGTTGAAAATGCAAAATTCAGTTATAAAATGGTTAAGTTTAGAGTTTTTATACTTTAAAGCTTTCTGATTTTAAAAGTAACCACCTCAGGATAAATTATAATATTACGCATGGAAGTGTAGAAGTTTAGCTTCAATTTGACACCTTATATTAGCCTACACTTGTTACTTTAGAATAGATATTCTCTAAAAAAAATTTATTCGCAAAGGTTGTGAGAAAATTGAAAATTTTCACTTCCCTAGGTTTACTTGTTAGACGAGTCCACCACTAAAATCATGTCGATAAGTCGCGGTTATATTATGCAATAAACACACAACTAATTCTCATGAGATTCCTTGATAATTAATTTAAAAACCATCAAATCATAGTATTAAACTAATTTTCTACAATTTTTTTTCAGATCAACAATCGAAAAATATCATTTATACGTAATATGGGTTTGTGATCAACAAACGTCGAACGAAGATATGACAAGTCACAAAATATGATTTTATTTATAAATAAAGCAATTATCAACAATAATATTATATTATTACGTTACACCGACATAAAAAAATTACTATTACTACTATTATATCGAAGTGAAACATTAAGATTTTTTTCTTCAGCACATAAACACGTACACAACACACGTAAACATGCATACATATACATACACACGTGAACGTACGCACATACATACATAAATACGCATGGATAGCGATAATGGCGATGATGATGACGATGATGATGAGGATGATTATGATGATAACAATGATTGCTGATTTTGTAATTATTAATCTTATATTGTTACATAGTGCTTTATTCAAATTAACATTTCTTAAAAGCATTACCATAGCTTTATTTTTAGACACGGCCGCTTCACAAAGTGCCTTATATTTTTACCATCGCAAAAAAGGCATACCGCCTTTTTCTCCGGGAGTTTTAATAGTATCGATATGAAACAGAATAGGTTATATTCGTTAGATAAAAACTAAAATAGGTATTTATTTTTTTCAATTTGTCCTAATTATTAAATCAGCCATGAAAAACATGTGTTTTTGTATAAAAATCGCAATAACGTGGAAACAAAAAATTCTAGAAAAAAATTTTTCTGACAAAACTTGTAGACTTATTTAAAATACAATTTTCTTATATTATGAAATATGTATATTATAAGTATTTTTCAAGTTAAGTGCGATTTACAATTGAAAAACAGGCTTTTTAAACTTTATGTCTAAAGAAATCATTTGAAAAAAAATTTTTTTAGCATTAAAATTTATAATGCATTATTACAACACTGTTTCATTTGAAACACTTTTAGCGAAAAAATTTTTCAACGAATTTTAACGCTTTTTCGCAATAACTCAAAAACAGCTACTTACAATAAAAAAAAATTATGCCTTTTGTCGTAGGCATTTGGTAATTTTTGTTGAGTACTTATTACAAAAAAACCGATCAAGGTATCCACCTCCGATTTTCCTGAATTTCTTATATGCTGTAGAGAACCGAAAAATAAGACATGTAATTTTTTTATCGGCCCAATCCCTTATTAAAGGGGTGGAAAGCGCCCTTAAAGTTTACTCCCGAAAGGTTTTTTCTATAATATCCCAAGTTTAGATTCAAGTTTAAAGTAAAACAAAATGAAAAATATTTTTCTTTAAAATGACAAATTAGCTACCCGTATATTTAATTTCTGAAAAAAATAAAAAAAATTTTTTTTGTATACAATATTTGGAATGAAATTGAATAGTTATTATTAAAATTAAAAATCAAAGTTGACTTGTTTTATTTAGTTTATTATCGATGTAACTACTTTTATACTGTACAGCCTTAGTAGCGATAAGAGATAAAATATACAGTAGAATGGGATCTGGAAAGTAAACCAAACTATATAAGTTGAGACGTTACTTTATTAAAGAGACAATGCGACTAAGCCCAGTGGATGGCGGAGTAAAACTGATTTACAGGTAAACAGTCTCTAAACTGCTTCTTTCTCGTTTGATATGAGCCTGCGCAGAGGCGTTCTCATGTATACGCTGATATGTGTATTGGTACGCTTACAGCGCCGTACGTACATACATACAAATGTGAGTGTCCCCACATCACTCCCCCCCCCCTCCAAACAGTTAAATTTTATTAAGGGTAATTTTATTTACATACAAAAGCGCAAAAAAGTGCATGTTTATATCACAGATAGGTTAAAAAATAGGGTCAGTTTTTTAAAACAGCAATAAAATTGCAATAACATGAGTTGTAAGATCACAATAACAATATAAATAATAAATTCGCATAATAATGGTTTAAAAAGAATTGCGTCAGAATTCGCATAAAAATTACAAATATCGCAGTTATTGTCACATCCTGATAAATATATATACAATTATTAAAAAAATCCTTTAAGATTTATATATGGTTTGTACAAGATATGTTTTATTACAATGAAAACTGTTAATATTTATTAATTATTTAGAAATTCTTTAAGATGTGCATGTAGTTTTTGCAAAAATACAGTTATCCCTTTAAGGGTTCGCTAAAATGCTTCATTATAATAAGAACTGTTGATATTTATTAGCTATTTATCGCTATTAAATAAATTAAAACTGCAAGTGAATTGTTCACTTAAGGAAGAAGTAATTTTTAAGTAGATTACTGTTCTTTTGTCTGCGTGTCCGTCTTCCTGTCTTCCTTTTTATAAAATCGTTCCGTGACTCCTTTGCCGCCCTTTGACTCAGTTTCGTTGCTTTTGTTCATACACACGTACGTCTACACATTGATTTTTTACTACGTTTTTATTAACTCGCTTTGGTGTCTGTCTGTCTGTCTGTCTGTCTGTCTGTTCGGTACAAATTTTGCAACCGATTGTAAACTAACTTCCCGATGAGCTAGAGACTTGAAATTTTAAATATAGCTCAGAACTGGATGACAATGCTATATTATAAAAAAAATATATATATTTACCGAACAATATATTAATATATTCGATCATATACGGAGATGTTGGCAAAATTAAAGATTTGAAGATTTTATATATAGATACACTTTTAACATTAGTGTCTAAACATCTTCGAAAATTTTAAAAATCCTTTTTTGATATATTAATATATTAATATATTCAATATTATATTTTTGCACGCATTGTTGGATAATATAATTAAAAATATATATTCCCACCGAAAAATATTTTAATATATTTAATTATAAACGGAGATATTGGCAAAATTGAAGATTTGAAGATTTTATATATAGATATACTTTTAACATTAGTGTCTAACCATTTTCGAAAATTCTTTAACTTGTCATATATTGCAATTAGACATAAATTACAGCATTTTCTATTATACATACAGAATTGGAGACTGTATTTTATTCATTTTATGGTCTAACAATGCATAAAACAATAAATCTTGGTTGAATTTCTAATGGCGTCATTATCGTCAAAATGGCGGGAAACTCACCATGCGATTACGTGTTCTCTAAAAAAAATAAATGAAACACGTTTTAGTCCCTTGACAACAATATATATGCTATATAATATGCACTGTTGGACAACACGATAAATAATATTAATAATAATAATAATAATAATACCAAAATGTATAAGATAATATTTAAATAAAAAAAAAATTTTCAATCTACCACGTTTTTTAATTGAACTAAAAAGTATAAAATAATATTAAAAATAAAAAAAAAACTTTTTAATGTACTACGTTTTTATAATGAACCAAAAAGTATAAAATAATGTGTAATAAAATGAAAAATGAATAATGATTTGAAATAAAAAAAACGTGGGGCGCATACAATACATAATAATAAACATGCGCCCCACGTTTTTTTTATTTCAAATCATTATTCATTTTTCATTTTATTACACATTATTTTATACTTTTTGGTTCATTATAAAAACGTAGTACATTAAAAAGTTTTTTTTTTATTTTTAATATTTTCTTTTATTTTAGAGAAAAAAAAGATTAATATATAAAGGATATTGTCCTCTATATGATTAACCTTTTTTATATGGTGAAATCGAGGGAGTCCCCGCCCGGTATCCCTTTAACACATTACATCAGGCTAGACTGTCAGACCCACCATACCGAGAACTTTGACTACCGATACATGGTCAGCCACTTTTGTGACCAACAATCAACCAATACCCAATGAGGTCGAATTTTTTAAGAGTCGCGATATAAATGGCACATACACTATTTTTCTTTCGAAAAAAAGTTAGAGGTACCTGGCCAGGATTCGAACCCATGCCCTCCGCGTTGAAGGCAAGAGCTCTATCTATTACGCCACCGCGCTCTCACACGTCTACACATTGATGATGATGTTTAAATTAATGATGATGATGATAATAATCATGATATATTCATTGTTTAATAAATTTCAAATTTTACGTTTCGTCTCAGATCTGTTTATAGGACTCATCAGTAAAGCTTTGTGAGAAAAGAAAATCTAAATAAATAAACATTATTATGGTTTATTCTGATTTTTAAAAAAATTCTAGATAAATATTTTCACTTCTGAACTTATATTTGTAATTAATTATAAGCATTTCGAGGAATCATCAACTAAAGCTTTTATTGAGGGTGCATCAAGGCTCGATTCTATAGTGATTATTTTTAATTATATTTTCTTGTATTATTTGATTTATTCAGATTGTCTTCTTTATTATAACAGATCCTGCTTTAGACGTTACTTTTAACAGGATGTCGGAGCTGCAGCGATCAAGTTTTGCTTTATTTATTCTATCAATATCTCTTCAAATTTATAAATTAGGCAAATATAATGACTTGTCCGCACTAAAACTATACTAAACCAATAATTTTTATTAAAATAAAAAATCATTTGGACTTGTTATTTTTTTATGAATTTGGAATGGAAAATAGATGTTAAACTCGACAAACCTAACCTTAAAAGACGATACATTGAAAGTTCTTATTATAACTTTTCATGTATAGTTTTTTGGTGGATTTCTTGAGTTGTCCGCACTAGAGTTTTATGTAACTAATTTTTTCTTTTTAGCAAAAAAACTCGATTAAACGCACCGTTTATTAGTAAGTTAGGATTGCAAATATTATTAGAAGGCGGGTAGCTCCGTCATGCTCTTAATAAAAATTTAAGTTTTTTTTTGCTTAGCACTAATATTAATATCCGCGTTCCTTTAATTATCCAGCGCTTACATTAGCAGTCACGTTATTTATATTGTACAACATTTACAAAAAAAGTTGCGTTTTAACAAAAACACCGTGCTGACATTGGTGGTCGAGTTCCTTTAACTACAGTGTTCAAAATAGCAACCGTGAATACTTAATTACACAGCGCTTACAATGGCAGCCACGTATTTTTAACCACACAGTGCTCAAAATGGCAGTCGTGAATTCGTAACTACACAGCGCTCAAACTAGCAACTGTGAATTCTTAATTACGCAGCGCTTACAATATCAACCACATTTTTTTCAACACACAGCGTTCAAAATAGCAACCATGAATTTTGAATGACATAGCGCTTACAATAGCAGCCACGTTTTTTTGACTACACAGCACTGAAAATAGCAGCCGCGAATTTTTTATTACACAGTGCTTACAATAGTTGTTGTGTTTTTCAACTACACAGCATTTACAATAACAGCCGCGATTTTTTAACCACACAGTGCTCAAAATAGCTACCACGAATTTTTAATTACACAGCACTTACAATAGTTGTCGCGTTTTTTATCTTTAGCTCTTAAAATAGTAGCTGCGTTTTTAAACCAGATAGTACTCTGAAAAGCAGTTGCGAATTTCTAATTATCCAGCGCTTACAATAGTTGTTGCGTTTTTCATCTTTAGCTCTTAAAATAGAAGCCGCGTTTTTTAAACCAGATAGTGCTCTGAAAAGCAGCATTTACAGTAGTTTTAGCGTTCTTCCCCATTACAGCACTTACAATAGCAGTACACAGCATTTAAAAAAGCAATCGCGTTTTTTTAATGGCACAGAACTAACAATAACAGCCGTGATTTTTAACCACGCAGGGTCAAACTCTACGTTATAATTTTTAATTTTTTTATATTAAATGTTATATTAGAGTTTCAAATATGTTTGATTTTATTTTCTTATTCGTTATATTTAATTTTTCTATTGTAGTTTTATAATATTTCTTTGTAAACGATGTTTTTAGTATAGACCATTTCATCTTTAAATTTTCTTGATTTTTCTGTTAATAATATATTCAATTCTTTTTTATTAGTCGTCCTTAAAAGTGACACATATAACTGCTCATGACTAAAAATTCGTGTTAGTAAATACACTCCTACTTTTTTAAATAATTGTCCTTGCGACTTTTAATAGTCATTGCATTGTAACATGGCAGATTGGCCATATTACTTATATACATAGTAATATGCATATAGACGACAGAAAGAAGCCTACGACTATCAGCAAGAAGGAAAGCAGACCACGTGAGTCAAACCCGTAACACCATACCCGAGTTCGTTGGCGCACACGCGCGAGTTTATAAGGCTTTTATAATGTGCACAGATAGGGCTAGCAAGCCGCTTGACTTGCGTAGCTAAGTTAGGGTCCGTTAAGGATCGTTTGTCTCTCTCTTGCGGCGCGCGCAGCGTACCGTAAGAGCAATGAGTTTGGTCGACAGAAAGAACACGCCATTGCTTCATTCTTTCTGTCGTCACTATGGCGAAAAGAGCGTTACTGCCAACTGTAATATACAGTACTTTTTTTGTGCGCTATAATAGCATCATTTATTGTGTGAGTGAGAGTAATTAGCTTATTCTTTTTTTTTGTGATTTACAATTAAGCCTCGTAAATTTACGAGTGTCTTATTGCTAAACCAAATAGCTTTATTTAGTGCTTTATTTGTGCGACGTGTGTGCCGGGCGACCTAGTGCGCGTTCTAGTGCTATTTTCCCTTCGTGCTAATATAATCATTTTTTTCACTGTGTGCTCGTGCCCTTTTTGCGTGAGTGTTGTTTTAAACTATCTGCTTTACTTTTGCCGATAGTTTCTCTGCTATTGAAAACGGCGTCGCTTACGTTATACGCGGCTGGCGTTCATTTTAAGCGCGCGTGCTATAATCATGTATCTGTTACAATAAAGCACTTTTCTTTTATTATTATTTTAACTGAAAATCCGCATACTATTTAATATATACCTTAGTGCAACCTCCTAATCCCCAAGGTTGCCACAACTGGCGCCCAACGTGGGGCCGACAAAAATTTCGGTGAAATTTTTGTTAAAAATCACGGGATTAAAAATAATAGAAAAATCTTTTGTGCTTAAAAATAATAGAGAAAAAAAAACTGTGCAAAAAACTGTGATAAAACTTGAAACCAGAAAAATTTGTGCGTTAAATTAATAGAAAAAATTTGTGCTTAAAAATAATAGAAAAATCTGTGCTTAAAAAATAAAAAGAAAAAAAAAACTGCGTAAAATAGGAGAAAAATTGTGCTTAAAATAAAAGAAAAAGAAACTGTGCTGTGAAAAGGAAAAAAAAACTGTGCTTTAAGAGCAGGCCGGATTCGCTGTCCTTGTCTAATTGAGATTTTTGTTATTTACTCAAGTATCAATTGGTGTATCTGCTATTTGAAGGTTAAGCGCAATAGATATTATTATTACAAATATGTATGCACAAGAAAAAAAAAATCTACTGATTTGTTTTTGAGAAAAGTAAGGAACGCGAAAATATTATAAACATAAACTTTTACTTTGGCGTTCCTTACTTTTCTAAAAAACAAAGCAATAGAATTTTTTTTTCTTGTGCATAGATGTTCATAATAATAATATCTATTGCGCTCAACCTCTAATTTGAAGATACACCGATTAATACTTGAGTAAATAACAAAAAACTCAATTTTTACTCAGTCGGTATCAGATTCTACTCCGGCCTGCTGTTAAGTGAAAGACAATTAGCTATGCCAGTAAAAAGAACATTTTTCTACCTATGCGTTTCCGCTTCGCCACGTGGTCGCCATTACGAAGGACGCACACACGACGAGGCTGAAAGGAGGCGCTCTAGTGGCCATTTTTGTTCTTGGCGTCGCTTGGTATGAGGTAACCGCGACATTTTATTTTGCAGCAACATTTTTTTTTGTGCGTGTAGTAAGCAAAGAAATAAAATATTTTTTTTTTTCATTCTTTTTTGTTTTGTGCTAAACTTTAGCTTGCAAATTTTTTTATATATACATAGAGCATTGTTTTTTTTTCAATTTTCTTGAGCGCGAGCCTTAAGCTAAAAAATTTATTTGTTAATAGCACTGCATCTAAATACACATACACATAAGTATATTTCGATACACATACATATATATCATTGCATTGTTGCTTGTATTTGTCTTTACTTTTGTTCCCCTAAAGCTCATTTCCTTATAGCTTCGTAGTGATTAAATGAGTAGACATCTGGGCAAAAGAAAAAACAATGAAAACACCAAAGCTGTTATATGTGTTTATTGTAGCTACGTTTCATGGTCGTACAACCACCTATTCAGGCTAAAAAAATATATATTACAATTAACAATCATATGCAATATGAAAAACACACGCATATTATAGACAACTTAAAAAACAATCTCATAAAAAATTATACACATTATACAAATTATATATTTAAACTAATTTCTTATTTTCATCCTTTAAAACTAAAATACTTGTACTAATTATTAAAATATTCTTTTAAATCACAACACAAGCAATGAGATTAAAATTGAATTAAACTATCAAAAGCAAAAAAGATATATATAAATAAACATAAAGTACAAAAGAAGGACTACAAGTTTCTACATACCTAAAACACTAATATGCGTCACATAACAAAAATTCTAATTTTTTTATTAAAATATGTACACTATCTATTAATGATTAATATACTAATAAAAAATTTTTTTAATTGTCTTTTAAACAAACTTATAAGTAAGTTTAGTCAATAAGCAAGATCTTTTATACGTTATTACTTCAAAAGACAACATTAAAAATATTGAGAGCAGACAGGAAAAAGTAAGTCGCAAAAAACATACGACGCAAATGCCGTATATACACAGGCAGGATCTACAATGTACGGCATGCCAATCAGAGACACCAAACTAACGTCGAGTGTCAAGCAGTATCAATGTACGCGCAGGGAACAGGGTCCGAGCAACAAGGTGATTCCACACCGAAAAAGTGTGTACAAAGGAGAGACAAACTACGTAACAAAAGTTCTAATCATTTAAACAAAGCATATAAATAACTATAAGATCTACTGAGCTGATAAGTATCTAGTTATAAATTAATAGATCTACTTTCGAAGTTGATGTACAGTGCCTCCGATACTCTACGCTTTTTATAACTCCTTTCGGAATCTAGAATTCTGACCCCGTCCCAATCAAAAAGGTGATTGCGATTGTTAAGCATATGCAATGAAACCACGGAATTCCTGTTCTTACAAGTCTGATGCTCAATTATACGGTCCTTCAACTGTCGTTTCGTCTCCCCAACATACGTATCACTACAGGTGGAACATTGAAAGGAGTAAATTGAATGTGTCCTTTCGAATCTACTCAAAGAGTCTTTACCCAAAACGATGATATTATTTAATTTATTGTTTATTGAAGGTTTATTGAATGTGTAATAAAATTGAGAGTTTAAGAAAGGTACAGAAATGGTAAGTATAGATGAAGTAATGGAATTTGGTGCATGTAAAACTTGGTTGTTATATTTAAATAAACGGTTCTTAATATGTTTAGAACAAAAACTAGGAGGGTAATCATTAAGATATAGAAGTTTCTCAACAATTCTCAGATTCTCCGTATGGAACTGTGGATGGGATAATAATATTGCACGGTCGGTAAGATTATGAACTATATTAATCTTTAAATTAATAGGATGATTGGAAGTAAAGTTTAAAATTCTACCAGAACTTGTAGATTTTCTATACCAATTATAAATAAGATTGCCATCAACAACAGCAAAATTCACAACAAGGAAACTCAAACCAAAACCGCTCTGAATTTCATGCGTAAAAATTAATCTTTCATGATAACTATTAAAAATGTTCATAATATTTGTTATGGCAGACTCATGTACACAAATGAACGTTTCATCGACATAGCAATAATAAAATAAGCAGGAAATTTGATATTGATTTTTCAATAGATTTAGACAAAATTGTTCTAAGTCTGCCATAACGATGTCAGCAAAAAGAGGGGATATGGGAGATCCCATAGGAGTACCAAAAATCTGTCGATAAAACTTCTTATTAAAAGGAAAGAATGTGTTATTAAATAAGATTTTAGTAATATCTATGATGCAATTAAACGAGATCTTAGAATGTAATCTAATATCATTAATTCGGCTTTCCGAACCCTGAATAACTAATTCGCAAGGAATATTAGTAAACGGAGACGCAACGTCAAGGGACAAAAGTTTGTAATCATCCGGAATTTTTAGGTCTTTAACTCTTTCAATCAACTCAAAACTGTTTTTAACAGTAGATACAGGTGGATCAATACAATTTTTAAGGTCATCGTATAGGAATTTAGCAAGAAAATGTATAGGTGAGTTAACAGTTGAAATGATAGGTCGGAAAGGTATATTAATCTTGTGTATCTTTGGAAGGCCATAACATCTAGGCAAGTTAGAATCTGTAAAAGTAAGTTCATTATTATGATATAATCTGCCGAGACAACCATCAGAATTAAACTGTTTAAGAACACCCGAAACCACCCTACGCATCTTACTAAGAGGACAACGTTGAATACTCTCATAGGTGTCAGTGTCAGAGAGTAATCTCTCAATTTTTTCCACATAAAAAGTTTTCCTTAAACAAACAGTAGTGCTACTCTTGTCCGCATTAACAAACATAATATCACTATTACTCTCACGAAATTCCAATGTTTTTTTGTATTTCATATTGAAAATTTTTTCCTTATAAGTCTGTTGTCTTTTATTCTTAAAATATTTCTTAATAACATTAATCATCGAATATCTTAATTTATCTTTGTTAAGACCTATCATATCTAAATCAATAAGGTTAAACTCGACATTTTTAACAAGTTGAACAATGCTATTCTTATCAATATTGACCTTAGTTCTATTAAATTTTTCTCCCAATGAAACAATGTCAGCAACATCTTGTGGAATTTCTATATCTGTTAAATTTAAAAGAAATTTCTTATTAAGGTTATCATCAACAAAATCATGAACACTATGAGTATCATTGTCAATAGAGTTTTCAGAATCAGTATTTTGAATTTCTAAATTAGAGGTATCAGTGACAATACTACATTGCAAACGCTCAACCAAAAAATTACAAATGATGTTAAACTTATTTTTAAATTTATTCTTAAGTTTTTGAGTAAAAGTAAATTGCAAATAATTAATATACTCATCAAGACATTGCAAAACACTATATTCATCAAGGTAATCATTTATCTCTAAATTCAAATTGTAAATTAAATCATTAATGTACTTTAAGTGTGAGTGTATATCATCAATCTCATATTTCAACACTCTAAATTTCATATTATCCAAAAAATTATTAAAATTAGATATTAAATTATAACTATAAAAATGTAAGTTATAGATATCCTTAAATCTATGGTTAATGTGCTTAGGGTATACACCATAGAACTTGCATCTCATAAGAAATCTTCTCTTTTCTTGTGCGAAGCACAATTCTTTGTGCTGGTCAATAAGAGTTAAAATCTTAGTCAATAGTTCCTCTCCATATCTTGACTTGATGAAGGTTAGATAAGTTTTAAAGTCGCCAAAATTTATTCTTCCTTATAGCTTCATTCTCTTTTAGCACTACGTGTTGTAACGGCTCATGTTAATTTTGGGTATAATTATTAAATTAAACACAAATATGTCATAAGAATGACTATATTATTTAAAAGATAGAATAAATTTTAGTTATAAGAAATTTAAATTACATTAAAAGAATAAGTAGGACTTCATAGTTACCTACTGAGGTCGATAAGATAACTCAAATGTATATATATAGATATAGTAAAATGATTATAGAAATAGAATGTTCTATTTCTTTTAATAAAAAGTATTATCAATATTTAATGGTTAATAATAAAATGTAACTTTCTAAAATAATTGTGTATATATAAATAGAACTGATTACTCTGTTTAAAGTTTAAAGATATTAATTAAAATATAAAAGATTAACTTTTTCAATTAATAAATAATAAAATTAACTATAAAAAATAGTTATTTGAAATGTAAAGGAAATAGAATGTTTCTTTTACTAATACATTTATCTTAATTAAATGTTTCTTTTGTAAATATCTAAAATAAATGTTATGGAACATTCTATTTCCTAAAATATAATTCTTCAATAAGAAATAGAACCTCATAGAAGGTTTAAGAAATAATATAAAAGAGCGTGAACTCAAGCAAGCTCTCTCATTATCTTTTAGATGTTCGACCATGTAACATCTAACATGGATACTATATTCATTCAATCTTATACTGTCAGAAGTATAAGATTTAAGCATTCTGTCTTAAAATACTAAGTAACTTTAGAATCTTTGTAATATATATATTTTCTTAATTTTTTAATAAAAAGATTAAGTATTTCAAATTTAAATGAGACTGTGTTTAAAAAGTTATTGATAAAAGTATAACTCATCTCATCTCATTAATCATTTTTCATATAAATACTAAACAAATTAATTATCGCACATTGAAGAGTATTGCACTTGGATATGTCGTCGATAATAATTTGTTTATTCATTTGCATTAAATAGAAGTGTTATTTATCGCACATCTAAGAGTATTGCACTCAAAGATGTCGTCGATTTAAACACTTCTCTATATATCTCATATAATAAAAAAGTTGATTATCGCACTCTTTAGAGTATTGCACTCAACGGAGTCGTCGATAATAACTTTTATCATTCTACCCTCTCCTCCACACGTAAAGAAAATTATAAATTATCGCATCTCCAAGAGTATTGCACTGGAGGAGATCGTCGATAAACATAATTTTCTTATACAATATTGTTGTATGCACCTTGTATATGCATGGAATTAATTAAAATAATGAAGTAAATTTAAATTCGGTAATTAAAATATTACCTGGCGACCGTGAATAAAGTCGGGAACGCTTCAACTGGCGACCGTGACAGGACATGCATTGAAGGTCATACAACAATAAATCGAGAATCTAGTATAAAACACTAGATGCTACCTCTGTATAACGGGGGGCTCTTTGAGAGCACTGATTATGCACGTGTGGAGACAGAGGAGAGGTTTGATGACTTTAACGTAGTCAAAACCAAAAAAGAGATGAGAAATAATAATAAAAAAAAAAATTTAAATAAATTATTATAAAAAATATTTATTTAATTATAAATAGTCTCATAAAAGCTAATACATCTATAGTAACGTAAAAAGGCTGTATGAGAACACCTTAATACGTTTAGTGCATCATAAGCCACGTTAGCTTAATGGCACAGCTCTTGCTTGGCATACGGAGGGCGGAGGTTCGAATCCACCTTATAGCATTAAAAATTTTTTCAATTTTTTTCTGCATTTTATATGCATAAATAATTAAGATAAATTAATTAAATTTATTTGCAACAATAAATTTGCAATAAATTATTAATTTAATTAAATATAAATATTTAAAAACTTCGAATTTTAAATAGTAGAATAAAGAGCAAAGCAAAAGAAATTCATATGTAAGTGTAAGCACACACATACACATTGTAGATGTATTAGTTTACTGAAATACAATATAATATAAAGGTTAGTTTCCACTTAGGAAATTTCCATTGAGTTTAAATCAAGTTTAAACACTTTGAAAGTGAATTCAAAGTAAATATAATTCAATACAAAGCTAAGTATTGAATTATAAAAAAGGATTTCTTCTCATTTTTCTTATTTTTTGATTTTATAATTAAATTTAAAAAATGTCGAAAAGAAGGTCAATCCTAAAGTTACATGAGAAGACATCTGAAGAGCTTCTCGATGAAATAGATCAGCTCTCAGATGCAAGTTCTCCTGAAGCTATAAGGAGATCTGGCTCATGGAGAAGAGCAGTAGCAGAGGAAGTAAAATGCCTTGATGAGAATCAAGATAGCCTAGAAGCTAGGATAATAAGCATCGAAAGCGATGTACAAAATCAGAATACCTTGCAAAATAATATGCAAATAAACCAAGATGCATTGAAGGAATCATTAACTCTTTTGGAAGGGTTAATAAATAAAAAATTAGAAGAAGCCAAAGCTGAATGGCAACAAGAGATTCAAACTCTAAAAAATGAAATAGAGAGTTTAAAAGCAGAAAACAAGACTCTAAATGATCTTGTTAAAGAGAACGAAGATATTATGTCAAATATAAGACATCAAGAGATTGCTGAATTAGACGTGGCAATAAGAAATAATGAGGATGCCATGAGAAGTCTGCAAGAACAAGTAGAGAATTCAACAATTACGTAACTAGCATTACTATTACGTAATTAAGAGCAAATCTATAAATAGAATATTTTTTTTGTGCATTTAGAAAATTGCTGCAAAATATTAATTATAAAATAATTAATTTTATAAAATCATAGTATGCATCAACACATACCATCAGAGCGTCACCTTTCAGTGAGTAAACACGTAAATTTTCATTTTTATTTTTCATTTGAAACAAAATGTAATGGTAATATTTTTTTTGGTATGTGTATGAATGAAATACATGTAAGACTGGGCTATGAGTGTTATTTTCTTTAGCTTTAAGATAACTAGTTTTAAGATTTGTAATTTTTGTATATAATATATGGATAAGCCAGTCGCGTCGTTTTACATTAAGCAACCTCATATACAGCGCGAAACACATATTTTACAATTATTTAATTTAGCTAAAAGTCAGCAGATACAGCAGAAGAAGAAGTTTATAGATACACTTCACACCGCTGCAGATAACACCGGTTATCTTAGTTTAAGTTCTAATACTTTTCTTTTCGACACATAAATTTTCTTTTTTTGTTTCAATTTAGCTTATGCCTTTTTTGTGTTTGACGAAAGTATCCGGTTCCACCGTATATTTCCGTGTGGTGGGGGGGGGGGGTTGTAACATGGCAGATTGGCCATATTACTTATATGTATATTTGTGGCGCATATAGCCGACAGAAGGGAGCATCTAACTACGGGCAAGACGGAAAGCAGACTACGCGAGTCAAATATTTAAAGCATTGCCCAAAATCGTTGGCACACACGCGCAAATCTCTAAGGCACGTATAATGTGCACTGATATAACTAGCAATAATTATATATTTTTATAAATTAGTGCAACCTCCTGATCCCCAAGGTTGTCACAGCATGAGCAAATTTTACAGGAAATTGCTTTCTGGTCATCTGGAATGACAGTTCATCATTTGCTGATAAGGTCATACGCGGTAAGAATATAGTGCTCCTTTTTTTTACTCCCTGTTAATAATTGTGCAACAATAGTAAATTATTTTCAATGTCGTTATTACTAATCGGGTTCCGTTACAAAGTCCTTCATTCAAATTAAAATTTCTTAGTAGCATTATTATAGCTCCTTTTTTTAATTGTAATCTATGTGGAGGTAAACTGTCAAGCGCAAAAGAATTAAAAAATTCTGTTCGCGAAATTGTGTCTAAACTTTCGTCATTTGCATCTTTTGCAGAGTCAATGTTTAAGTACTCTATTATTGGTTTATTTATTTTTGATAAAATTTTTTCATTCAATTCTATGTTTTTCGATGCTAATATAATATTTTCGAAATAGTACATAATTTGTAAAACTTCATTTCCTTTTTCATATTTTGAATGAAAATTACCATTTCTTATATTTAATAACCGATTTTTAAATTTATCATCTGATTCCGATAAACGTTTATTTTTTTTTAAAGACATACATTAAAAATGTTCCCATAAATAGCTTTTTTGACACAATTTTCTACTATCTGTATTCTATTTTCATGTTTAACTATTGGTAATGATTGTCTAAAATCACCTGATATGATAAATGTTTTCCCTCTAAACGGATAATTATTATCACATACACCTTTAAACATGCGATCGACGGCTTTAAAACCGTATTTTGATGTCATTGTGATTTCATCCCAAATAACAATTGATACATTTTTCATTTTTTTACCTATTTCGCTGTTTGCACTAATATTACATATTCTGTCTTCAGATAAGTTCAACAGTAATTTAAATGCTGTATGTACTATCACACTGTCTTGTAATAAATTAGCTGCAATACCTGTCCATGATACAACTAAATAGTTGATTCCATGAATTTTTAGATAAGTTATATTTGTATTTAACAAGTAGTTTTTACCACTTCCACCTAGACTGTCTATATATATATATATCTATATACTTTTCAGTGCAGTTTGTATTTAATGAACTTTATTACTGTATTATAAATAGCCGTTTGAGCATTTGTTAGAGTATCAATGATTGACCCAATGTTATTAACATTATTTATTGTACTATATTCAATTTTGTTATTTTCAATATAGTATTCCGAAGTAGGTTAATTAAAGTCACTTAATAAGAATCCATTATTAGTTAAAATATCATTAATTATGCTTAATGCGTATTCTTCACCTTTTTGTTCATTCATTTTTGGAGGATAAAAATAGATTTTATATTTTTCCTACAATTCTCGAGCATTAGTTGGATTGTGAAATGTACAAATGTAACCAAATAATTGACAAGGAGCTGTTGGGAATCGAGATTGACATGATTCTTCTAAACATTTATTCCATTCATCATCGATTTCAATTAAATTTCTTGCTGGTGCTACTTCAAAGAATGTTGGGTATGTAATTCCATTAAAAGTTTCCAAGTTTTCAAAAGATTTTGCAACTTTCACGTGAAGCAGAAGTAATCTTGAAAAAAATCTTTCTTTTTGTTTTGAATTAACTAAGTCCATTAGAATAAAAGTAATTATGTACCTCTGGGTCACTTTTATTAAGTTCAAACTACACTGTTAGTGTTGTATTTACATTTTTCTCATCAATTTCGTGTTCGGATCCTTCTTTAAAATACACATATTGTTTATTTTCATTATAAACGGCTAATCTATAAATTGTATGTGAAAGTTCACTAATATTATATTCCAATATGCTATGCATAGCTTCTGGCGGGCAAACGTATCTTGTATTCATATATTGTTAAATTTCATCATAAAACATATCCAAATCATTCGTTTCATCCGTTTTATTATTAGTATTATTTTCAGTATTTATTTCACTTTCATTTCTATAATTGCACAATCATGTCCTTTGAAGCAATATTTAAATAAGCATTTTATAACTCTTATTCTTGAACATAATTCAATATTAATATGACAGTTAAACTTTAGTAATAAATACGAGTTATAAGAAACCACAAATCTATTGTCTGCCCACTTGTTTTTTGTGCATAATATCTCATTTTCATTAATTCTTTGTCGAAAAATAGGATAACCATTTGTCATTATTGTAGTTTCATTAAATGGTTTCGAAAAATTTTTCGTACACTTTCCTGATTTTTTGTCCATACAAGGTTAGTTTTTATTCTGATCTTTACAAGGGCCACGGATCATAAATTGTTTAACTCTTTCATATAATCTGGGATTCTCATTTTAATTTGATACTAGCAAAATTTACCTCGCTCCTAACGTCGCTCGGCTGCATTTTCATATACTATATTATTATATATAAATTTGCTAATTTCCTTGACAATAGTATTTCAATATAAAATATGTATTTCATTTCTTTTCGAACTTTAAAAATTAAAATCATAAATATGTTATTCTTTGTACTAAATTTAACAATCATTTGTTAATCACTAATAAAATGATACTACCTATACGTATATAAAATAAGTTTCCTTTTATCGAATCATATTGTATGTATAAATATGAAATATTACATTTAATATAAAATTTTGTTATGTGTTAGCACTTAAAAAACTGGTATTATATTATAATTTATAATAATTGTTCTAATTTAAATTTATTTTACATTTATTTATAAAAATGTATATTTCCATTGATAAGGATCTGCAAAATTATAGGTAAATGTATGAATATGAAAAAAAAAAAATTAAAGAAAACTATGAGTGTTTCAGAAAACAGAAATAAAACCATTAATTGAATATATACTTTTACTACAACCCAAACCTGAATGAACATACGTGCATACTAACTTATAAACAGGCACTTAACTAACATGAACTTTTACTCTGCTATGAACACATATTAACTGACATAGCCAAACCCACTTACACGCACAAAAATATACACCTAGAGCTAAAAATAATGAACAAGACACATTTCAACATACATGAACACATGCATTTACAAACACGTACACGAACGCGCACACACATACATATACACACACGCAAAGATACATGTACACACACATACACACACACACACACACACACACACACACATACACACACACAGACACTCACACACGCACACGCACTCACACACACACCAATTTATACGCAATTCACTAATATAAACTTCTTTACTGCTATAGAAATATACTTACGGACACCGACAAACCCACAGCACACATGAAAACATACACATACGTAACAATAATACAAAATACGACTCACTTTTCAGCTGACACGAATCTTTTCTCGAATATACTATCATACAGACGCATGAAATATAGCGCCCATATTAACAAATAGTAGTAACAAAATAGTATGTATGTTGATATGGGCGGAACATACAGGAACATACACAGTGGCACGAATACAAAATAACATACTTTTTGAATGACGTAAACACTTTCACTAATACACATACACACGAAATACGCATACAGAAACATACACAGTGGCATGAATACAAAATGACTCACTTTTTAACTGACGTGAACACTTTCACTAATACACATACACACGATATATACGCACACAGAAACATACACAGTGCCATGAATACAAAACAACACGCTTTTTAACTGACATGAACACTTTTACTAATACACATACACACGATATATACGCACACACATACACACACTACATACACACATGCCATACCTACACATAACACTCACTCATACACACTCACATAATACATAGACAAACAAATACACATATACTAAAATAACATATACATACACAAATACACACATATACACGCGCGTACACACACGCATGCACGCACACACGCGCGCACACACACACACACACACACACACATACACACACACACACCTATACATAAATGATCGTATGCGCGCACAGCACAAACACACACATTTATACCAATACACAAAAACACCATAACGTATACGTACTCCAATTCGTATCAATACGTATATTAAGTGACAAAACACTACACGCATAACACACCTACACACATCATGATCGTACTCTAACACTGACACTCACACACGCACACGCACACACATGCACACACCTATGACCCATTCACACTCTAATTATAATTCAATTTTTTTAAAATTTTATTAAAAATGAATTAAAATTCTGGAAAGAATTTAAATTTTCAATAATGGTTTTGACTGAGAAAGATAAATTAATTGTTAAGAGACAGGCATTGTATAGTTGAATTGCTTTCATGTTAACTGATATTTATGTATTAGAATTTTATAATATTTCAAAATGGTGCACTTCATTCAACATGTAATTAACTTCACTAATTTAAAGACCATAATATATTAATTCAGTACCGATTGATGGAGAATTAATACAGTAATTATTTTCCGGAAATTTAGAAAAGGGTCACCGGATTTGTGTGTATTCTAATGATGAGGTGATTCATATATATATATATATATAAGTATAAATCTTAAATATCTACAAGATGAGCATAAGATTTATATAAACAGATTATTTTCAAACAAATCAGAATTGAGCATAGTATTCGAAACAGTACAATCACAAACCAATAATTATAATTGTGGCGTTTTTGCAATTGTTTTAGCTGTTGCAATACTTTATAATTTAAGTCCATGTTGTTTGAGATATGATGTTTCTCAAATGTGATTACGTTCATCAAAAATTTTTAAAATGCAACAAATAAGAATATTTCCAGTTTCACAAAATTATAATAATGCAAATATTAATTACGATAATCCACCGGACATGATAAGGAGGAGTTTTTGTCATGAGCAACGTCTAAATCAAATACCATTGAATTTAGATTTCGCCAAGCTTGAACTATTAGAAAAAAACTTACAAACGCATTTATTAGCAGAACAAAAAAAGATCATGGAAATGTATCGTAAACAAAAGAATTCAAATTATGAAACAATTTTGATGGAAATTGACAATGACATTTCAGATACAAATTTTTTAAAACCAAATAATGATATAATGGGAATCGATGATATCCACTTGAATTATAACGATATTAAAATTAGGACAGTTGAGATTAAATTTAATGAAGAAAAAAAAGAATCAAAAGAAATAGATGAAAAAGAAGCTTTATTTGTAACAGGACTTAAGAGCATGACAAAGCTGCCCGCCTACTAATAATATTTCCAATCTTAACTTATGAATAAACGATGCGTTTAATCGAATTTTTTTGCTACGAAGTGAAAATTTGTAAGATTAAACTCTAGTGAGGACAACTCAAGAAATCCACCAAAATATTATACATATAAAGTTATAATAAAAACTTTCAATGTATCGTATTTTATGGTTAGGTTCATCAAGTTGGATATCTAATTTCCAATCCAAGCTAATAAAAAAATAACAAGTCTAAATGATTTTTTATTTTAACAAAAATTATTTTATTAATATAGCTTTAGTGCGGACAAGTCATTATATTTGTTTAATTTATAAATTTAAAAAGATATTGATGAAATGTAAAAAGCAAAACTCAATTGTTGCAGCTCCGACATCCCGTTAATAGGAAAATGGTAACAAAACAATCATATAAATATAAAAAAATTTCAGAAAAAGACATAATTATGGAAATGCAAGAAAGAAAAAAGTAATGATAAATTAGAACTAAGATGAGTTAAAGAAACTTTACGTGAGAAAAAAGCTTATATGAAAATAAAAAAAGGACAACCAAATAAATATAAACAGAAATTAGAAAATACTAAGATAACAAAATGGCGATTTAAGGAAACAATGAGTACTGATAAATTTGAACAAATACGTGCAAATGAGACTTTACGAAAGAAAGAAGCTTATATAAAAATTAAAGAAAAACAACCGACAAAATATGAAGAAAAATTAGAAAATACTAAGATAACAAAATTGAAATTCAAGGAAACAATGAGTACTGATAAAATGGAACAAATACGTGCGAATAAGACTTCACGTAAGAAAGAAGCTCATATGAAAATCAAAGAGAAAATTCTAAGTAAATATGAAGAGAAATTAGAAAATACCAAGATAACAAAATTGAAATTCAAAGAAGAAATGAGTATTGAATAATTGGTACAAATACGTGTTAATGAAGCTTCACGTAAAAAGAAAGATTACATAAAAATGTAAAAAAACAACCCAATAAATATAAAGAAAAATTAAAAAATACTAAAATAACAAAAATGAGCTCAAAGATAAAAAAGGGTACTGATAAAATGGAACAAATACGTACAAATGAGGCTACACGTAAGAAAAAAGCTTACATAAAAATGAAAGAAGAACAACAAAATAAATATAAAAAAAATTGAAAATATTAAGATATAAAAAATAAAATTATTTGAAAATAGAGATACTAATAAATTAAGAAATTGCATAAAAAAGAAAAATTACGCAAAAAGAGACTTATAGATGAGTTATTAGTGAAAAATATAATGAATATGAGAGAATGGTACAAATTAAAAATCAAAAATTGGAAAATGCCGATATTATTGAGAAAATACAAGTAAAAAATGATTGTTATCAATTAAAATAATCACGTACAAGGTATAAACAAATAGAAATTGATGACAATAAACATGTTAATAATGATACTACAATAAATAAACCAATAGATCAAAAAAAGCGAAAATATAAATATGATTCTTATTAATTAAAGACATTATTTATTGAGTATAAACAATTAAAAATTAAAGACAACAATTATAATGAAAATTACAATAATAATAATTATAATAACAATCATAATATTGTATTGAACAAAGTTATTGATAAAACAATAAAGGGCAAAATAGAAAAAAAATTAAAGAAATTAAATAAAAAAATATTAACTGAAAAAATTAATTCGAAACTGATTGGTTGCAGAGCAAATATTTATTTCGATGAAAATCTCATATCTGAAAATTACATTGGTTTCATGACAAATACATGTGTTCATCGTGATGCGAAAGATTTTGCTTTCGAATATACTAAAAGTAACGATTTTTCCAATAGTTGTCATGAAGGTAAAGTAGACTTGTTAGAAAATCCTCCTTACCCCGAACAATTAAAGTGTTTAGCTACTGAATTAACGGAAGAAATTATTGATTTTCGACAAAATGTTAGGTTGTACAATAATGCTTTAGCATTCGTAAATTTTAGTGTTAATTTTAATTCATTGCCAGGTAAAGGACCACAAGTTATTAGAATATGTGAAAATATTTACCATAATGTATATGCGTTACATCCTAATAAAGATGAAGCACGTAAATATGAACAATTATATATTTTAGATAATAAAATGGCAACGATTGAACAGAATGAGTTTAATATAAATTTAAGATAATTAAAACATTTAGATATCTTGATAAGAGACATTTACCCTTATGCTAAAGCCTATAAAATGATGCATAAAGTAGAAGAAGAAGAACTACAATGATATGCAAAAATCTATTGTCTTCCAAGAACTGTTACTATGTCTATTGTCCGCAATAATATTTTGGATAAAAATAGATATAATTTATCTACCTGTAATGAAGTTGCAATAATATATGTTGGAAAAGACGATCAGCCTCCTATTGAACGTGATATTGTCATTTACTCTAAGTATGATAAACCAATCAGTATACCGACAATCAGCAAACATACAGATCCTATGACATATCCGCTTATTCATCCTAAAAGTGGTTTTGGATGGATGCCAAATAGGAAAAGTAAATTTGGAAAATCTAATATTTCAAATTTGAAATTTTATAATTATAGATTTAGTGTTAGAAATGAATTCCATCCATTCCTTTATTCGGGGAAATTATCTCAACAGTTCATTGTTGATGCGTTTGAAAAAGTTGAAACCTCCAGATTATATTTCATACGAAAAAACCAAAACCTATTAAGAAGTGATTGTTATAAAGGTGTTATGGACTATTTACATGAAAAAAAGAATTTGATTCTTCAAAAATTGGAAAAATGGTAGTATTACCGTCAAACTTTACAGGAAGTCCACGATTTTTAAAACAAAATTACATTGACTCAATGACACTTGTAAATTATCATAGTAAACCCGACCTTTTTCTAACTATGATCTGTAACCCACATTGTAAAGAAATAACTGAAAACTTGGAAATTTATGAAAATGTAATAGATAGGCCAGATATTATAACAAAAGTATTTTATTAAAAAGTAGAAGAATTAAAAAATTTAGTAATAAAAAGGGAATATTTGGAAAATGTATTGCAAATAGCTATGTAATTGAATTTAAAAACGAGGATTACCGCATACGCGTATGTTGTTAATCTTAGATAAAAATGATAAGTTTGATATTTCCGAAAAAGTTGATAAAATAATAAGTGCAGAAATCCCAAATAGAGATATTTATCCAAAATTATATAGTATTGTTAAACAATTTATGATACGCGGTCCTTATCGTATGCAAAATATAAATTGTCCATGTATGGATAAAAATACGAAACAATGTACGGAAAATTTTCCAAAAAAATTTAATAATACAACAACATTTAAATCGAATGGATATCCACTATACAAACGCAAAAATGATAACATCAAAATTATTTTCGAAAATAAATTTACAGAAAGAATTGCAGATAGTGGATTTGTTGCTCCTTACAATCCTTACTTATTGTTGAAATCTAATGCACACATAAACGTAGAAGTTTGTTCTACTGTACAATGCATTAAATATTTATTCAAATACTATTATAAAGGTCATGATTGTGCATACATTAAAATACATCAAATAAATGTGGATTTTCAATCAGAAAATAAAGACACTTTTCAAAATGACAATCGTGAAAATGTTGAATATGAATATGACGAAATCCAACAATATATTAATACACGATATTTATGTCCACCTGAAGCAACGCACAGATTATGAGAATATCCTTTACACGTTATTGCACATACTATAAGACGTCTAAGCATTCATGAAGGAAATCAACAAAACGTATTTTTTTAAGAAGGAAAAGAAGAAATGATGATGAAGAAAATGTGGGAACAACATTAGTAGCATATTTTGAATTGAATAGAGAAGATTTTGAAGTACGAAATTACTTGTATTCAGAAATACCAAATTTTTATACATTTGATGAAAAACTGAAAAAGTGAAATAAAAGAAAAAAAAAGAAAACCAATACTTAGTATAATGTGTTTAGTAAGTCTGAAAGATAGAGAACGTTATTTTATTAGGTTATTACTATTACATGTGAAAGGAGCCACGTCTTTTGAAGCTTTGCGTACTGTAATGGATTATATATATATGTATATATATATATGTATATATATATATTTATTTATTTATTTATTTATCAACCAGTTAATTACAAAGTAATCCTACATAGGCAAAGTATGCCTGATCGTAGGTCTGGTATAAATTACAGAAAATACTTATACAACTAACTTATAAACTAATACAAATAATAATAAAAATATAAGTAGTGCACCCTTGCTATTTGTGTTTTAATATTTTTATCACATCGCTCAGTCCAACTAAAATATTAGTAGGGTGAACGTAATTCATATATATTATATCTCTCTAACCCCCAAGTACATCTTTATATATATTAGACTTAACCCATTTCTTTAACTTTTTCTTAATTAATTATTTATTACTCTCAATTGTTTTGAGATCATTCGGTAGTAAATTATAAAGTCTTATAGCTACAGTATAACTATTTTTCTCACTAATCATTCTTATTAATCATTTTTGGCATTTGCAAACATTTTTTCCTAGTACTGCTATTTTGTACCTTATATTTATCCATCAATTCATGGTAATGAAACATTAATGACTCTAAAGAGAATAGTTGCTTTAAATTTAGGGGATAATTTTCTATTTCAAAAGTGTTTTTATAGATTATTTTTAGTATTCTGTTTTGTAAACTTTGCAATGATCTTATATTACTTTTGTAAATGCCTCCCCAAGCAATTATTCCATAACTAATTATGCTGTTAAATAATGCATAATATATTATAAGTAATGCTTTTGTATGCATAATATAAGCTAATTTGGAAAATATAAATGTAAGATATTTGGTTTTCTTTATTAAGTTCTCTACGTTCATATCCCATCTCATATTCGAATAAAAAATAATTCCCAAGTATTTAAAATTTTCAACACCTTTTATTTTCTTATTATTAATTTTAACCTCTAAAGTTTTTGGAATACTATTCTCGTAATTACCAAAAGGCATAAATACTGTTTTTTCAACATTTAGATTTAATTTGTTCCAAGCCAACCATACATTAACATATGCAAGATATTCATTCATTTTATCTTGTGTGGCTTGCCACGTTTTTTCTCCCGATATTATTGCCGTATCATCTGCATAAGATAATATGGAACCTTTTGGTAAATTATCCAACATATCATTAATGTATAGTATAAAAATAAGAGGTCCTAATATTGTTCCCTGAGGAACATCTGTACTAATTTTACAATATTCACTTTTGGAATCCTGTATTTTTACTGGTTGTTTTCTATTCGTTAAGTAATTTTTGAGTAGTTGGTTAGCATTCCCTCTGATACCATAATTATATAATTTATCAAGAAGTATTTCATGATTAACCGTATCAAACGCTTTGGCTAAATCTAAAAATGTGACAATTATAGGTTCACTTTTATCTAATTTATTGTATATTATATTCGATATATATTTCAAAGCGTCTTTGGTTCCCTTACCCTTACCAAAACCAAATTGATGTAAATTAATCAGTTTATTTTTTTGCACAAAATTATATATTCTATTATAGATTATTCTTTCGAAAATCTTAGCCACATTCGAAATCAGTGATATCGGTCTGTAATTTGACACAATATGTTTATCATTTGCTTTATAAATTGGTATTATTTCTGCTATTTTAAGAACTTCTGGCCAAACAGACTTTTCCATGCACTGATTGAAAACATGGGCCAAAACTTCCGAAATATTTTCAGATATAGCTTTTAATATTTTCATATTTATGTTATCAACTGCACCAGACTTATCCTTTAACCTATGTATTATCTTATGTACTTCAAAATAGTTTGTAAGTCTTAAATAAATTGTGTTTGAGACCATTGGTGGCAGTATTATTTTTCTTTAGGTTGTTCGATTTTTGGCTTAGTTTTTCTCCTATTTCACTATAATATTTATTTATATAATTGGCCATTTCTTTATTGTCATTTATAATTTTGTTATTTTCATCACGCAAATATTTTATGTTATTTTTTCTTTTTTATTACCTAATTTATCATGTACATACTTCCATATATTTTTTGTATCATTTTTATTCTTTTCAACTATTTTTCTTTCATATATTATTTTGCTTCTTTAATTAAATTATTCAAAATTTTCGTATAGTTTTTGAAATCTTGTTTTAAGATTTCGTTGTTTGGATTTTTTTTCCATTGTTTATATAGATTATCTTTTGTATTACATGATTTTATAATTCCTTTAGTAATCCAAGATTTTCTTGGTTTATTCTTATCATTACTTTTACTACTCTTTATTGCCAAGTTCATACAATTTTGAATTTCGCTAATTATCATTTCAATAGCTAAATCAGGATTTGTCTCAGTCTTGATTAATTCCCAGTTCTTTGATTTTACAATATTTCTCAATTTATAATAGCTTATTTTACTGTAATTAACTTTATCAATTTCTTTAGAACATATATTTTCAGTCGTGACTATTAATGGAAAATGATCTGTAAAATCCAGACTTAATTTGTATGATTTAATATTTTTACCATCTGTTTTAATAAAAACATTATCTATGCAAGAACCTTCAGAATTGTTATCTTTTGGCCTTGTTACACCATTAAAGTAAGGTATGTATCCTTTTTCTAAGAAATTATTAAGGAAATCAAGACTGAGACAGTCCTGCTCCAAGATATCAATGTTAAAATCCCCAATAATATAATGATTTTTAATATTTTTCTTTGTTTTTAAGAATCTTTCTAAATTTAATATAAATTCCGTTTTATGTAAGTCATGTGATCTGTATATTCCGCTTATTTCTATATTTTCGTTATCTTGCATTTTGATTTTAGTATTTATTATACTTAGTTTACCATAATTCTCTGTACTAGTTGTCTCACACAAGTTTTCACTAATATACATAACCACACCATCTGCTTTATTTAATCTACTATTATTGTAGTATATTTTGTACCCATTTATCCCATAGTATTTATAATGTTCAAGATTCCATGTCTCTGCACATACAATTATATTCGGCTTAGTCACCAAACCCTCAACCAACATTTGTAACCTTTCAAAATTTGCGTTTAAGCTTCTTATATTTACATAAAGTATTAAGAGGAGGCCGTATAGTTCTGTCCTTGTCTAATCTAAATTTTCGTTATTATGACTAAATTAAATATTTTTATACAAAAGTAAGGGCAGAGCCCAATAGATTTAAGGATAAGCAGACGATTCTATTCTGTGAAAAAATATAAAATTTTCATTAGTTTTCGAGTGAAGTCTAAAACGGAAAAAGAGTTAAATTTGATTGAAGTATTCAACTCTTTTTCCGTTTCAGACTTCACTCGAAAACTAATGAAAATTTTATATTTTTTCATAGAATAGAATCGTATGTTTATCCTTAAATCTATTGGGCTCTGCCATTACTTTTGTATAAAAATATTGAGTTTACTAATTATAACGAAAATTTAGATTAGACAAGGACAGAACTATACGACCGCCTCTTAAGTTATTAGTATCACAAACATATCCGTTGAGAGTTTCAAGACTATCACAAATTTTTTCATTTTCTACTATATCTATATCATTATTATGTGCCATTGCGTTTATTATTGTTTATATGCCGAGGTGAGTCGTCACTTAATAAACTGTTTCTGCTTCCCGTCAGTGCTTCTGGTATAGACGTCATCGATTGTGTAGTTGTAGATCTTTTTTGGTAGTTTCCTGCTGTACCATCATATTTCGGTAAAACAGGCTTCATCGGATAATCAGTCTGTTCTATGTATTTTTTTATTTTTGATTTGAATATTGCACACGTGTCACTATCACATGCAGAGTGATTTGTATCATGGTTAGCTTGGTATTTGTTATTGCTGTAAATGCAATTAACACATTGCAAAATATTTTTATTACAATGATTCGCCTCATGTTTCCCTGCACATTTCGTACATGCCACCTCATTGTAGCATTTGGTTGTACTATGTCCAAATCTTCCACATTTATAGCATGGTTTAACATTAATAAGGTCATAGACCTTACATCTTTGGTGTCCCACAAAAATTTTATCATTGTTCTCTTTAATTTTCTTATAAATTTCGGCTGTTACCTCAATTATTGCAGTTTCTGTTTTAGATGTCTTATTGGTATACATATGCAAAACTTTGCAGGCGTTACCTGCTGATTTGTCATTTTTGAAATTTCTTTTATTGATGTCTTCTTCAATATCAGCGTCTTTACACTTATTAAATTTTTCTATTACAACAATTTTCATTTTCGGGTTCATTAGTTGTTCTGTTTGTACTTTAAAACTATTTTGTGTTTTTTGTTTTAATAAGTTTTCTACAGTAGCTACACTTTCCTCATTCATGCAATCTATTACGACTTCGTCATCACTTTTATAGCTTATTCTTTTCGTTTGTATACTTTTTTCTTTATTTAAGTAATGTAAAACAAAATGCTTTGCAGAAACTTTTCCTTCTTTTTTAGTTTTTTTAACTGTGATTTTTGGTATGCGTTTTTGCATTGGTTTCTTGTTTGTAATCACTTCTGCATAAGATTTTTGATATTGGTATTGCAATTTCTGATATTGATGATTGTTATTGATATTGTTGCTATTCTTTTCTTTTTCGAGCAGTTCTTCTAATAAGGCGTTTTTATCTTCAAGTTCATTATTAAATTGTTTTAATAATGTATTTTCTATTTTGAAATTTTCCAGTTCTGAGTTATTTTCATAAATTGTTTCATTATGATCTCCTTCTTGACCTGAAATTTCTTCTAATATTTCTTTTTTTAATTCTTCTCTTTGTTTTAGTTTTATTTGTGCTATTAATATTTTTGCATTTTCATTTAGTTCCACGTTATCATTTTTTGAGGTTAAGGTTATTTCGTCCATATGATCTGGACATATTACCAAGGTGTTAGTGATATATTTTATATTATCTAATCTTTCAAAATCACTTTTATGGTAAACACTTTCACAAATTAGGCACACTACAGTTGTACACTTCTGTTTAGGATGACATTTAAAATATTCATCTTTAGACTTGTCGGGAGGCACTTTCGCCTCCGACGCCATCTTATGATATATATATATATATATATATATATATATATATATATATATATATGTATATATATGTATAAAAGACATAATAAATAGATGAAAAATCAAATAAATAAAATCAAAGGTTAAGTTACATTAAAAAAAAAAAAAAAAATTATACACTTTATTTAATAAAAAGTTAATTAATAAAAATTTAATTTTCTAAATTGTTTCCTTTGAGATATCTTATTTTAATTTATATAAATGTAATTTTATATACATTAAGAATTACGTGTTAGAAAAGAAAAGAAAAATTTTCCTTTGTTTGTTCTTATAACGCGGGGAGCAGGGACGCTGAGATTTCCCGCCCTTTTTTTCTTTATTGTTGTGCGCACGTGGCAGTGAGTGGAAAACAAAATATGTGCGTATCTGATCACTGCTGCTTCCTTCGTAGATGAACTGGACGTGCGTGGGCATCGTCAGATGGATCCGCTGCCGTGTTAGCCGACGACCAGAGAGATGAAAGTCACTCTGGGGACGCTAGACCCCCCCGCGGGAGTTTTTCTTCCGAGATTCGTTGGGTCAACTGTTTTGTGTCTGGGAGGTCGTAAGACTTTTCAGAGCCGATTAGCTACCGTGTGAGTCGATGAAGGCGGCAGCTAGGAGATTTTACGCAAGCGAGGTTTTACTCTCACCTTTAAACACGTGTGCGCAGCATTCCAGCAAGGCTTTCCTGCCTTTTTCTTTTTCTTTTTCAGGTTCGTGGCGCTTAAGCGGTCGGTCTCAACAGTCGGAGCTCAACCCCCTCCCTTGCGCGTGTGAAAGCGCGGAGCCCTCGTATATAAGCGAGCGTGTGCCATTGGGGAGGCTCAGTCTTCAACCAGCTCTCAACGAGTAAAAACGACTGAAGTGTTTGATTGTTGTGATCGAGTTAAAGTGTAATAATAAACAATATAAAATAATAAATTAAAATAAATCAATTTTTTCTTTGTCTTATTGGTCCCTGTCAGTAACACGTACTGTTGATGATGTGATGTACAATTCGTTTTATGAGGCAGCTAAGGCAAAAGAATTAATTAATGAAGATGAAGAATGGGATAGGTGTTCGGAAGAAGCATCTTCAATTGAATTCCCTTATGCTCTTTGTGAATTATTTGCTTTTATTTGCGTTTTTCATAATCCTTTAAATGCACGAGATTTATTTAAAAAATATAAAGATAAATTTTACTACCCTGAATACAAAAAAAATATAGGTGAAGATCATGCATTGAATGTTATTAAAAATAATTTACAAGTCAATGGATTTTCATCAAACGATTTGAATTTACCTAACATAAGCACATTTATAGAAGAAGATAATAATCAAACAATTTTAAATCATAATAATAATATTCTTAATGAATTAGAAATGAAAATAAATTCTTTAAATGATAAATAAAGGCAAATATTCATCTCTACTATAAAAAGTTTAAAAAACCAAAGTAAAGAAAAATATATTTTTATAGATGGACCACGTGGAAGTGAAAAAAGTTATATACTTAACGTTTTAATAGCTTATTTCAAATATCATAACATACATTATTTATGTGTAGCTTGGACAGGTGTAGCAGCGAATTTATTAGTCGATGGAAAAACCGTGCATACAACATTTAGACTACCGTTAAATAAAACAGATTGTACAACTTGTAAGGTTAAGCCTAATTCTGCAGAAGGCAAACAATTAAAGAAAACACAAATAATTATTTGCGATGAAAAATCCATGACTTCAAAATTTGCTTTTAAAGCAGTTGATCGTTTTTTTCAAGATTTATGCGATGTAAACCAACTCTTCGGTGGTAAAACTGTAAATGTATCAGGAGATTTCAGGCAAACCTTACCAATTGTACGACATGATAGCCGTATGAACATTATTAAAAATTTAGTTAAATTTAGTTTATCATGGCAAAATTTTAAGCAAATGAAGTTAAATGAAAATCTGTGAGTTTCGGATAGTGATAATAATTTTGAACAATGGTTATTAGATATCGGAGAAGGAAAATGCCGCAATGTTTTTGAAGATGATAATAAACTAAGTGCTATACCAGATAATTTTATCATTAAAGAAAATCTTGTCAAAGAAATATTCGGAAAAACAATAAAAATATACAATACGAGTCCAACGGAAAAATTTATTTTGGCTCCTAAAAATAATGATGATACTGAAATCAATAATAATGTTTGAATTTGATGGAAGGAAACCATGTTGAATATTTAAGTATTGATACAGCTGAAGATGATAACAAAGAAAATTTAGATATTATGTTACCTACAGAATTTTTAAATAAATTAACTCCTAATGGACTTCCACCACATAAATTACATTTAAAAGTAGGGGCTATAATAATACTTTTAAGAAATTTAAATATCAATAAGGGACTTTGTAATGGAACAAGGTTGATAGTGGAAAAAATGCTTAAATATTCCATTCAAGCGGAATTAGCAACTGGTCAAAACAAAGGTAAATTAGTTTTTATTCCAAGAATAAGTTTATCTCCATCTACGAAAGAAATTCCATTCAATATGCAACGAAAACAGTTTGTTATTAGAGTAGGATTTGCAATGACTATTAATAAATTACAAGGACAATCTTATAAAAAAATTGGTGTTTATTTGCCGTCACCAGTTTTCAGTCATGGGCACTTATATGTTGCTCTTTTAAGGACGAAATTTAACCTTTAACTGGCACCGTGGGTAAAATTCACCCCAAACCTTCTTTGAGTTCATATAAATTGTACTAAGATCTCAATAATGGCCTAAGTGGCGACATCTGTCAGTAGTTGACATCCTCAACTAAAGATTCATGAGGTGTGCATAGTGTGGCAGGCATCAGTGTGTGTTGGAGAGCCGTTAAAATATTAAAAACTACACAAGTTATGATTTTTTAAGTGGAAAAATTGAATTTTCCCGTTTTTTTTTCAACATTTTTTTTACTAACTTAATTTAAACAAATGAGTATAAAAACAGTTTGACTTTAAAATACATACTCTCAGTAAGGTTAGAAAATTTTTTTGTACCATAATATTAAGTACCGGCTGCGTGAGACTCGCTTGAGTACCTTGGGGTATCAAATACCCCACAGTGCCACTTACGTATATTGGTACCAACAGTGCCAGTTAAGGGTTAAAAATAATTTAAAATTATTTTTAGGTGACCACGCTATTGTCAACGAAGAAAATAAAAATGATCAGAACACAATATTTACAAAAAACATTGTTTATAAAGAGATATAAAGAATATGTCAAGAGATGTTGTATATGTTGTTGTGTAATAGTTGAGCTCGAAATATAATAAAAAATATAATATTTACTAAAATATATATATATATATATATGATATCAACTGACGCTTTCAAAATAGTTTATATGATGTTGAATCAGCTATATAAGAGGACGCGCTGTTAAATTGGCTGCATATGGGGATGCGCTGTTGAATCAGCTGCATATTAGGATGCCCTGTTGAATTGGCTGCATATTGGGATGCGCTGTTTAATCGGCTGCATATTGGCTGCATATTTATAGAGCTAAATAAAATATAGGAACTGAAAAATTATTGGGCCTAAAAAAATATAAGGCCCAAAAAAATATAAAGCCCAAAAAATATAGAGACCAAAAAAATATTGGGTCCAAAAAATTATTGGGCCCAAAAAAATATAGAGACGAAAAAATTATTGGGCCCAAAAAAATAAGGCCCAAGAAAATATAAGGCCCAAAAAAATATAAAGGCAAAAAAAAATATAGAACCAAAAAAATATTAGACCCAAAAAAATAAAGAGCCCAAGAAAATATAAGGATGAAAAAAAAGAAGGGCCCAAAAAAATGGGCATTGAATAAAAATATAGGGCCCAAAATAATATAGGACTCAAAAAATATGGCTCAAAAAGAAGCTTGTGACTAATGAGTACTAATTATATAGGGCCCAATAAAAAATTGCTACTTTTATTACTAAAAGATTAGACCTATTTAAAAAATGCGGAGAACCGGAGAACCGGAGAACCAGAGAAACGGAAAAAAAGTGGTTTCACTTTAATATAATGTAAGATTTCAGCTACTATGAATTTATCAACGTCATCACTATTGTACATTTTATCATCTTCAGTTAAAAATATTAACATCTAGGCATGCTGTGATCCTCTCTTTTAAAATTCTACTACGTATGAATATGCAATGCATTTTCCCAAAATATTTTTTTTAGAAATTGGCTCTATTAATAGTTTTAATTTATGATAAAATACTTCGAAAACAATATTTGGTCTATCTGTTACTTCTTTACTTTGTCCTATATTATTTGTGATTTCTTCCCATTTCGGATTGCATGTCATAGTAATGAAAAAATCTTGTTTCTCAATTTTTCGTACTAATGTCATGGGATAAAGAAAATTTTGATGTAAGGAATGCGGACTTCCTGTGAAAGTTGATGGTAAAAGAAACATTTTTCTTATACTATGATTGTCAATAATAATTATTTACTTTCATCAATGCTTATCAATTTACAAAAAATCAAAAAAAATTTTTTTTTCAATTCAGTACAATATAATGATATGGATATATGGAAAAAATTACATACATATTTTATATTGAACTACTATTTTTAATGAAATTAACAAATTTACATTAATATAATATATGAAAATGCAACTGAGCGACGTCAGGAGCAAGGTAAATTTTACTCGTAATGTATAAAAGTAAAAAGAATCAGAGAAAAAATAAGCTATAGAAAAGAATAAAATAAAAGAGAATCAGTAATGAACCTATCCTCTCCCTCATTTAAACCATTATAGTATAAGTATAGACGATTCACGTGAAACATTGTCTCTTTCTATCTTGCACGGCGGCGCGGTGTAGCAGTTAGAAGCTATACCGGCGTGCAAGCTGAAAATCGATAAGAATATATGTGCGCGCTTGGATGTGCGCCGATACACGCCTATAAAGTGACGTACGCTAGCACATATCCAAATGCCCCTGTAATAGTATCATGTTCAACATATAAATGTATCCCTTCTCCATAGCGGTAGCGGAGAACTGCGGCCGCGGCGGCTCGATCAACGCTCAAGCAGATCGAAGCCGAATCATTGTACGGCACTCTTTGGCCGGCTCTCAACCAATAAAGATTCATTAAAATTAAATCAGTTGTATATCTGTGCATTTCTTTTCGTGCATTTCTACAGATCCGCAAGGAGTTGGGTATAAAATCCCAACTCTGTACCGGTAGTAGAAATTGCGAATTAAATTTACATCAAACATTTACTTAGATTCTGTTTTTGTAAATGTAAAAAGAAAATATTTTATTGAAACTTATAAGTTCAAAGTAAAAAGATGTAGAGTCAATAAATATTTTATTAACTATCGCTAAAACTTGAGTGTTAATTAGTGTGAAAAGTTTAATGCTGTATTTTAAAAAATCCAAATATTTAAAATTCAATTTATTAATGCTCTCGATAAGTCTTGAGCGTTTTTAGGCCTATAAGAAGTTTTCATATTACTAGCAACTAACACCTTATATAAAGAGCGGAGTAAGTGCGGCATGATGTTCGCACCACAAACGGGTTTAAATTAAATACGTTTTACCTTTTTACTCAAATCCTTCTATATGTGCACTTGGTGCAATTATTTTCAGGTGTAGGAAAGGCAGGGTATCTTACAATATACACACATACACATACACACATACACATACACACATACACATAAACACATACACAGAGCCTAGACTTGACTCACGGAGAGAAAAATCATGTTATTTTTATATGATAAATTTAACACGTTAAAATCATATGATTCTTCATGTGAAATTCTTATGAGATCAAGTTAATTCAACGTGAATAGATTCTAACTTAAAATGCTATAGGTGTCATGATATTATTCCTTGGACACCAACTATAATTACTAAGAGCGCCGCGCGAATATAACCAGCTAGCGATCCTGTGATATTCACTTACCGCTCGCGGGATTTTCACGTGGCACTCAAGTAAACTTGATGGTGGCGTGACCAACCGAGTAGCGTGTGCTTTGCAAGTAGTGGGGAGAGAGTAACCAAAATACAATCTTATTATGATGGTAAAACAGCAATATATATTTAAAAAAAATTAATGAATATTAAATTATCAATATTACCTTTGAAACTATTAGGAATAAATTTTAAACTCAAAATTCAATTATTTTAAACAACTAGGGGGCAGATAAGCATGTATTATTTCGAACCAGACATATCTCAAAGCAGGTTTAGCCTACTGCGTAACGTTCGTGCTTTTCTTTTCGGGTGCACGAGTTTAATTCTCGGTCAAGAACTCTTTTTACTATTCTAATATTTTTTATTAATTATTTAATTTATATTTTCTTTTTTCTAATATTAAAATCAAATTAAGTATGCTCATTTTTTTAAATAATATTTTTTTTAAATAAATTATTTCGTATACGTAATAATTAAAAATATTAATAAATGAAAAACAATAATATTTATAATACTTCAGTTAAATTTAGTCTTCATAAATATATATGTATGTGTGCGTATAAATTATAATATAAACTATAACGTAAATAAATTAATACTATGGACTAATTTATTTATTATGTCAATTTTATAAATTATATTATGAATGAATTAAACTATAGTATTATAAAATAAATATCACTATTATTTATTAATTATTTTAATTATTACGTATAAGAAATAATTCATTTTTAAAAAATATTAATTAAAAAAAATGAGCATACTTAATTTGATTTTAATATTAGAAAAAAGAAAATTTAAATTAAATAATTAATAAAAAATATTAAAATAATAAAAAGTGTTCTTGACCGAGAATTAAACTCGCGCACCCAAAAAGAAAAGCGCGAACGATAGGCTCTAGGCTAAACCTGCTTTGAGATATGTCTGGCGCGAAATGATACATGCTTATCTGCCCCCCCCCAGTTGTTTAAAATAATTAAACTTTATGTTTAAAATTTATTCCTAATAGTTTCAAAGGTAATATTGATAATTTAATATTCATTAATTTTTTAAAAATATATATATTGCTGTTTTATCATCATAATAAGATTGTATTTTGGTTACTCTCTCTCTCCCCACTACCTGCAAAGCACGCGCTACTCGGTTGGTCACGCCAAGCAATCTTTTTCTGTTAATATTAGCAGTAATTTTAAGGGGACGCTGTATCTCTCTATCCTTTTCTAATTGAAAAATGTAAATTTTTGGGAAAACTAGTTATTATTGATAGAAATTAAGGGTTGTCCGCAACTTCTATAGTGAAAAACAATATTTTGTCTGATCAGAGCAAATTAATTTTGTTGCTTTTTTTTTCAAGTAAAGTTTGACATACTTACAAAATCCTAAATTAGGCTAGAGAATACGTTATTTAAGTATGTCAAACTTTACTTGAAAAAAAAGCAACAAAATTAATTTGCTCTCATCAGACAAAATATTGATTTTCGCTATAGAAGTTGCGGACAACCCTTAAGAGGCGGTCGGAACCAAATCGGTGACTTGCGGTATATATCGATTCAGCATTTTTCGCTTTACGATAATATTTTGTATATTTTTACGGCTTAAACTATTTTAAATTATTCTTTATATACATGACTAGAGGAAATGACTATATTTTTACCATGTGAATAAGTTAATAAATTATTATAAGCATTTATTACAAATATCAAACTGACTTGACATAACCGCATGCAAAAAACTGTCGTGTCGATTGTTAGGTGGCATTTTTCGCTTTATAACAATATTTTGTATATTTTTGTGGCTTTAACTATTTTAAATTATTCTTTATATACATGACTAGAGGAAATGACTATATTTTTACCATATTAATAAATGAATAAATTATTATAAGCATTTATTACAAGCACTGAATTAAGTCACCAATTTGGTTCCGACCGCCTCTTAATTTCTATCAATAATAACTAGTTTTCCCAAAAATTTACATTTTTTAATTAGAAAAGGATAGAGAGATCCAGCGTCCTCTTAAACAAAAGATGGTTTAACTGTAAACCTATTTGTTGCGATTTGGTCAATTGATACTCAACCGTTGGTTAAAATTTCTATCACGGATTTTTCAATAAAATTAAAAGTGGAAAAATTATTTCTAATATTATTGGTAGAAAATATTTGACAAATTAAAAGTGTTCTTGTGATACAGTTATCTTTTTTAATAGATACAATTGGCATTATGTGAGAATTTCTTTATAATTGAAAAAATACTTTTAAAATATTGAAACGCTTCATCATAACTGACTTTTGTGCAAAGTATGTTAAAATTCTGAATACATCAATTACTAATAGTTGTTATATAATTTTTAAAAGACTTGAAATTCAATAGCGATGATAGTGATACATCAAACAAATATAATACAAAGGATGAAACTGCTATTTCTCAAATCAAATTGAAATCTCAAAAATGAGAATAAATTATTAAAAGTAAAACTTGTAAAACAAGATATGAAAGTCAAAGAATTGGAAAAGCAGTTGCTTGATGCCCAAAAAGACTTAAAGAATAAAGATCTTATAATTGAAAATTTGTCTGGAAAAATAAAAAAATTTCAAGTTCATCAACAATCTCCTTCAAGAGAACATGATTTTCAGGAATTTGAGGTAGTAACGCCCAAAACTTCTTTGAACGAACGAGATTCAACAATGAAAAAGCTCTTTACAAGTTAGTTGAGAATAACATTAATTTTAATAATTTTATGTATTTTCGCCTCATTATTGTTCCTTGAAGAGGTCTTTATTGTTAAAAAGAAAGGCGAAACGTTAAATTTGAAAATAATTAAATTGAGTTTTTGAACAGAATACTATTTCACTTATTTCATTTCTCAAAAGTAGACTGGAACAAATTTGATTACCGACAGAAAAGTAAAGATAATAATTTATCATAAATGAAATAATTATACTGTTTTCAAAAGAAATAGTTATCAAGCGCAATTATTTATGCATACATAATTTTATGATAAATCTGCCGTCTAAAGTAAAAAAACTGTTGACTGATATTTTTATCAAAAATGATTATTTTATATTATTAAAATCGTAACGAAATTCTGCATTCTTGTTTCATGCCAGTGATGTAAAGAACACAAAGTCTGACTGAATTGTAAATTTTATTTCAGAAACAAGTCTTATCATGGTGGATCATCCGCAAGCTATAGTTTGTTGTTCATAATAATTAAAAGTTAAAAAAATTCTTCAATATTTTGAAAATAATTAATTTATACCAAGAAAAAATCCCCGTAAATTTTCAAGTAGCTTTAACGATTAGAGTTGGCCGTATAGCTCTGTCCTCGTCTAATCTAAATTTTTGTTATAATTAATAAATTAAATATTTTTATACAAATGTAGGGGCTGAGCGCTGTAGAGCAAAAAACGAGCAAAGGATTCTATTCTATGAAAAAATATAAAATTTTTATCATTTTCCGAGTATAAAAAGAACTTTGATACTTTTGAATATGGGATCATATGTATTCATTCTCACTCTCAGTATTGAGAGTTCGAATGAATACATATAATCCTATATGACCCCACTCTCAGTAGTGTTTTCAAGCAACAAACTAGATACAAGTATAAATCACTCTTTTCACGTATCTATATCAAATCACTTTAAAATACCATCAATAAGCAGTAAAAACTTATTTCCTTTTTTGTGTCACATTCAAATTTATTCCTTTCGTATAGTAGTATATACTGATGCTGAACGCGGTGTTATAATGGGTTTATATAAGTTGCATGTACCGTATACGATGTTATAGCTCACGTGACATAAATCCACCGCACCACGTCTGTATAACAAAGATTATGCACACCACGAATGATAATTAATAAAAAAAGCCATACACTAGCTCAACTAGGCACCCCACGAATAATAAATCAAAAGAGAAAAGCGAAAACTGTGAAAAAGCAAAATCTAAGCACTTCTCAAATAAATTGAAAAAAGAGCTAAAATCATATTATAAAAAATATGCTTAAAACATTACAAAATATTGAAATTTTATTATCATTAATTTTATGTGATATTGTAACATTAAAATTGACTCGTGCAGTATCATAAATTAAAATTTTGTTTCAAGAATATATAAGCGCCACAGAAGCAGCAAGTAGATAAATAATGCGTGTATAAAGAGATTAAGGATTCCCTGAATCGGCTTATAATACAGCGCCGGAATGATTACCTCTTTGCTTCACATATTGCACTACTATTAACTTTACTTTTACTTATTTGTTACGTGCTTTTACTTGTTATTTAAATGTAAATATTAGTGTTGCAATAATCTATTTATTATTATCGATGAATAAACTTAAAAAAAAAAATGTAGATATTAAATGATATGCTTACTATAAGTACGTGACTCAAAGGAAATTCATAATATTCATTTAAGTACAGTGTAAAAATGAATTTCTCAAATCGTGTCTGAGCTCGAATATCAATGTATTTTTTTTTCATTAATGTATTTTTATACTCTTAAACGCAAAAGCAAACATATTTATCCAATTTTTCTATATTATTACAGAAATGCAAGGTAAATCATCGCTAGATAACGATTATCCAGAGAAACTCGGTTTTTGATCAAACAGTTTATGAAGAAATTAATATTTTTTAAAAATTGACCATAGTATTAAAGTCGTATTTCATATTTTTTGTATATAGCTTAAGATGAGCTAGGAGATCTTGATCAACAGATTAAAACTTGTTTAGAGTTTATAAAAAGTTTAAACTTTATAAAAGTTATTTCATAACTTCTCAAAAGAGTATTATAGTAAAAAAATCATTTCAAGAGTTTAAAAAATTTAATAATACGTATATTTTTCATAAGTTCGAAATCGTTACTGAAAATCTTAAATAATTTTCCCGATATTTCATCAAGGATCTTCATAAGTCATCAAACTTCTTACAAGATCGTAATAATTCATCTCGATTTACTTTAGTTCGTAAAGTTTTATAAATCTTTTAATCAATGTACCAAGTAGTCTCACCCAGGAAACAAAAATTTCATAGATTCATAAGCATTTATTTACCTCTAGTTCATTAAATATTTGCAAACCAATAAAAGATTCACAATATTTTTTTTAAAGTTTTTTACAATACAATCCGGAAGGTTTCTTCTGAAAACTTGATAGTTTAGTTGAAATATGAAGCGATCTTAATTGTTAATTAATGATTAATACAATAAAATTTCGGATTCCATTCCTAAATAAAACTTGATGGATCGGAAAAATTCTGAAGGTATCAATAACAATCATAACAATTATCTTTATAAGGATTCAAAAAGGCTCATTATGAATTGGTACCAAAAACCGAAAGCCATTTTACTTATGTCTTTTGTCATTTTACTTTTATGCCTTACTGTGATCTTACAAGTAAATGATAAAAGTGGGTTAGATAATCAGAAATTTTAAAGTGAAGAAAAAAATCTTAAATAGGCTTCAAGAAGATGGACAAAATAATAGCATGCGTAATAGGTTCACAGATGATTTAAAAAAGAATGAGTATATAACAGTAGATGAAATTAAATTGCACAAACACGATAAAGATCACATTCGACCAAAGGACTGTGGATTTTGATCCTAAGCACTACTATTATGTGCTGTGGTGTTTGTGCGGCTAAAAAAATGCCAAAATATCAAAAGAGAAAAGTGCTACTACTACAAAGGCTTCATAATTCATCTTGGAAGTATATATAATTTTCTATTATATATATATATATATATATATACTGGGGGGGTTCCCATTCTATGTTTTTTAATATTATTATTATTAAAAATTTTCCAATTATCTCTTATATTTGAATATTAATTATTATTATTTTTTTATAATATTTTGTATCTTTAATTTATATACTTGAAATTAATATATTTCCTTTTTTTATATATTAATTTTATTCAAAGTATATATTTTACAATAAATTTCAATATCATTATGATAATCATAATATTATTAATTAATATATTTCATAAATAAAACGATAAAATTAAATAATATAATTTTTCCTAATTTATTAATTATTTTAATTTTATTTTGAATATATCTTAATTTTATTTTTAAGTCTTTTGGATGCTTAAAATATATATCTATATTGTTTTTTATTATCCTTAACTTTTTTGTAAGTATTAAAAAAGATATATTAAAATAATTTTTACAAAATTAATAGAATGTATTTTCATGTTTGTTTTTTTTTAAATTATCGATTATTTATTTAATAATAAATAATTTTTAATATTATTGATTAATAAAAAAAATTAATATAATATAATACATAATGATATGAATTTTATTAATTTTTTTTTGTTTCATAAAATAATTTTCAAATAAAAATGTATAAGTTATAATAGGATTTTATTTAATTTTTTGTAACTTTTAATACTATTATCATAATTATAATAATAATAATTCAATTAATTAGTAATCCATGTACTTCATAAATAAAATTGTAAGGTAAGTATTTTATTAAATTTTATTTATCTATTTTTTGAAATATATCTTAATGCAATTAAGTCTTTTTGATGTATAAATATATGTTATATTACTGTTTCAATATATTTTATTAATTTTCTGTTATTATAAAAGATATATTTATTATTTTTATTGATTTATTACTTAAATATATTTTATATTATATTTTATAATATAAAAAAAATTATATTAGCAATACGTAATATATATTTATAATATATTGCATTATGAGTTGTAATATAATATTCCATTATTGGATCACGTATTTTTAACCTATATTGAATAATTTTATTTGTCATATATTTATAATAATATGTTACGTTGTTCCAATTTTCAAAATGAAGTTTTTCATTTTTAATACCGATATAGTTATTAATTGTATTATTTAATCTAGATAAATCTGTATTTTCATCCAAATTTTCCATATATTCTTCGTACTGCTCTTGAAACCGTTCAAATTCGTTTATTTGGTTATTTAAATCATCTGATTCTTCTTGATGTTACAAGTTTTCTACAACAATGTATTCATTTGAAACTGGATCCCATTCCATTTTATAATGATTCAATTATTATTAGTATTAATTAAATTGTACTTTAAATAACTTTGTTATTATTTTTTTTTTTATAAAATATTTGAAGTTTGTTTTTATTTTCTTTTTTATTATTTTAAATTAATTTTTTTATATAGGAAACTTAAAGTATGTTTTTATTTTTTGTTTTATTACGTTATATCTGGAAAAAAAATGTTTTATTAGTATGTAAGAAATATAAATATATTTTTAATATTAAAAAAATTTAAGTTTTTTGTTATTTCTCTAGTTCTTCTGTCCATACTATGTTGGTTAATTCATTTTTATTTTCTAATTGATTTTGAATATGTATTTTAGAAGGATTTTTATTTCTTGAAAGAGCAACATATAATTGTCCATGTGAAAATAAAGGTTTTTTTACGAATATTCCTACGTTTTCAAAACTTTGACCTTGTGATTTATTTATAGTTATAACAAAAGCTAATACAATAGGGAATTGTTTTTTATATAAAATAAATGGTAAAGACGATGATTCATTTGTGCTTAATGTAATACGCGGTATAAAAACTTTATTTCCTTTATTTTCGCCTGTAATTACTTCAGCTTCTTTATTGTATTTAAATAATCTCGTTATCTTTAATCGTGTTCCATTGCATAATCCATCTTTTATACTTAAATTTCTAATTAGCATTATTATGGCATTTATTTTTAAATTAAGTTCATGTGGAGGTAATCCTTCTCTTATATTATTTAACATTTCTATTGGATAATTTAAATGAATCTTATCATCTGTTTGATCAACACCCTTATATTTTGCATAATCAATACTATAATATGTCATTTTTTCATTATTAATTAAATTCAATATTTTATTATTTAAAATATTCACATCTTCATTATGTGTACTTAAAATAACATTTTTCGGAAAACAATAATTATTGTTAATGTTTTGATAAATTTTATTGCAAACATTATTAGTTTTCCATTTTTCTGGTATAATAAATGTATCAACTTTTCCTTCTCCGATATCTAATAAAAACGATGAAAAATTTTCATCATTAGACCTCACATTTTTTTTAAATTTAAAATATGAAACATGGGCCATAGGGTTGGATATTTTATAGTTTGTTCTATAATTGTATTTTTATTTCCATGTTTTAATACAGGTAAAATTTGACGAAATTCTCCACCCAAAATAATAATTTTTCCTTTAAAAATTTCATTATTAAGACACATCTTTTAATGTTTTGTCAACTATTTCTAAAGCTTTTTTAGGAATCATTGATACTTCGTCCCATATAATTACATTTGCTTCTCTTAATTTTTTCTTATCTGAATAAAATTTTAAAAATGCACTTTCAATGTTATTTAAATCTAACGGTAATCTAAAAGTTCGGTGACTGGTTAAATCTTTTGGTAGTAAAATTGAAGCAATTCCTGTCCAAGCCATTGATAAGAATTTTTTTTTTATTGTTATAAAATAATATATTAATGTTTTATATAAAAATGTTTTTCCAGAACCTCCTGGTCCATCTATGAAAAAAATTTTATGGTTATTATTTATTATTTGTTCAAAAATATGTTTTTGATCGTTATTCAATTGCTTATACATTTTATCAAATTTTTTTTACTAAAAATTATAATTTCATCATTAATTTCTTCGTTTTCCTCGATATAGTTTTCATTTGGTTCAGGTAAACAAAAATTTTCACATGACATTTTTTCTGAATTTAATATTTGATTAATTTGGGATAAAGCTTTGTTTTCTTTATTTTCTTTAAAATCTTCTATAAAAATTTTTTTATATTTTTCCCAAATAATGCTACCTTGAATATTTTCACATAATAAAAAACATGCAAAAAATTTACGTAATTGTACTGGTAACAACATGGCATGCTTCTTCAAAAATATAATAAATTTGTTTTTCGTGTTCTATTAAATTCATTGCAAGAGCAGTTTCTTTATAAGTATTATAAGTTACATTTCCGTATGTTCGTAAATCTTTAAAAGGTGTTGGACCTTTTACCCTGTTTAATATTAAAAAAAAAAAGTTCACTATCTTTTGGTGATACTACATTTAATCTATCAATGGCTATATTTTTTCTAAGTTTTGATCTTTTAATCCAAGATTTAGTCTTAGAATTAAAAATATAATATTGTGGGATATTAACATATTTAATTTTTTTAGCAAAATCATCTTTTTTATTCAATTTGAACCATGCAGTCAATGTTGTTTCGTATTTGTTTAATGCTGAATGTATATTATTTTCATCAAAAATTATTTTTTGTTGATTTTCTGTATGGATATTTAATCTTATTACTGTATGACTTCTACCGCATGGTGGAAATGCTTGTAATCTCCATGCGGCCTCCATTGGACTTAAATATCTTCCATCTATGTATTGAGTTATTTCATCATAAATATCATCTTTGTTATTTTCTTCAATTTTATCTTGTTTTATTTTACAGTAAGCTTTATCTACACCTTTATAAATATAATCATAAATATATTTTATACTTTGTATTGACATACAAAGTTCAGTATTGATATGAGCATTATATTTTGCTAACAAAAAACTGTTATAAGGAACTACCATAGAATTATCAACTTGTATAATTTTTTTATTATTTTTTAAATTATATGTATGATTATCTAAAATATTATTTCTTCTTTTGTATTGTGGATATTTGTTTTCTTTAACTATTGTAATTTCATTAAATGATTTTGGGAATTTTTTTTTACATTCACTTTTATTTTTTTCGTAACAAGGTGTTCAATTAATAAACTTATGATATATATTATATACGTTTTATAAAAATTTTTCAGAAATTAAAGCATTTTTGCGAAATAAATTTATTTAAAAAGATAATAATAGTACAAAATATTATTGTAATATAACTGATGGTCATTACAAATTAGAAGTTGTAATAAATTCTACAGACGATGATATATTAAAAATAGAAAAAGGCAAAAAATTGGAAATTATTGGAGATTTACAAGAATTTAATATTATAAATTTATATTTATATATAGTAAATTTATAAATATATATATGTATATATTATATTTGTTATTAATAAATAGAAAATTCATTCATTTTGAAAATTGGAGGAATTGAAAATATAAAAGTTTTAAATGAAACAAAAATGGATATTGTCAATTTAATTAATGGAAACGAAATGTTTCTAAATGAGGTTATTTTTTTAATTTTTAATATATTTTTTTAAATAAATGAAAAACAAAATAAAAATTTACTTATTTCTTTTTAGCCTTCACCAGATTAGTAATATAATATTATTATATTTTGTAATTTAAGATATGTATATTTTTTGATATTATGTTATAAAATAATTAGTTTATATTAAGTTTATTTTTTAATATTATATTTTAAAATAATATATAATTAAAATTTAAAATACTTATAATTTAATATTTCTTTATAAATTAATTAATCATGATTTATTTTATTCTAGATTAATTTAAATATATATTAGAAACAATAAAATAGGTAAGGAAATCATAATTACTATAGTTATAATTTCAAAATAAATATATTAAAAATATATTATAAATTTATATAAAATTGTTTTTTAAAAAATTAAATTAAAGTAAATTGTTTATTTAAATATTAAAAAATTAATATCACACTTTTTATATAAAAAGTTTATAATTTGTTATATAATTTATATTATATATGTTTAAATATAAACAAACGAAAAAGGATAGAAATTTTTTCCTTAAAAGATTGAAAATATTAGAGATAAATAAAATAAAAATTATATAACTTTATTTACTTGTATAAAGAGTATGAAAGATAAAATTTTACATTGACAATATAATTTTTATTTTTACTTTTTTATAAGTAAATGAATTAATAATTATTATAATTTGGATCTTTTTAATTGATAAAAAACTTACAATACCATTTTTACTTTTGACATTTAAAGAAATGTGAAAAAAATTTTTAAATTTATATTACTTTAAAAGTAGTTATGTAGGGCTACTGGCGAAGGGTACCACTTTTAATATTTAATTTTTCTTTATAAACAAAAAAAAACCCAACGCGCCATTGACAATACCTCGTTAAACTGATAAAAAAAATAAAAACTTCTACTTAAGACTTTCACAAGATAAACTCAAGACAAAAACAAGAAAACAAATTTAAGCTAACCTGAAAGAAGAATCTTATAGACGTGGGAAATTTTTTAATAAATTTTTCTGACCAAAACAATGAAGACAAAGTAAAATGTGCTTTACTTTTAGGCAAATACAGCTTGGACACAAAAAAAAGTAAGCTTAAATGTTGGAAGTAAAAATTTCTTATTTTTTTTTTGTCTCAGTATGGGTGGTGTGGAAAGTTGTCTAAGGAACGTAGGTATTAGTTGATAGATAAAAAATAATTATATCAACAATCTATAATATTGTTAACTATGTATTAATATATATTCCATTATATAGCCTTAAGCAAGTATTTCATAAATATAAAATTAAAAAACTTTTTTCTTAATGGTTCATAATGATTATGAATAGTGTATTAGGGACATTAGGGGTTATGAGGGATGATTTGTGAAGCGAGGGGGTGACTTTTGGACCGAGGGGTGACTTGGGTAGTAGAGGGGTAACTGGAGTAGAGGGGGGAATCTTTTTTTTTTTTTTTTTAAAAAAGACATTTTGAGAGACATTTTTACGTTATTTTGAGGGGTGACTTTTGATTTTTTGAAGAGGAGAAAAAAAAATGAGGAGTAGTAGTGATGGGATAGTAGTGGGAAGGGTAATAGTAGTGGTATAGAGAATGAGTAACAAATACATTAGTAAAATAAGGTAAATTTAGATAAATTATCTGAGGGGAGGGTGAGTGACGTACGAGGGGTAGCAAGAGGAGTGACTTGGGTAGTAGAGGGGTGACTTGGATAGTAGAGGGGTGACTTGGATAGTAGAGGGGTGTCTTTTTTTTTCTTAAAAAAGATCATTTCTCAACAGATTTTTATGTTATTTTGAGGGGTGGATTGTGATGTTTTAAGAATACAAAGGAGGGGGAGGAATAATAAGGGGCAGAAGAGGAGGTTTTTTTTTCTTATTTAACTATATAATATATATATATATATATATATATATATATATATATATATATATATATGGGACATTTCACACCAACTGAAAAAGAAAAAAAAGAAAAATCGCTGAAGCGCTGAAAATATATTCTGTTTGTTACCCAAAATATGTAAAAAAATTTTAAAGGATCTAGATTGGAAGTATCAAGAGCTATGGACCCTTAAAATTTGGAAATTTTTTAAAATTTTTAGAAAAGTCCCAACTTTATCATTTTTTTCTGAAAATCCTGATGTTTTAGAGAGAAATTCATAAGAATACTTCTTGTTGTAAATGAAGAGAAGAGTAAACATGATTCTTCACAGACCTGAATTTTGATGTTTTCTATTGGTTCTTATATGTATTACATAGTAATAGAAATTACTCATTGTTCGCCACTTCAGAAATTGCTTTTCAAGGGCTTATTTTCTTCCATTTTATATGAACTTTTGAATAAATTTTTTATCATGTAAGTCAGAGCCATCAATAAGGAGTTATGACAGTTTAAAATATATATTTTCATGTATGATTTATTTTTCATATTGAAAATGAATTATACATGAAAATATATATTTTAAACTGCCATAACTCCTTATTGATGGCTCTGACTTACATGATCAAAAATTTATTTAAAAGTTCATATAAAATGGAAGAAAATAAGCCCTTGAAAAGCAATTTCTGAAGTGGCGAACAATGAGTAATTTCTATTACTACGTAATACATATAAGAACCAATAGAAAGCATTAAAATTCAGGTCTGTGAAAAATCATGCTTACTCTCCTCTTCATTTACAAAAAGAAGTATTCTTATGAATTTCTCTCTTTCAGAAAAAAATGATAGATTTGGGACTTTTCCAAAAATTCTGAAATATTTCCAAATTTCAAGGATCTATAGCTCTTGATTTTTTCAATCTATATCCTTGAAATTTTTTTTACATATTTTGGGTAGCAAAAAGAATATACTCTCAGAGTTTCAGCGATTTTTATTTTTTTGCTCTTGCAGTTGGTACGAAATGTCGCATATATATAAATTAATGTAATTATTAAAATAATTAGTTTTATTTTTAAACAACTTTCTAAAATTATTCTTCATATTCTTTACTAAAATATTTGATTTTTACACTGACAATAATAATAGTTATGGCCATTGCTTGACGTACAACTGACAATAAAATAAAATTTTATTGTATGAATGAAAAAATAAAGTTAAAAATAATATACTAAGTTTTTGTACAAATAAATAAATCAATTTAGTTGTTAAAATGTACAAAATAGCTCTCAGTAATAAGAAAAAACAGAAATGAAAAAACGCAACCTAAAAATGAGATATCAATAGATTTCTACTTTCTTAAATTATTTTTTTGGCCAACAGCGATTAGTTGAAATAATTTTAAAAAATATAGCCTCTCAGGTTATACTCAGTTGTATGTACATCAGTGTCCAGTATTTATTATGTTCTCTAAAATATCTATAGTAAATATTTATCGACTTTAAATTTTATTTTAAATAAATAAAATTATTATTTGATTTATTTAAGAAACAGCTACTTTCTTTGCTTGTTTCAATTTAATAGTTACAACCAATCAAATATATATTAATCATTTGCTCATCTTGTTAGTTTCTGTTTCATAAACAGATTAGGTGGTTAGAGATATGAATGAACTCTTTTCATTCAAGTGTCGTGTTCCATTTCTACATTATTAATTTAAATGTTAATAATTATGTATTACATAACCCTGGCAGAAAATAAAACGCTTTTTTACCATTTCATGGCCATTGCTTTGAAATAAAGAGCTGAAAATGGGCATTTTCTATGGCCATTATTTTAACCAATATGAAACGTTTTTTTTACCTATATACCACTAACATGTTACATGCATTTTCGAAGATTAAGAGTCGGCCGTATAGCTTTATCCTTGTCTAATCTAAATTTTCGTTATAATTAATGAATTAAATATTTTTATACAAATGTAGGGGCTGAGCGCTGTAAAGCAAAAAACGAGCAAATGATTCTATTCTATGAAAAAGTATAAAATTTTCATTATTTTCCGAGTATAGTCCGAAACGGAAAAAACAGTTGAACTTGACTTCATTTTTTCCGTTTCGGACTATACTCGGAAAATAATGAAAATTTTATACTTTTTCATAGAATAGAATCATTTGCTCGTTTTTTGCTTTACAGCGCTCAGCCCCTACATTTGTATAAAAATATTTAATACATTGATTATAACGAAAATTTAGATTAGACAAGGATAAAGCTATACGATCGACTCTTAAAATGTGAATCTTAGAAACAGAAAAAATATTCATAATTAAATCTCTATAATTATTTGTGTTTGAGACAATTTATTTTTTCATTTTTTTGTATTCATTAAATATATATTTTATAATTTAAGAGGCCGACGTATTCTCTGTCCTTTTCTACTTACAACATTATTTTTTTCCAAAAACTAGCAGCTAAAGCCAGAAATGGAAGAGATGGTTTCGATTTGTATAATGAAAATTGATACATTCTTTTATGAAGATCGGTTAATTTTATCGCTTCATTTTTGAGAAAAGTTGGAATAATTTATAAAATTAGAGATTAGGAACAGAAAATAAGATTTTCAAGTTATTCCAACTTTTCTATAAAACAAAGCGATAAAATTAATTTATTCTCATCAAAGCAAATATTGCTATTTATTATACGCATCGAAACCATCTCTTAATTTCTGCCTCCAGTAACTAGTTTTTATAAAAAATAAATTTTTAATAGAGACGATAAAACAGGTATCTGTGTCGGTATATAGCAGTCTCACGCGAATGAAACGATGTATTGGATTTATAGGTTAAAATATTTCTAGGTACTTGAAATGCCCACTTCATGGACAACATATTTCTATTAGCATTTTTTGTCTATACAAAAAATGGTTTTGCAAAAATTGACTATTTATTAGCCAATATTGTTATGACAAAATGTTACTATTAATAATGCCCATAAATTGTATTATACACTATTTTTAATGTTCAAATTTCTACTAGGGAAGATATAAAATCATTAAAAAAATTAATTTGTATAATTTTAAATCTACATGCCAAATTTATTAAAAAATTGTCGGCTGAGCTTTCGTTACAATTGATTCAGCCTGGTGCCACGCATCACACTCCAACGTCTCACACGTGGATTGACCTGATTCTTGTGGACGATAATGACACAGTACTTGACGCACGCAACTTACCGGCGAATTTTCACAGTCAGCACAACTTCATTGATGTATGTATTTCATGTAATCATATCAAGACAGATAATAAAATAATTAAGTATAGGAATTATAAAGATATCTGTCAAAACTTATTGGTATAGAGTTTGGCCGCCTGTGATTGGACATCATTTACAGTTGGTGCAGTTTACCCGGAATCTGCACTTGGCTGCCTCTGTGACAACTTTACAGCAGCAATACAAAATCTGGCGCCACTAAAAACACTTAAAATTGGTAAAGATAAATTTCCTTGGATAGGTAAAGAGTTGTCGCAGATGCGGCACAAGAGAGATGTCACGTATTGTAGATTTAAACGGACGAAGGAGAAGCGATATCTCTCCAAATTTTTGCATGTACTGCGTAAAACAATAGACGAACAGATGGAACAAGCTAAAACAAATTATTATCATAATAGACTGTTCGATACTCTTGCTAGAGATAATGTCTGGAAGGAGTTAAAAGACCTGGGACTTCTGTCCGGACCTCAAACGATGATACTGCGGAACGAAAAAGGATTCTTTTTGAGTGTAGTGAAAGTGGCTTTGCTTTTGAGCCAATTAACATTAATGATGTAATCCATATTTCATTTTTCATCACAGGGTTGTGGCGAGGATGGCATCCCGCAGAGTGTGATACTTTAAGCACTACCGGTTATTAGAGATTATCTTGTGACTCTGTTCAATTCCTCTTTTGTTTCAATTCCCTTGCCTTTGGAAGCGTGCACGCATTGTGCCTTCAAAGAAGTACCCTGTACATAAAATGCCTAAAGATTTCAGGCCCATAGCAATATTATGTTTTCTTTTAAAGGTTCTCGAGAAGATTGCCCACGACCAACTGCAAGAGTAAATTATGACACACAAAATACTTAAGACTGGCTTCAGAAAGCATCATTCTACGCAGACTGCTATACTTAAACTTACAGACGACATAAGATCAGGTCTTGACAAGAAACTTGCCACGATATTACTTCTATTTGACTTTAGTAAGGCATTCGACACGATCTCCCCCCCCAAATTGCTTACGAGGCTTAGATCGATAGGATTTTCCAGGGCTGCACTCGAGTGGATAAGCTCCTATTTATCAGGTAGGAAACAAATGGTTTCCACACATTTAAAAGAGGATTTGGATTGGCTAACAACCTATCTAGAAGTTCCATAAGGTTCAGTGCTGGGACCCCTGTTGTTTTGCCTTAACATTAATAAGATCCGTGACACGCTCGACCCCTCTTTCGTCGAGCGCATATTATATGCTGATGACCTCCAAATCTATACTCAGGTCCCTCATGAACATCTGGATAAAGGTATTCGTATTATGCAGAGGGCGGCCAGGGTGGTGTCGGGGTGGGCTGTCGATGCTTCTCTCACATTAAATGCAAGCAAAACTAAGGCGATCGTTTTTGGCAGTAGTCGATTTATTAATGAATTTTATGCTGGTGAGCCAAGAACGATTGAGCTTGAGGGAGGAGTCGACATATCTTTCTCTGATACCGTTACGAGCCTTGGTGTTGTGCTTGACGCTAAGTTGTCATGGGAGCTGCACATTAATATAGTGACTAAACAATTTAATAGGATGATGTATAGTTTGCGATTTTTTTGTCGGTACACTACTGCGGTCTGCGTAAACAACTCGCAGCCGCTTTCCTGTTTCCGCACCTCGACTACCGCTCAGTAGTTCTGCTCGATGCTTCGCAGGGGTTCAGAAGACGATTACAAAAACTACAAAATTTATGTGTGAAATATGTATTAGGCGTGAGAATGGGCGATCATATCTCTCCTCATAGAGCTGCGCTGGGTTGGCTGCGTACTGATTCAAGGAGTCAGTATTTTATGGCTGTACTTATGTACAAAATCGTGCGCATGAATACTTCTGAGTATCTCGTGAGTCCCTCCACTAGATATATACCTAGAGTAGCCACTAGGGGAGAGATTAACCTTTTAAGGACGGGACTGGTCGATATTTCGACCACTCAAGTATTATAATATTTTTGAGTGTTTAATATAATATTATCCTCAAAATCACACAAAATATTATGATACTTGAGTGGTCGAAATATCGACCAGTCCCGTCCTTAAAAGGTTAAGGATTTCACAGTGCCCTTCATGCGTACTGAGTTTGGAAGAAATTCCTTTCAAATTCAAAGTGCGCATTTTTGGAACTCCCTGCCTGCTGATATAAAAAATCTTCCATCGCTGGGCAAGTTAAAATCGGCTTTGAGGAGGTACTTACTCGACCTCGAATGAACTTAATTTTAAGGATTTTAATTTTTATGTTAATTTATTTTGTTTTGTCCTATATATAGATTTAAGGTGTGAATGTATTCATTAGTGCGAATGATGGATGAATGAATGCAGAAAGAATTAGCGGTTCTGTTCTTATTAGAAGTCATGACATCTTGGGTATCAAGTTTTTATTCTTTAAATGTTATTATTATTTCCTTTTTTTTAATTTTTAATTATTTATTATTACTTTGTTGTTGTATTGTCCAATTTTATTTTTATAGAATTGTCCAATTTTATTTTTATTTGATGTCATGACAGTGATTCATTTTTTATATTGTTATTTGATTTTAATTCTATGACTGATAGATATTTAAGACTGTTTTTTATTGTAATTTATGTTTTCTTGTTTTCTGCGTGTAGTTAGAATAGTCTGTGATATCGCTTTTATATAGTGACTTACTGATACAGTATTATATATTAATTTTAATATTTAACTGTGATATTTTATCTTATTATGAGCAATACTTTATATAGTATTATTACTTATTGTTTGATGTATTACACGCCTTTTCGTACTACTTTTACGAAATAAATCAATATCTATCTATCTATCTACATGAATATCATAATACAAATAAACATTAAATTTTATTCTGAAAAACTTATACCTTTAGCAAAAGTCATTTTATATTTTGATAATATATCGAACGAATTTCTTCGGGCTAAATGTTGAAAATAGTTTATTTAAAATAGATGAAATAGTATATTATTTACCTAGGGAGTAAAAACGAAAAATGTCTTAAATCGTATGTTAAATGTCACCCGAGCCGAAGGCAAGGGTGACAAACATACGATTTAAGGGATTTTTCATTTACTCCCGTGGAGAATATACGATTTTTTTACACAGGCAGCGTACAGTGGGTACCTTACTTTTCGCTGGGAGGGAGTAAAGTACCCACTTTACGCGCCCTGTGTAAAAAAACAAATTTTTTACACTCTGCGCGGAAAGTGGGTATTTCTCTCCCAGCCGGCAGAAATGAAAGCACCCACTATTCGCGTCTCGTGTAAAAAAAACGTATATTCACCACGGGAGTAAATGAAAAATGCCTAAAATCGTATGTTTGTCACCCTCGCCTCCGGCTCGGGGTTTACATACGATTTAAGACATTTTTCGTTTTCACTCCCAACGTGAATAATATACTATTAATTTTTTTCATTTATTAATGACATTTGAAATAGAACAAACTGTAATAGATTCAAACGTTACTAAAGATTTTAATAATAATTTTGACAGTTCTTAAATCTATACAAAATATTTATAATTTTCCAGTGATATTGACTTATTTATATTTGAACTTTTCAAACTGAAATTAAAATCAAAGTAAGTGAATCCAATAAGTTGATTCTTATGTAAAAAAAATGAACACTTTCCAAATTACAATAAAGAAATTTTTAATATTTTGATTATTTATATATCATGTAATTGATATTGATGTCTGAGAGGAATAACCCCCTAACTCGAGGAAGATTTTAAAAACTTCATAACTCAGAAAGTTATTTTTTTTTATTTTGTATTAATAAATAGCATAATTTAAAAAAATTTGAGGGGTTATATACATATTGGAACCTGAAATATAAAATACAGTTTTTTAATTAATGTTCAAGTTGATTTGAAAATATTTAAAATACTGCTTTACGTAGACATAAGTAACTTTATTTTAAACTCTGTTGGGCTTATTTTATTTCAGTCATACTCCTATCATCACACTATGAACCTTCGAATCCATAATTCGTAGACAGTAAGATTTCTGATGACCTAATGAACTAATTTGACTTTACCAAATGGATTTCGCTTCAGTATTGATGTCATTCTTGCATGAGTGTAGGGTTTTGAAATTACATGGCTAGAAATGGTGAAAAAATCTGAAAATAAGGTAAAATATCAATTTTTAAAATAAATTTTAATATTTTTACCTTATTTTTAGATTTTTTCACCACTTCTAGTCATTTAAGAGCATGACAATGCCGCCCACCTTCTAATAATAGTTCCAACCCTAACTTATGAATAAACGATGCATTTAATCGAATTTTTTTGCTACTATTTTTTCTCGCTACAACAGATGGTGTTTATATAAATGATGAAAAACGTTATTAGACAAAGACAGATAGTTCGGCTTCCTCTTAAGCAGTATTTTAAATACTTTAAAATTAACTTGAACATTAATTAAAAAAACTGTATTTTATCTGTCAGGTTCCAATATGTATATACCTTCTTAAGTAAAATCAGCATGATTAGAATTACAGAACAATAGTATATTTTTACTTAGGGAGCAAAAGTAAAGAATGTCTTACATCGTGTGTGAATTGTCACTCAAGCTGAAGACGAGGCATTCCGAAATACGACCTTTTTCAATCGACTTCTGAAATATAACCTTTTTTATCCGACTTTAGAGCTACCCTAGTGGAAATATAAAATGTGCATTACTGTTTGAAATAGTTTAAAATTATTCAAAACTGTTTAAAAATGTTTAAAACTGTTAAAAAGAGTGTATAAGTGTGAAATTTGGGACATTCAAAACAGTTATAAACAGTTTTAAACATTTTTAAATAGTTTTGAACAGTACAGAATAACTTGAAACTAAAGTAAACATTTTCTCGTATATATTATATAAATTTTAATGCATATAAGAAAATTTTCACAAACACAAAATTATGAAACACTCTTCGAAATCATTTCGAACTTTTTAAAACTGTTTAAAAGTGTTTAAAATTGTTTAAATCTGTTCAAAACTGTTCAACTTAATAAAAAATAGTTTATATTGATTTAAAATTATTTTGAAATATTTTGAATACTTAAAATAATTTATAACTTTCAAACATAAAATATTCAAAACTATTTAACAGTTTGAAATCATTCCAAACTTTTCAAAACTTTTTAAAACTGTTTATAACTGTTTTAAATATCCCATATTTCACACTTATAAACTGTTTCAAACAGTTTTGAACAGTTTTAAACATTTTATATTTCCACTAGTGTATGATCGTTTTATCTGGTTTCCGAGCTATGACCGTTGTTTCACACAAAAATATAAAGAAAAATAGTATTAAATTTTAATTTTTAATGAAATTAAATTTCAACTAACATTCATTGAAAAGAATTTTAAAAAAATTTGTTGTATCCGTCAGATAGAATACGAAAAAATAACAGACCTGTATTTGTTTTTCGAAACATAATGAATTACAAGAGTTACAGCCGATATGAATTAATATAACTTCAATATATATAGATATAGTACCATGATATATGACGTCACTATAACATTGTGATCGTGACATCATATCATGGCACTATATATCAATATTTCAATGATCATTACATCACACCAATTTCAACTACTTCTATCTCTTGGAGTTTTCATTTTCATAAAAAAAGAAAAAATACAGGACCTTTATTTTTTTGTATTTTATCTCACGAGTATATTACATTTTTTCATAATATATCCAAATTATGCGTATTTTTCTTTATTTCTTTTTCAATTATTTTTTCTTAATTTTCATTTATTTTCTATTGGTCTTAAGAGCAGGTCGTATATCTCTATCCTTTTCTAACCAAAAAATTCATTTTTCTGCAAAACCTAATAATTGTATCAGAAAATAAGAAGAATGCCCCATCCCGTATATAGTCCAATCAATAAAGACTTTTTCATGACAATAATTCAGGAACGGATGAAACTTACATGAGGGTGTTAAGGGCAATGTAAAAACATACCCTATATAGTTTGCAACTCCTGATTTCCCGTAGGCTCTGAACCAGGGAGGTGCAAAGTTGGCCCGCACAGGTTTTTTAATTCTTGCGGCTAACGTGTGCATTTAAAAAAAAAGATTTTAATGAAAGTATTAGAAAATAAAAAAAGCACAAATACGTTACCCTAAGGACATCACTCCAATTCTCCTCCCAAGGAATCTGCGCAGTGCGCAGTAGGGGCGACGGCGGCTCGAGCTGTACTTGAGAAAGCTCCCGAGCCAGCTCAAGTCATTTCTTCGTCAGACAGACCACCTACTAAGACGCAAAGAACTAAATAAGGTGATACGACTTTCATTAGTTTTTTTAATTGATTTAAGGTGAGTCTAAGTATTTTCTTTACTTTAAAGCCTATTCTTAAATAATTTTATTCATTTCTTTCCCTTTTTCCAGATGGATCTTTCAAAACTCAACCAGATTGCACGTGGCGGCTTCTTATCAACCAAAAAAGTTGAGGAAATGGATAAGAACCATAAGTTTCTAGTGAATGCTTTGAAATCTATCAAAGTAGGTGAACAAGGAGTGTTCTGGAAACCCCCACTCCTCCGCTATCAGCTCACCTGTGTAGGTGCAAAAATAATGACGCGCACTAATCCCTCGTCGCGATATAAGAAATTCACTCCGCGCCTGCGCGATATGTTAGCGCTCATTGGCGCGCGAGCTCCGACGCCGCGTCCATAAGCGGATTCCCACGATCCGCGTTGTTAAGCGAATTCCCCCGGTCAGCGCCCGCCCGCCCGCCTGCCGTCACAGATGAGGGTGAATGTTAAATCTTTAAAAATTTTAACATGATCATTGAAGAGAGTCTTATTTTATATTATTGGGTATAAACTGATCTCATTTTAAACGAGTAAAAGAAAGATAGAAAGAACTATAACGTAGGTCATGCATTATATATATATATATATATATATATATTTTCTCTATACATATGTTTCTTCTATAAGAGCCTAAAGATGATGAGAGGATAGAAAGAAAGTTACTTGCTTATGAAGGCGAGAAAGAGATAGAGAGAAAGTCAGTAACTTTACGAAGGCAAGAAAGAGACAGAGGGAAAGTCAGTTGCTTTAAGATAAGCGTTCAAATTCTTAGAATCATTCCAACTATTTTAATTCTAAATTCTCTTTTACACGCTATTCGCTATATACAGAAATTAATTTTGTTATATAATAATGAAATCCACTATTAAATCTAGAATATTTTAGAGTTTAAATAAAATAGGATGATAAGGAAAAACATTGTAGTTTACACTTGCTCATAATGAAATGTACAAATAATTTATAATAATAATAATAATAATATTTTAGAGTAAGAGATAGAAGATGAGAACATTGTAGCTCACACATACTGAAATGTATAGAGTGAGGAGTGGAGAGGGAGGTCAAGGACGAGATTGTTTGGGTCCCTAAAACGCAACTTTGTCTTATCTCTGTATGACGTCACTAGCATTACACTTTGTCGCACGCATGCGTTCTTATAAGTATAAGCATTACAGATCAACTGTCTAGCTAAAATGCAGTTTCTTCTTATCTCAGTATGATGTAACACTGGAAAGAATATACGTTACAATTTCTATGCAGCTTCGTCCCATCTCTGGCATCACAGTGTGTGTGTGTGTGAAAAATGATAAAAATTATTGTTTTATAATAATAAAAAAGTGTATAGAAATCAATTTTGTTATATAATAATGAAGTTTACTATTAAATCGTTAAATATAAATAATTTTATGGGTTGATATTAGCATCTTATAGTAACTGAATGAAATTTTTATTCTACATCGGTTTTCACTTGACGATAATATTCATTTGTGAGTTGATACATTCAGTTGAAATAATTATTTTGACACATGTGTATGACTACATTAAGATAAATATTTCAAAGATTTAACGTCACCTACTTTCCTATTAAAAGGGAAGATAAGTAAGGTTACGATTCAGTTCGTATTTGACTATTAAAGTAAAAATTATGGCTACGTTTGACTGTAAAGAATTAGTTAATAAGATGCTAAATGCTTATTCGCGTTTAACAAATAAGAAGACCAATCCTGAAGAAATAATTACCTGCCTGAATCTTGATAAAAAAAATTTAAGACTTTTAAAAAATAAATTGCGTAAGTGTACAAATGTTTCTGAGAAGCAAAAGTTTTTAGCTGCTATTGCATTACTCCAACGAATCCAGAGTAAACTAAAGTGTTTACTAAAAAGTGGTCAAGGTATCCAAAAACGTGAAAGACGAAGTGATAGAGTTAATTGGCAAGACTTGGAGAATGCATTTAGTAATCGAATTAGGACAGGTGTAATTACAAATTTAAAAAATTTAGACATAATAAAATTTTTTAAAGATGCACAAGCATTATTTCAAATAAGAATTAAAAACATTTTAAATTACAAGATGCAGTATAAGTGTATACAGTGCTGGGTGCCGAATATATTATTATAAAAGCTGATGTTGAGACTAGTGAAATGAAATATTTTAATACGAAAGCCAAGCCAATTCTAAAGACAACAGATTTGAAAGAATGGTTTTTAAATAATGTACAAGAACCTATACAAAGAGATATGGAAGAATTCCAACAAAAAGATTCAGAATGGTCATTACGTGCTATTATTAATTTGTGTGTTCATATAAACAAATATAATCCACTACATAGTGGCTCATATATTCCTCTTCCAAAAGTGATAGAATTAAAACATGCATGTATTAATGTGAAAAATTTTGATGATGCTTGTTTTAAATGGGCAGTATTGTCAGCATTGTATCCAGTTAAGTCAAATATTAGTGCAGTATCTTCATATAAATTATATGAAAATAAATTAGATTTCACAAACATGGAATTTCCAGTAATACCAGAGAAAATTGGAAAATTTGAAAAAAAGAACAATATATCAATAAATGTATATTTTTTGAAGAAACATTCTGGTAAATTCAATGTTTCACCTCTACGTATAACATCATCTGAAGAAAATAAACATATTAATCTTTTATTGATACAAAATTATTATATAGATAAAGAAGAAAAAAAACAACAAAACTATGATACAAATGTATCGATAATATATCATTATGTATGGATAAAGAATTTATCTCGATTAGTTTCTAATCAGTTATCAAAACATAAAGGACAAAAATATATATGCAATCGATGTTTGCATTACTTTGACACTGAACAAAAATTAAAATTTCATCATGAAGATTGCTCTAAAATTAATAACTGCAGAGTAAATTTACCAGAAGGAAAAGACAGTATATTACATTTTAAAAATTTTAAAAATAAGGAAAAGGTTCCTTTTATTGTATACGCAGACTTTGAAGCCCTTTTGTTACCCATTCAGGACAAAAATATTATTCAAAAACATGAAGTATTTAGTGTTGGATATTATTTGAAATGTAGTAAATTAGTTTGAACTGTAGACAATAATTTTGAATATTTGGAACCTCGAAGCTTCTCATGTTCTGAACAGAATGGTAAATCTTTATGTACATCATGCAGATATTTTGGGTATTCTAAGTCTACTTCAAGAATATAACCAAATGGTGAATTATCACCAATGTTGAAATCTACTTTATCAACATTTTCAATCCATTCAAAACCACCATAGGGTAATTGCATCCATATAAATTGATAACATCGTAGTACATGAGATACTTTATTTCCTCATTTTCATTATAGTTTTTACCCATATACTTATTGTTAGCCTGCGCATCCTTATTGGAACACTGACTGATGCCACCTCTTATTCCACGCTTAACAAACAACACCTGATCAATGTCAGTTAACAATTCCAACTCTATTTTCGTATATTTAAGCATAGCATCCCATGTAAATCCAGGAGCTGTGTAGTAATGAGCTGGATCCAAATCGTACGTACTTAAACAATTGTTTCGAAAATTTTCAAAAACTTCAGCTAATAATAATACATCTGTTCTCAAATTCAAATCTGAATATTCACCTAAATTTGATGTATTGAATTCTTTCCAAACATTTTTAGCTTGTTTATAGTCTTCATTAGATATGTTACTGTTATTTAAATTACTATAAAATTCATCTTTTGATGGAAGTTTTGATTCATTTAGTTTATCTATAGAATTCAAGTATTCATATGGAAAGATGTCTTTCCTTTTTAATAGATTAAACTTATCTTCCGTTAAAGGTGATTGCTTAGTAAATTCCAGTTTTAAAATATTCATTTCTGTAAGATATGAAGCTAATTTATCCAAAGGTGATGACATAAATCGGAAAGAATCGATAAATGTGAAGTTAATCTTACTATTTTCTATATATTTTATAAGTGAAATAAATCGCTCTTTGTTCAATGATAGCAGTTGCACACGTCCCGGAAAACTATTGGCGACGTCTTCAATGAGAAAATGAGAGTCATAACCCGTAAAATTGTGGAATACTACAGGGATACTACAATAGTCTTTATATGGTAAATTACATGATCCATGAGCTGCCCCTCGATATCTGAAACATAATATATGATATATTATCGATACATTTGTATCATAGTTTTGTTGTTTTTTTCTTCTTCATCTATATAATAATTTTGTATCAATAAAAGATTAATATGTTTATTTTCTTCAGATGATGTTATACGTAGAGGTGAAACATTGAATTTACCAGAATGTTTCTTCAAAAAATATACATTTATTGATATATTGTTCTTTTTTTCAAATTTTCCAATTTTCTCTGGTATTACTGGAAATTCCATGTCTGTGAAATCTAATTTATTTTCATATAATTTATATGAAGATACTGCACTAATATTTGACTTAACTGGATACAATTCTAGATTTATTGACGTACACCCACCGTCAATGTTATTTTTCCGTATGTGTACGTCAAATGGCAACATCGCATATTGCTTTCTCATAGAGAATGCGTCAATAAAAAAAAATTTTTCCCATTTTTTCATCAATTTGTACATATTTGGACTCAGGGAGTCAAAAAAAGTGGTTTCCAGAAAATGTCTGTATGTATGTGTGTGTGTGCGTGCGTGTGTGTGTGTGTGTGCAGTTTTAATTTTAGAGCATTTTGAAAATTTTCTAAAAAATGTTTATTTTTCATTTATCTTTTATTTTGTGTAAACCATACTATAAATTTTCTCCAACATTTTTATACAATCAATTCGCTATTGTCTGAAGAAAATAAGCTTTTGATAACTAATTTTCTAAGCGTGGTTACGATTTTAGAGAATTTTGAAGATTAAAAAAAAATTTCGATTATTCTTTTTTATTTTCTTTCATTTTACGTAAAGTACTGGATAGATTTGTTCTAATATTTGCAGAGAAATTGTTTGCGACTGCCAAAAGGCGGGAAATTTGTATAAGTAGGCGGGAAGCTATTGAAAATTGGTTTTCATAGCGTAGTTTTTCTTATAGAGCCATTTTAAGAATTTTAAAAAAATTTCAGATTTTTCATTTTTTTCTTTTATTTCATGTAAATTACTTGATGAATTTGCTTCGAAATTTGCATGAGAATTATTTTCATCTGTCAAGAGAAGTATGACTTTTAAAAACCAAGCATAGTTTTAATTTTAAAAAATTTTTATAAATTTTGAAAAAAATCTTATTTTTCATTTTTTATCTATTTTACGTAAACTACTCGATAGATTTGTTCTAAAATTCATATACAAATTATTTGCTATTGTCTTTATAAAACAAGCTTTTAAAAAATATTTTTTTTAGCGTAGCTCTTTAATCACTTCTTTTGATTTCTGATTCAACGCTTTCACTAACTCTTTTCTTACGTCCTCACTTCCTCTATGTTTTTCTATCTTAGATTGATCCTCATTTCACCCTATTTTTATCCATCCCTGACTCTCTTCCTATTTCCTAATCACTCTCTCACACTCACTAATTTTTCTTAAATAGAAATTATGTTTTTTACATTTTGAAATCACATTTTAAAAAATCAAATCAAATTACTCTAACTCAATGAGCTCTATGAGAAAGCATTGCGCCAAAGCACTTGGCAGCTTTTTTTCCATGGCGTAAGAAAATCCTTTTTATGCATAGTGTTCTGTATCACTTTTCGTTACTCAGTGACTGATAAACTATTCGGAAAAAATATTATTAACGGTGGATGTACAATCGATGAGTAATAAATAAAATATATAAAAAATATTAAAACTTTTACAGAATATTACAAAAGATATCTGCTTCCGAAAAAATAATATTTTCAATGGTTGTGTTATATTAGAAATGATAAAAGTTTATTCTGACCAATAGAAAACAGATGTTTTTTCTTTCAATTTTCGAAAATTCTAGAATGAATGTTAAAAAATTCTGAAACGTTTATTTTAATCGTTTTTAATACAATCTTTTTAATTAATGATAAATTTTATCAAGTATATTTTTCTACTTATTGTTTTTTACTTGAATGAAATAAAAAAAATTAAAAAAAAAAATTGTACAAAAAATCACAAAATGTATCTAGTAAAATAATATGAAATTTGAAAGAGAATCGTGTACAAATTTTTAATGATTCTTTATGAAATATAAAATAATTCTTATTAAGGGGCCGCCGTATTCTCTGTCTTTTTCTAATTACAAAATTATTTTTTTTCCAAAAACCTTGCTTTCTTACCTTGCTTTCTTCAATAGACTCACTCAGCTCGGGTACGTGGGTTCACTAAGCCCAAGGACTTTCCAGTCCCCCTGCGTATTTACACATCTCCTTTCTCCCTTTCATCCATGCACTCAACCTACCATTCACACAGCTCGGGTACGTGGGATCGCCAGGGCCAAAGACTTTTTAGTCCTCCTGCGTATTTGCAAAACTTTTCGCACTTCCATCCATGCACTCAACCTACCATTCACTCAGCTCGGGTACGTGGGGTCACTATGCCCAAAGACATTTCGCCTCCTTGCGTATCTGTATCACTCATACATTCAAATTAGACACCCTTCCTCTTTATTTCCTTTAAGGACGACCGTGACAAAGGTTACCACCGCCGCCTAGTTTTCTGTGTTTTCCAGCATCCTGTTTTTGATGTTGTCTGGCGTAACGTCCTTCCAACGTTCGTCTGTCAGCATCCCGCCGCGAGCATTCAAAAAACGTATGCTCTGCGTCGTCCCTGTCGTGTCCGCAGTAGGTGCAGCCCACACCTTCCCTCTTTTGTGCTCTTTTGGTAACGTCTAAAGTAGCCGTGTCCGGTCAGGAGTTGGGTGAGGTAGAAGTCCACCTCCCCAAAAGTTCATTGCGTCCACCGTCTCGGGTCCCTGATAAATCGTCTCGTCCACGCACCAGTTCCGTCGCACGTCCATCGCTCGTTCCATTGCGTCATAGTCCAGTTTCTCTCCCGAATTGCCGCCTCTGTCCGTCCTGTGTCAGCGCCTCTTTCATAGATCCACTTGCGCTCTTGCGCAAGGAAATCTATGGGTACTACGCCTGCAACCACCATAACAGTCTCCGCAGAGACCGTCCGGTAGGCGCATGCTATCTGAAGCGCCCCCGTCTCTGTACGTCCGTCAATTGCTTTCTGAAATTTCGAACGCGAAGCGTGTCGGTCCATATTTCCGCCCCCATGAGTAGCAGTCTTTTGCTCTGTCTTGGTCCTTACATATTTGCCATGAGCCAACCCAGCGAGAAAGTCAGTCTCGTCGCTTTATCAGCCACCCTCTGGATGTGTTGCCAAAAGGTGAGCCTAGTATCCAAGGTGACTCCTAGGTATCTCAAGCAGTTTACGGTTTCCGTCCTTTCCGTGCCAACTGTCATTGGGATAAGCATAGGTATAAGCCTTCCCGTCAGTAGCATCAGTTCCGTCTTGTTCAGTGCCAGTGTCAGTCTGTCTTTAGTCATCCACCTGCCGACCCGTCTCATAACTCCGTTCAACGTCAGTTGGGCTAATTCCGGAGTCCTTTGGACGATCACCACCGCCATGTCATCAGCGTAAGCGACAAGCGACGCACCCTCAGGCATCTCTAGTCTCAGCAAGGTGTCATAGTCCACGTTCCAAAAGTCAGGTCCCAGAATGGAACCCTGTGCGACCCCCGCTGTTATTGGTCTCTTTACCTGTCCTTCCGTCGTCTCGTACGTTATGTATCTGTTACGTAAGTAGTCCTTCACCACCCTCATTAGATAATTCGGCACTCCGAAAGACCTAGGCCTCGAGAGTATCGGAAAACCTGGCGCTGTTGAAGGCGTTCTTTGCGTCCAATGTGGCAAGCGGTACAATCGGTCTCCATCTGTGGTCTATCAGTGCTGTCCTTCTGGAGGGTTCTAGGGCCTTTCGTATAGCATCTAGCGTCAATCAGCCCTTGCGGAAGCCATACTGGTTGTCCCCAAGACCTTCCGCTCTGTCCACCGCGTCCGTCAGTCTATTTTTCAGTAACAGTTCGTAAACCGTTCCTGCTGTATCCAGAAGGCACAAAGGCCTGTAGGAATTCGGTACATCCAGCTCTCCCTTTCCTTTATACAGAAGAACCAGTCTGACCTTCTTTCAACGCGTGCTGAAAATCCCCGTTCGTAAGCATCCATTGTACATGTCCAGGAGCAGACTCAGCCAGCCTAAAGCGACCTGCCGGAGGATCTTCCCTGAAATGTCTTCTGGTCCTGGCGCCTTTCCGGGTTTCAGAGAGGCGGTTGCTTGCAGCGATTCTGCTCGTCCACTAACGCTGCCATTGTCTGTCCGTCTTTGTGTTCTGGAGGACCAAACGTCCCGAGTTTCTGGGTAACCAGCTTATACCCCATAACCCAAGGGTCACGGTCCACCTCTTCACATAACCGTCTCCAGTATCGTCTTTTACTGTTTTTATGACGTTTGTCAAGGTCTCCCGTGCGTTTTTATACGTCTTCGAAAGCGTCGTGACGTCGTCATGTCCCCTTTTTCGTTCTCTGTGAAGTCTTCGTCTGTGTCTTATGCACTTCTGCCGTAATGACCTAATCTCGTCCGTCCACCAGTATGCTGCCACTTTGTTGTATCGTGTTTCCTTGCGGGGCATGGTAGCCTCGTAAAGATGCACTATAGCACTCATCATCTTGTCTACGATCCACTCCGTCCTCTGTTCGTCGGTTGGGTCCGTCGAGATGCTTTCAAAAGGTGCGACTGTTTCCAGTAGCATCCTTCGAAACAGAGCCCTGTCCTATTCGTTAAGGTTCCACCGCGGGGGTCTCACCATAACGTTTTGTGACGTATCTGTCCGTTCTGCCACTTCAAAGAAAATGTACTGGTGATCGCTGGTCGTCTAGTAATCGAGCACCCACCATCCCCTTATCCGTGTCTCCAGGTCTTCTGTTGCCATCGTCATGTCGGGTATCGAGTATCCAAAACCCGGTCGTCTGTACGTCCAAACTTGTCCTCTGTTTGATACTGTCAGTCCCAGCCTTGCGGCCGTCTCCAGTACAAGCCGTCCACGTATGTCTGTGGTCGTCATACCCCACTCGATCGCCCTTGCGTTAATATCACCGGCGACGACAAGATCTCCCGGAAGACCCCTTAGACAATCTTCCACAGTCGCGATTTTCAACTTAAAATCCCCAGCTATAAAATTTGGTGAGAGGTATATGCTGACGAATGTAACGTCGCCCACCGTCATCCACACGTAATCCTCTCCCGCGCCGGAATCCAAAGGACCACCTGCGCGCGCGCCCCTTACCCATATGGGTGACGAGCCTGACAGTCTGCTTCTGTCCGTACCTTTACAGTCTCGTAGTTTGTGTCCAAAACCAAAGCATCTGTAGCACCTCGGTATCATAAGTCTCGTCCGTATACGGCAATTCATCCAGCCTATTTTAATGCGACCCTTCTGAAGCAGGATTTCAGCAGCTCTCTCCTCCACGCCACAGACGGTCATGCAAACTTTTGCTCGTCAGGACTGAATATATGCGGCTTCGGATCCCGCGCTGTCCCTGTCAAGCGTCTTATTGCGTCAGCGATGTCCTGTGCATCTGTAATGCAGTCCAGATCGAAGATCTCGATCTGCACCTCTGGCGTCAGGTCTCGTTCTGTTCCGCCGTTTCCCAGTGCTTGCTCAATCTGCTGTTCAAATTGCAGCTGATCTTTCGTCTTACATCGCAACTTGATCAGCAAATCGTCGTCCTTCGTCTTGCAACAGTCTTGTACCTGCACTTTTGTCTTGTCAGGTTTCACGTCCTGTTTCAGTTTACGTAGAACGTCAGCGTACGATACACCTGCAGGCAGCCCCACCAAAACAGCACCGAGGTCACTGCGTGTACTCGGTTTTTACCTGGACTCCCAGCGATCCGTCTTTTTCTTCCGTTTTTTCACGTCCTTCTGAGACCTCTGGTCATTCAGTACGTTCGTGTCGTCCATGGGTGTACTTGCAGTTCTTGTCTTACGTCTGGCACCGACCTTTTTCCATCCAAAGCCTTCGTCGACTCTTTGAAAGACCGTCGATTGCTCCGAACTAGTCGGCTCTCTTTTACGCTTCTAGGCCTCGGCATCGACCACCGCCGCAGTCATCCGCTGTACAGCCATCCTCTCACATTCGACCATTGCTGTCTCACATGCATCCTTAATGATAGTTCATTTATTCGTAATTCCAGTGCTTACCGTCCTTACTCTTTGCCTTACTTCTTCCATCTTGGCAACTGATTCAAGTATTCTCTGTAGATGCTCCCTGAATGCAATCAAGGGGCGATCGTACTTTTCCTTCCATTACCCCATTTGAGTTTTGTAAACACACCCCCGAGGCCAAGTCGGCCGCCTCTGAGGTATGTGGGCCTGGGGTGCTCGGAGCGCTGATAGATGCTGAAAGCTCATTTTCTTTCGCGTTCATCAGCATTTTGTTTGTTCTACTCCATCTTCGTTTCTCGTGTAATATGTGTTCGTGGTCAGAATCTACACCCAATAAGGTCCAGCTCGTGCACCGCCCGTCAGCTTCCCCCCTTAAGTAATAAAATTAATTGATCAAACAGATCTAGCTCTCGTGTATGCTCATTTCATTATAGTCGCACGATGCAAGCTACTTTATAAAATTATCAATTCATTCAAATTAGAGATCTTGAATATAAGCAGCTTATTAAAGTTCATCATTTAATGGAATAATAATTAACAAGCCTAAATGAACATAAAATTCATCATACATTTATTCAATTAAAATAAATAGATAAAATATTAGAAAATATTAATTTAATTATATCTAATTACTTACATAATTTACAAATGCATTTGTTATTGATATCGAATTGTAAAGTACATTAATAATAGTAATGAAGAATGAAAGAATTTAAGAAAAAAACACTTAATTTTGCTTTTAAAAATTCAAACTTAAAGTAGGAAGTCATGTCAATATACACGGGCAAATGGATGAGTATGTGTATATGTGCAATACGGTTATAGCCTATAAAATAGCTCTATATGTATGTATACATATATATATATATATATATATATATATATATATATATATATATATATATATATATATATATATATATATTAGACAGGTCGTTATTTCCGGAAACTTACTGAGCATCGCTCCCAACCCTTAGATCGATGTGTTCATACTGAAAATTGAAAAAGCAGCTGGAATACCTTGTTGGAATAGAGATTTAACCTTGCTGAATCGCAAAAAACCGTAATTTTTATTGTTTTTTCTTATTTTTCTTTTTTTTACATACAGCTATGACTGGAAAAATTTTTTTGAGACCGTCTTTCACACTTTTTCTATTGCCGTAAGTTAAAATAATATCTTATGGGGTGGTTTTAGAGCCAAGAAAATTTTTTTTTCCGAATTGTTGCTCTTGAAATATTAAAAAATTTTACTCAAACGGGTTTACTCTGGTGTATTTTGAGGTTAGAAGCACTTTATAATTTTTTTTCATTCAAACAACCAACATAACTTTAAAGTAGGCTTAAAGATCTTCAATTTCCTTTTTTATAAAAGTTTCTAGGTGTTTCTGATACTAAGATATGGCCATTTGAATTTGGTAGGAAATTCGTAGAATAAAATCTGTAAACATCGTGAGCATGCAATTGACTATCAACTCCCTCCGATCACAAATTCAGTTTCAAAGCACATAGAAACGGTCTGAGTAAAGCAAAATGAAGGTCTTAATTTCAACAAAAAAGTGGCGCTAGGTGTCTTTCGCACAGTCAGAGTTATGAAATTGGTAAATACCCATATAGAAATAATTTTCGTAAATATCTGTAACTATCTCTAAATAACTGTAAATTATTGATAAAAAGTATTGAGACTTAAACGTTGATGAAAGTTATTTACATTTATTTATTATTATTTACAATTATTTATAGTTATTTAGTTATTTACGATTACTAACTGATTTTAAAAGTTATTTACTATTATTTACAAACACTTACAGCTACTTACTCTTAATTACTATTATTTACTATTATTTACAATTTTCAAAATTTTTAGATAAGTAAATAGTTTATTGTTATTTATAATTATTCATGATGATTTACAGATATTTATAGTTATTTACTTTCGTTGTCTTAGATAATTTTTCGGAGCGTGGGTGAACGGTGATGGTCCCAGTCGTATTTTTCGTATTGACAGAAGACTCAATGCTCAAGCATACGTTAACATTCATGAAAATGAGCTTCTGCCAAGTCTACGAGAACGATACGCAGACGATGTGGTGCCAATTCATATAGTGGAGGATAATAGTCCTATACATACCGCACATATAGTGCGTGATTCGTACGCAGCGCATTCCCAGCTTCAGAGATTTGACTGGCCACCATGTTCACCAGATCTCAACATCAATGAGAATGTCTGGTCATATATGGTAAAAAGATGGAGACCTGGAATGGCACGAAATCGTAAGCAGCTCGTGAAGCTCGTTCAAGAAGCATGGACTGCCTTATTTAATAATCCAGAATATTTTCATAATTTATGCGATTCTGTCCCACGAAGATTGCAGGAAGTGATAGATAATAAAGGTCGATTTATTTATTATTGATTTTTGATGACTTTATTTTAGAAATGATTAAGAAATCTATTAAATCTTGATTTTAAATTTTTTTCAAACTTTGTTTGCACACTGCACTGCGCATAATGTTGAAGCTGCTAAGATTAGATAGCAGGTGCAAGCTACCAACAGAGTGAAATAGAGTAAAATTTCTTTATTTGCCATTAACAGAACCATGGATGCTGTATTAGTTATATCGAGGAGATGTAAATATTGGAATACTGGAATAACAAGCACTCGTCAAGAAATTTAAAGTTTACAATTCAGGGGTCAAATTTATATCCAGTAAAAATTTATATCCTTGCGGATACAAGATAGGATATTTAAACAGAAGCATACTGGAACGAGTCCATTTATTTACTGAGTAGTTAATTAATAAGTATTCGTATAGAAAGAAATGAGATGCATGTCTTGCTTCAACTGTTTGCAAGCGAAGAAGTTACAGTTTCCTTGTTTCTAAGTTTATCAACTCCTCGATGAGTTGCAGATACTGAAGTTGATCTGGGTTTTGATGCTGCTGTTAAAATAGCTATTAAGAGGAGGTCACGTATCTCTGTCCTTTTCTAATCAAAGAAATGATTTTCTTACAAAAACTAATAACTTTATCAAAAAATGAAGAGAAAGCCGCATCTTGTATCAAAAAAAGCAATATTTTCTTTGATAAGAAAAAATTAATTTTATTGCTTCGTTTTCAAGAAAACCTTGAAAAACCAAATTGTCCACCCTAACCTCTATGATTTAAGTTTTTCAAGGTTTTCTTGAAAACGAAGCAATTGAATTAATTCTTTCTTATAAAAGAAAATATTGCTTTTTTTATTACGAGATGCGGCTTTCTCTTCATTTTTTGATAAAGTTATTAGTTTCTGTAAAAAATTCAATTCTTTGATTAGAAAAGGACAGAGATACGTGACCTCCTCTTAATGGAGCCCGTATTCATAACTTTGGTTCATAATTGATTAATTGCAACAATAATTTTATGAATCATTAATTTATGTAAAATTTTACTAAAAATAATTGAATAAAATTATGTAAATGTTGAAAGCAATGGTTCTGTCAACTATTATATTTAGAAGGCACTCATTATGTCATACTAACTTTATTAAAATAAGTATAATTATTCACAATAGAAAAATTAGAAGTTTATTCAAGCATGAAATTTTTAGATCATGTTTCTTTCAGATATATGCATATTTATATATTTAATAAATAAAAAGTTGTATTAAAACATAGTTTATATATTACAATTGTAAATTTAAATTGTATTGGAATTAATGTAGTTGATTATTTTTAAAAAAAATCGTAAATTTTCTCAAAAGTTTTAATAATAAAAATTTATAAAAGTTTGATGTTATATTATCTAAAGTTTTAAATAAAGAACAAATTTTGCTTTATTTTTTAATTTTATAATTATTTATAATTATTAAAATTTATTTTCAATTCATTTTTTTTTATTCAATTATATATTTCACAGCATAAATCAAATTAAAATTTAGTTTTAATTCATCTTTTTTATGTATTTATAAATTTGACAGGATAATTAAAAAATTTTGATGCTGTTTTACCAACAGAGTGCAATTGACGAAGTTGCAAAGATTGATGATTCAAAACTCGATGTATAATTCATAGTTTGCTTACGCCATAGACTAAATATGCGACGTTGTCATTTTAGGTACACCTTCGGGAAAAATCATTTAACGGTAAGTGTACATGCGTTCCGAAAAATTATCTAAGACAACGAAAGTAAAGAACTATAAATAACTGTAAATCATCGCAAATAATTATAAATAACAATAAACTATTTACTTGCCTAAAAATTTTGAAAATTGTAAATAATAGTAAATAATGGTAATAATAATTAAGAGTAAGTTGCTGTAAGTGTTTGTAAATAATAGCAAATAACTTTTTAAATCAGTTAGTAATCGTAAATAACTAAATAACTATAAATAATTGTAAATAATAATAAATAAGTGTAAATAAATTTTATTAATGTTTCAGTCTCAATACTTTTTATTAATTATTTACAGTTGTTTAGAGATATTTACAGATATTTACGAAAATTATTTCTATATGGGTATTTACTAATTTCATAACTCTAACTGCGCGAAAGACACCTAGCGCCACTTTTCTGTTGAAATTTCATGGAATAATAACATGATTTTTCTCTCCGTGTAGCTTCTAGACAGAAAAAAAAAATTACATGTATTGAAGTGTATTTTCTGACACGACGTGTAATAAGCTCAATTTTCGCACGTGTCACTTTGTTATTTGTGTGCATGAAGTTATAAAAAATAATTTATTCACTTATTTAAACGTCTAAAATATAGACATTTTCTTTAGCTATGTATATACATAATAATTCAAAATGATTCAAGCAAAAAAGATTTCAAAAATATTGTCATTAAGTGTTAAACGCCATTTAACCTTCGATGCGGCAGCTGCTTGCATGCGATAAATGTTAAATGGACGTTTCGCGCTTCACAACAATATTTTAAATATTTTTGTCGCTTTAGTTATCAAAAATTATTCTTTACATAAATGACTAGAAAAAGTGAATATATTCTAGCTGTTCAAATGAGTAGATAAATTATCATAGTAGATTATATTAAGCGCCAAAGAAAGTCACCAGTATGGTTCCGACCGCTAATTAACGGGATGTCAGAGCTAAAACAATCGAGTCTTTGATATTTCAATTTACTTATATTATTTGAAATTCCTAAATCAAACAAATATAATGACTTGTTCGCATTCAAGCTAGGTTAATACAATGTTTTTAAATAAAATAAAATTTCATTCGGACCTATCAGTCAAAAATTGTCATCGTCATGAAAATATTGTACTTTTGCATCAAATCCTTAATATGAGTGAAAATTAATATAGCAGAAAATTTCTTAGCTAACTAATATAATTACTATTATATTAAAGTGAAACATCAAGACTTTTTTTTATCCAACACATACATTTTGCGGTTTTTTCACGTATGAACATACACAGATAAATATACAAAAGCACACATATAAATATAGTTTAAACTATAATTATGTCATCATTAAAGTCTAGAAAAAATATATTTAATATAGTATGAAACTGAAATCTAAACATTCTTAAGCTGATACTATTCTTTTTTACTTAAAAATTTGCTAATTTATACATTTTAATATAGTATCTGAAAATTCAACTGAGCGACGTTAGCAGCAAGGCATATTTCGATAGTTACTTATTAAATTAAGTAGCATCAATTTATTATAATACAAATTGCTTATTTGGTGTATGCTAAGTTGCAAGAATCAAAAATAAGAAGTTGAGTGTACAAAGTACAGTGTGCATATTTTAATTAACTAATTAAAATTTAAAGTAGTGCACTTGACTGTTAAAAATGTTACATGCATGAGTTTACGTTAAAAGGTAATGCGTTAACTAGAACGCAATTTATTGCAAGAATGTGACTCTGTCTATAAAAATGAATAAACAAAGTGTAACAATATAAAAAATAAAGTGAAATAAGAAAAATAATCCAGATAATTAACTATTGCGCAATTACAAAGGTGTTAATAAGATGTACGCGGGCTTGGACCGCTGTGGATCTGTTGTAACAGACCCAGATCTCAAAGCGCTTGTAGTGTAAAGTCCCAGATGTTATGATGTTCTTCTGTGTGACATAAGTGCCAAGGCTGATAAGCTGCCTGATTATAGTGTCACGCATGTAGATCTTATAATTAAGCTCGACCAGAGATTAGTAGAGATTGCCAATGCCGTGTTAATGAAACGTGCCGAATTCGATCATGACGATCCTTGCGGCGCTTCTGGAACTATACGCGCAAAACCCCTCCACATCTACATGCGTGTAGAGAAGCAAGCGAGAGAAGAGGAGACAAACACACGAAACACGAGGCTTCCAGTGGCGTAGGTAAACTTACGGCAAACCCGCTTTAGCTTGTTTTCGCCGCAATACTTTATAGCTTTATTTCAATGCGATTAACCCTCCCGAAAATTTTTTGATTAATTACATATTTTTATTTAAAACAGATACATATTTTAATAATAAAAATCATTAAAGTAATCAAACAAATAAATAATAATAAATAAAATAATTTGGGGGACGATGAACATATGTAACTTTTTACCCTCTTCAACAAACGAATGCGGTGGCTATGGTTACTAAGTTTTTACGCACTTCGCTCTCTACTTTTGCCAAGTTCAAACCCGATGATCCACCTATTTTGTTTTTGTTTTATTTTTAAATATTATATATTTTTATAATCAATTTTCATAGCGGAAAAAATAAAATTAAAAATTTATTTAACACCTTAAATTCCTTTTTATTTTGAAAATATAAAAAAATATATTTACAGATGTGGATAGAAAAAAGTTTTAATGTCAATATTACATGGCTATATAACTTATATTAATATGAAATAAAAACTAAGCTAGTTCTGTAATTTTTTCCTACTAAATATAAAAGATATTAAAGATTGAAAAAAAAATTATTTTAAATTATAGTTGTTTTTTCATTTTCACTTAATTGCAAATAATAAAACCTTTTTTGTTCCATAAAAAAAGGACCTTTTCTAAATTTATATAAATTTATGACATTTTTAACTCATTTAATAAAAATAGAAAATAAATATAAATAATTCTAATTTTATTTTAGATAAGTAAAATAATAAATTTACCTGAAAAAATAAATAATTTTACGAATTTAAACTTCATCAAAGCGCATTTTAAGTAAAAATTACATTGAATATCATTAATATTTTTAAAAATTGGCCTTTTTCTTTCTTTTATTAAATATATTTTTATAATATTATCAATTATTATTTTCAAAACGAAAGAAATGATTTAACAAACATAATAATTTAAGTTCTCACAAGACATATTAAATAAAATTTTCACTACATTTTAGATAGCCTAAATTCTGTTAATCTCTCAAAAACTGGCATTTTTAAAACTTATATAGGAGCGTGATAATATTGTTTTCAATTCATTTAATAAAAATTCAACATAAAATGTTGATAAACATCATTTTATTTTAGACACATGAAAGAATGAAAAAGTGCTTTTATTAAAAGTATATCCTGTTTAATATCAGTAATATAGTAATATAGTAGCAAATATCTTGATATCAGATTTTAAATTTCTTTTTATTGAATTAACTTAATATAAATTTATAATGTCGATAATTTAATATAAGAAAAATGAAACTTCACGAAACCTTGCAAATTTCACAAAAGCGTGTTTTCAATGAAAATGACTTTAAATTTTATTTTATTTTTAAAAAATTTACATAGAATTTTAACATTGCCAAAAATTTAAAAAAATAGATTTCAATGTTTTCTTTGTAATTATTACAATGGTTCCAAACTTTGAACCATGATATGAAAAGCATTTAAAATTTTTTTCAGTTTGACAATTAATTAGGAAATAATTTTATCCGTATTGTTAATTTTTAAAAATAGCAGTTTATGTATGAAGTACATATTTTTTTATGTTTTGACGTTTATTATATCTTTTTAAAGTATATTTTTTACTGTTATTTAGGATAAATGTAATAAAATGCGTGAATACTTTATTTCTCATAAAAAATGTATTTAAATACAATATTTCAAAAAACAATGAAGAAATTTATTATTCAAATAAAAAAAATTTAATCATAAAAACGACGTGCAGCATGAAACGTATTTGTCCTTAAAATGCTAATTTTATTAATTTTGTTATTGAATAATGAAAATTGTTTAGATAATTAAAAAAAATTAAATTTGGGGTGAGAAAGCGATAAAAATATGTAATTTGGTTTAAATAAAAAACGTACAATAGCTGTGTTAGCTAAGTTTTAGGGTACGTTGCAGCAATTAAAAAATTTTTCAAGTTCAAATCTTATGCTTTGTCTTTTTTTAATATGCTTGCAAATAAAATTTGTTACAATACAATAAGAAAAATTTTTGACAAAAAGTATTGACCTACAATACAGCTATTTAAAATAAAATAACCGTTAACTATGCAAGCATTTTCTAAGCATATGCTAATTAACGCTTTTTTCAATATGAAATTTTTAATTTAGACTTTCTGTTCTTTGCATTGCTAGTATAAAAAAATTAAAACTTTTTTCAAATCCCCAAACGCAGTTTAATGCAGAATTTGGATCAAAATAATAATTTGAAATAAAAAGATTTTTTTAATAAGAAATATTAGCAATCAAAATTTTAGAAACGTTTTTTTTTAAATATAAATTATTTTCTTAATTTGAATGTAATTAAAATTTTTATTTGATATTTAGTCTTCTCTTTTTAAATTCTTTTTTTTAGAGATTTATTTTATATAAGTAATTTGTAAAATTAATTATTCTGACAGATTTTCTTTTATAATTGTAGCCAAAGCTCATTTATTTTGATTTTTATGAAGTAATAAAAACATTATTGTATTTTATATATTTTAAAGATAATACGTTTATAAATATAATTTATAAATAGATTAAATAAATTTATGCATAACATTTGAAAAGAATTGATAAAATATTAATTAAACTTTGAACATAAATAAATTAAAAATGTACTTAAAAAGAGTATATCATTTGAAAATTGTTTAAAACCTTATGAGAAATATGTTTGATAATAGAAAATGTTAAATGGAAAGTATTAAAATATAATAATGAAATAAAAATGTTTAAAACATTAATAATAGATTTAAAATATCATAAAATAAATAAATGTTCTTAAATAAAGTTCAAAATTTGGCAATTTTTAACGAAAGGGATAATATGTTTTGAATAAACATTATATAAAGTTTAAATATACAAGTAGAAATAGAGTGAAAAATTTATTATATATTATATGCTGAAACTATTAACAAATATGTAATAATTTTCAATTAAGCATAACTTTTTAACAGCATTGAGCTTTTTTAAGCTAATAAGACTTAAATTAAAGTATTTAACTTGTACTTTTTTAATATTTAATACATTTTTCTGTAAGATTTTTAGTTGTCCGGTTATTCAAGTTCTTGCAACAACTTCTTTTCATTATATTATTGAAAAATATGTATAACTTTGTCTCTAAAATCTATTTAAACAAAAAGAAAAAATACGGGTAAATTTTTTTCATCTCGAAGGTGGAGATGATCTTTCCTTATAAGTAGGCTTTGATCATTAGTTATATATGAAAAAAAAATTTATACTCAAGATATGATTGCCTAATTAATTATTACAAGTACTCTAAATGAACTTTGAGTTTAAAATTTCAAAATTTTTTTTTTCGGTATTATATTTGTTAGCAAAAATTTGTAGTATTGTAAAAATTTCAAATTTAGTAAATGTTTAGGTGCAATAACAATGTCATTAACATTTTATTTTAAAAAATACAACAAAATAACCTTTACCACATACATTTAAAACGGTTTTAATTATAAAATTATCAATAAATTATTATTTTTACACATCGTTTGCTTGGATTAAAATTTGGCTACTTCAAAAAATTTTTTGTGTAAATTTTAAAATGAAAATTTCAATAAAAAAATTTATAAAGAATATTAATTTTTTTAATAATGAAATGTATAATTATATGTAATAAGACAATTTGAATAATGAAGTACATATATTTGATGTAAATTTGACAAAAAATTTTTTTGTTTCAAAGCATACAAAAATTTTACTTTAATTTTCCGTACTTATGTGTTAAATTTTGATACGATTTTCTATGAAAATAATTTTCACAAATTACACAAAACTGTGCAATACTATCAAATATATTACTTTTCAAATTTTATTGAATTATACTTGAAAAGTAACTAAACAAATACATTTCTTTAAATTTAAATGAATACATTTTATTTTTCAGTTAACTTTATAATATGATAAGAAGCTTTGAAAAATATAATGCATTCTTTTTAGTGAATACTTTAAAATACCTATTTTTTTAATTTTCCTACGATATTTCTTTCTAAATATACGATAGTTTTTTTGTATCAGGTTTTTTTTTAGTTTCTCATCTAGTTCGATAACACATAGCGAATTTATGAGCAGTATTATAATTAAATCATTTTTGTAACTATAAAAATTAAACCATTTTTTTAATATATGTTTTTTTAATATCAATGGTATTTAACGTGATTTTTATTTAATGCGCTTTGATGAAATTGACAACACTTTTTAAAAAATATGCCTTATTAAAGCACATTTCTTAATTCTTTTATTCATTCTTTTATTATTCTTTTATTTATTTTAAGTTAAATTTTTATTAAATCAATAAAAAATATAATAATAACTAGCTCGCCACAGCGGCCCAAAGGGCCGCTGTGGCTCGCACCTCAGTCCTTTCAGAGCTTCGCTTCGCTCAGCTCTGAAATGCCCTCGGGCCTAGCATCGCGAAGCGATGCAAGGCATGCAAAAAGCTCCGCTTCTTGCATATAAGGCACGACCGAAAACGCTTGCGCTTCGCGCTCGCTATTTGATATTTAAAGAATATTAAAACAAATCATTTACAAACGCAAAAGCCTTAAAAGTTCATCTTATTTCTTTTTTTCATTGTATTTTTTACCGCATCTTTCAACAGGAGGTTTGAATTTATTGTATTTATTTGAAAAAACAAATTTATAATTATTTAAATTTTTCTTGTGAATTAAGTTGATTGATTTCGAAAAAATTTATGTTATGTGAAAAAGACATATTTTCATTAACAGCAGGCCGGAGTAGAACCTGATACCGACCGAGTAACAATTGAGTTGTTTGTTATTTACTCAAGTATTAATCGGTGTATCTTCAAAATAAAGGTTGATCGCAATAGATATTATTATTATGAATATCTATGCACAAGAAAAAAAAAATCTACTGATTTGTTTTTGAGAAAAGTAAGGAACGCCGAAGTAAAAGATTATGTTTATAATATTTTCGCGTTCCTTACTTTTCTCAAAAACAAAGCAATAGATTTTTTTTTTCTTATGCATAAATATTTGTAATAATAATATCTATTGCGCTTAACCTTCAATTTGCAGATACACCGATTAATACTTGAGTAAATAACAAAAATGCCAATTAGACAAGGACAGCGAATCCGGCCTGCTCTTAATGTATACTTTTTAAAGTTTTGGATAGGATAATCTATCAAAAGTTATAAGAAAAAAAATAGTTCAGTAGCTTAAAAGTAAAGTTTTGTATTAAGTTTTTATTTGATCTGAATCATTCCAGCGGGGGATGATTTAAAACAATAATACAAATAAATATTGGCAGTTTAAAAAAAAATCGTTCGAGCGGTTTTAAAACAGTTATCCCTTTAGAGGTTCAAAAATGATTTTTTGGTGATAACTTGAAAAAAACGAATTTTGAAAAAAAGTATATTAAATAAAATTTATAGAAAAAAATAAGATGCATCTTTTTAATATGATATATATTTTTTTAAAAATAATATTTATCAAATTATCATTAAAAAGCCTCTGATTTCAACATTTTTCATGAACAATTTGAAACCTATTAACTTTAGAGAAAAATGTATGATATAAAAAAGATTTATTTTTTAATATTCTATAACTTTCATTCCATATACTTTTTGAAAAAAAAAACGTATTTTATAAGTTATTACCAAAAATCCATTTTTTTGACCATTTAAAAGGCGTCTATTTAAAAACGCTTCCAACGATTTTTTTCAAAATAGGAACGTTTACTTGTGTTATTATTTGAAACAATTCCCCGTTTGAATTATTCAGATCGGATAAAAACTCGTCGAGAAAATTCATAAACTTGATTTCTCACACACATCCCACACAGCATGAAAGAATTTTGAAATAATTTCATGAAATATTACAAGTAATAATACGTTGAAAGCATTTAAAAAGAACTTAAAAAGATAACTATATTCTTTTGAAAAGAATTTATGAAATAATACACAGGAAGATTACAGTGTCTTTACAAAAATATTACCAAAAAGGAAACGAAAGTAGTTATTGGGGCACCATGGACCGTCACAACAAACCCCCACTCCACCACCCCAAAGGTTATTGACCACTAGGTCAATGACCTCTGAGAAGGCGAAGTAGGGGTTTGTTAGGCATGGTACCCAAACAACTGGAGGGTCACTCACCCCCTCCTAGAAATTTAGAGTGGGGATGAACTGGAGGGTCACTTACCCCCTCCCACAAAATTTAGAGTGGGGATAAAAATATTTTAATCGATATTTCAAAATTATTAATTTAAAATTTTGTAATATAATCCTTTTTAATTATCGAAATAATAAAAACTTGAATTATAAAATATGAATTTAAAAGATTTTTAATTTCCAATTATTATAAATTTTTATATTGAATCAGAAAATACAAAATTTACATATAAATTATTGTGTGTATGAAGGATGAGGAGTTGGTAACAGACAAGGTGATTGAAATACTCATGTTTTAAAGTTTAACAACACATTTATTATTAATAATAAAACATTACAACGTAGCATTCATACAATTAACTAGTGTGTACATATGATAAATAATAAATTCGTGTATGATTATAAACACATCTTCTTTTCCTAAAACTAGATTATTCTTTTTTAATAATTCGATGAGATCATTTACAAAATTATCATTAAAACTAGACATTGTGCTTTTTATATCGCTAGAAGTATAGTATACATATTGAGATTCCTGACTATTTTCTAATACATTTTTCATATTTATAACCATTTCTCGTAATATATAATCAACAGATTTTACAACAGTATTTAAATATCTAATTCTATAATCTATACATTTTGATAAATCTTTTAAACGTTCAAACGTGACACGTTTAAATACTAGTGACCGATTAAATCGACCATATTTTTTCGGCGGTCCACCACACTCCTCTCCTTCTGGTTGTGCGTCATTGGGTACCAATTCAAAAGCTCTCTCGTGAAAACTAATCATAAAACGGATAGTGTATCCAGGAATAGATAGCCGCTGATCCAGCATAGATTCCTCGTTATAGCAAGTGAAAAAATCTTCAATTTTATCAAATTCCTGCTTCAACGCCTCCCAACAGTCCAGTGACAGAGGTAAACCTTGAAAATTGGCTCCACAGAAGCGTACTACGGGTGCAAACTCCTTTTTGCCTTCGCCGCCTATATTCTCCAGGCCTACCTGGATAATTTTTCCAAAAGAGCTGTTCAGCCCGTAGACCATTGGCAGAACCTGCTGCCAATAATTTTTCTTGCTGTTTTGTTTTATTAAATATGCCAAGTCATTACCAAATGTCTGCTCCAGGCTTCTCTTTTGACCAACCATCTTGCTTGAGCTTTGTTGTTACTGCTGCTATCACTGTCGTCAAACTGTGGCTAGACTGAGTGGGTGCCGCTTCTTTTATACTGTAAAAAATTGGTGGGGGCGCCGCAAAAAGTTGTTGTGCGACCAATCAGAGACAACCAAATATCATATTACTCGTACGAGATTTTTCCCACAAAATTCTTGACTATAGTATCATTTTTTTGCAAGTTCTGTGAGAAATTTTCCAAGAATTTCTTGAAACCCAATCCGCTAGACATATAATACAGAAACATGATACAATAATGACCACAAACGTTAGAATATTCGCTTTGTAAGCGTTTATTATTCCATCTAAATTTTTTACAATTTTGCTGAATACGTCGTAAATGTTGTTGAATTTGTGGTGGTTTACCAAGACTATCAAAGTACACACCTGTGCCATACTTATCAACGTATATGGCAACCCAGTGCGCACCACGCTGGTTATAATTTTGCGTATTAAGTACAAACGCACAAGGTTTCACCCACATCAGAGGAATCCGATCCGCTGGATAAACGCCTACTGCGTGAAACTTGATCCTCATCAGATATCGAACAATCTCTTTTGAATTCATTGCGGAGAATTTCTAAAAATTCTTCCGAAATCAGCGATTTTACGCTGGGGTTAAGTTTCAGTAGCCAATGTTTCAGATTAGCAACGTTATTTAGTGCACACACGTAATTTGAATAAGGTGATTTTAAGTAATGATGCACGCACTGTACACTGCTGAAATTTAAATTTCTAAAAGCTGGACAATCTTGTTCTTTTTCTAAATTTTCAATCTTACAGGTGGTGAGCTTGGAAAGTAGTTCAAGCTTTTCTTGACCTCGCACGAAAATTGTACGACAATTCATGCAAATATCTTCCAAATTTTTGTATAATCTTTTTATCGATATATCACCTTCGTACCACTCCAGACCATGATGATTCAGCGTCACCCAATTGTTCTGTCTCAAAGCATTTTTAGGTAAGCGTCTTAAATTACAAGGAGGCGCCACAATCCAATGAGCGATAAAGTTTTTATGAATACCGAGTACAGCCACCTCCTTTGGAATCAAACGATTTTTGTTGTCCTTTAAAAACTGCACATCAATTACCACGTCCATACTGTTTGCAATGAAAGTTGCTCGCCGACTGAGATAATAAAGCTGGCTTTGCTTTACTTAAATAGTGAGAAATATATCCCCACCACTACTTAACCGCTATAATCCACGACAACCTGTCTCGACGAGTCAATTTCGAGCAAATTGTCGTATTCAGCATAAATTATACAATTTACAGCGCCCTCTAGTGGGTCGTCGAATCTAACATCAATTCGTACATTACCATTTTTTATCAAATTCCAATGACTACCATCACTCGCCGATAAATCAGGTGTCAAATCAAAAGCGAATAGGCAGTAACCGTTTGGATAGTCTTCACGGCTAATCGAGTTGCCTGAATTCATAAAGTGAATACCTGTGCCGGAAAAAGTGTATGATAAGCATCAACGTACATTTTGCTTTTTTTGAAATCTGGCTGTAAGGGCTTCGATGGCACTTGCATTCCATCAACGTACAGACACAAAAAATTTATATTAAAATTCTTGAAATTGAATGGGTTAAGACTTTTATCTCCGTTGTAAGCTTTATTTTCAACAAAACCGAGTATAATTCTTTTCGGCAGTTGACCTAATATGACATTGTCGATTGTTTCCCCATGCACACCATTATGTAACGTAACAGCCTTAACTTCTACACGTGTCAGTGGGTATTTTGCAGTAGTCTGTGACAATAGTTTTTCGTGTGCTAGCACAAGTGAAGGATTTAATCTTACCCGACGCACAAAAAGCGTAGCCTCGGTAATATTTACCGTGAAAGCACCAGCGGGATCCATGAGACAGAATCCATCACGAGAACGCACAAGCCTCACTCTAACTTCAACACCACCCAGTAATAATTTGTCTTGATTAAAAACATCACAATGTAAATGGCCGAGTAAATCAATCTTCCTGCCAATCATGAGTGCCTTACGTTTATTGAGACCTACATTACCACCTGTGGTATCGTCCATTTTCCCTGCTGTATCATCGTACCACAAACCACTCGTTAAATGAGACTTTTTAGCTGTTGGACCATAATTTAGTAATGTTTCAATGTAAGCTCTGTATGCATAAGCATTGTTTGGCGGTGAAACAGGTTTCTGATTGAATAGCACGTCGACTTGATTAAACAACGAATGCAAAAGATTATTTATTGGTCCAACGCTCGGATCCTTAGGTGGTTCAGCACTAGTGCATGTTACACTTACACTCACACTTAACATTGTGTGAGCCAAGTCTAGATATTCAGTGTTGCCAGGGATTGTAAATTCAATTGGTGATTGGTCGTTGAGTGAAGATATCGGTTTATACTGTACCCAGTAAGAGCCTTCAATTGCAGTCTGTGTCGAGGGTAATTCAAAGAGTGATAATTCCGACTTGATTGACTGACAAGATTCTGTATGCAACAACGCCATCTTGAAATTTTAATTTTCGAAAATATCTCTAGCTACACGTGCTTTCTTATTCTGCTTCTTCTTCTTCTTCTTTTTCGCAACCTTACCACTTTTCGAGCGTTTAGCTGCTGAGGTGTTTGTAGTACCAGCTGCACTCGACGACTGAACTGACGATGTCTCGTTCTTCTTTTTATATTCAGATTCTTCCCCATCTTTTGCACTCGACTCACCCAAGAGCAATTTGTCCAGAACAACGTCAGCTTTTCTTTTGAGATTTTTACCACTCTCGCGAATGCGCTCTTTGGCCGCCTCTTTGACAGGTCTGCCACCTAGAGTGACATCATCTAAGATATTTTTACCCGCTCGGAGAGCCTCTTTTACCGACCACTTTTGCACCTTGCTTGATCTTCGGTATAGCTGCTCGGAAGAGACCTTTCAAAAACTACCTACTCCTGCACCCGACTGGTGATAACCAAAACAAGGTTTACCAGCTCTAACGCACTTACCCCCACCACCAACCATTTGGTTATTGAAGAAATCTTCAAACTCAGACATTTTATCGGATGCGCTTAAAGTGAAGCGTTACAGTCAACGTACCGTAGTCGAATGGAATGGGAAATCCGTGTTCGTCTCTTATATCTATTTCGATCGACTGAAACGCTGAAGACAGCAATGGTAGGTACATGGGTGGTGAAAAGTTTTTAATTTCAACACCTCCGTAAACGTAATCGCGCAAATGAAGCGAGACTATACGTAGTAAGCTCGTGCGCATGTCACCTGTTACGTAAGGCTGGCAAATGTTGCTGTAAACCATCAGCACGGTTGGCAACCCGTTTACAAGATTTGCTGGACGATTACCGGTAATGTCGTGTTCTTTATTACCTTTGCAAGAGAAAATTGGTACATTTTCCAGACCTAAAATTCTAAGTAATTTTTCCGATAGTGTAAACGTGTGCTTATAAGTTGTACAATCTTCTCCACATCGACATCTAACCCGTACATAGCCACCAGCTTGGATTTCAAAATATAAATGATTTTTCACATTCTCGAGATTATTTATTTCTTCCAAGAGACTTTCAATATCACGATAAACACCAGGTTTCACTCTGGCAAACACCTCGGCCCCCTGTTGAGTCTCTTCTGTTTCTCGCAAAACATTCGCCATTTCACGTTTGGCTGTTTTAACAGAAATAACTCCCTCCCGCTCAACTATTGATATATGCTGAAATGTGAGAGGTATTTGAATTTCCGTGAGTCCTACACACCAGTCGCCATGAAGATAAAAATTTTGTGATAATTGTGTTGTGAAATGTGTCGCCACATTGTGTGGAAAGACAAACTTGCTGCTGTTGCTCGGTAAAACCATGTAAAATTCATCGTTCATTGTAAATTTTTCAAATCTTTAGCCGCTATCCAAGAATTAAATTTTTCTGGATATCCCTCCAACTGACCAAATATTGTTTTTTCGACCCCCTACCTTTACTCTTCAAAACCTCGTCAACCTCAAACGCTTCGCTATCTAAATCCTTGCGCACTCTGCTCAACTGTTCTTCGTAAAAATATCCGTCAATTTTCTCCCCACCAAGATCTGCCAAAGTATAAACGGGTGGTTGTTGTCTTGTGTCGACTCTTATAATTTTAAACAGCTCCAGAGTCCAGCCACCCTCGTATGCTTTCCTGAAGGCTGTCTTGGCACGACTGACACGAACCAGATCACCAACGCTGTATTTAGCTACTCTAAACGGCTTTTTTCGCCGTAACGCAACGTCAAATTTCGACGTACCACGTGAGCATTATATAAGTTGACCTTGGAAGGGGGCATTTTTATGGCACTGTGCCACGACTCGTTGTAACACGTCACAATTTTTGGCAAAACATCTATATAACGTCTTGTGCGCGAGTGAGTAAAGTATCGCCAGATTCGACCTTTGAGAGTTCGAATAAAGCGTTCGGCAATGGCTGCCTTTATATCAGGGTCTCTGACGACTCGGTAGGTAATGTGTTTCTTTTTAGCACCTCTTGCACCTCTCGACCGATAAACTCCTTACCTTTATCAGTCTGTAGGTAAATAGGATGTCTATCATTACATCGTGATAAAATTTTCTCCAATGCTACAGCAACGCTTCGGCTCGTTTTGTCGAGAAGAGGCTCTGCCCAGGCAAACTTTGAAAGTGCATCAATGACAATGAGAATATAGCTGTACCCATCATTGTAGGTTTTAAGTGATCTAAAATCTGCCAAGTCAGCTTCCCACACCTCAAAGGGGCTGAAAACGTTGTAATGTCGACGAGGAAAACGATGTCTCACGAGTTTGTGTAAGGTATGTGCATCCTGACTCTCCAGCCACTTGGCGATGGTATTGTTATCAAATTTTTTGGGTTTCGCGTGTTTCAGTAGATGAGCACCAGCGTACGCTGATGGTGCAGAAAGATTATAGTAATAATGCTCAAGACCGTCCGGCTTTGACGTCTCCTTCTTCCTTTTCTCCTTCTTTCTCATTGCTTCTTTTCCTCTTATAAATTAGCTTTCTCTCTTTCTTTTGCTGTCTTTTAAATGTATTTTTAATGCGTTTCAAAAATTTATCAAACGCAATTTTGCTGATCATGCACAAAACAGTAATACCAGCTGCAGTCTTTTCATTACCATCCGCAGTCTCCGAGAGCATGCGTGAAAATGCTCGTTCAGCCAGCAGTCTGTCGGCTTTTATATGATTCGTTATTTTTTTATTTGAATATGAAATATCGTGCTCTAGACAGGCATTGTCAAGAGGGTTTTTTCCTCTCTGACCGCGTCTGAGACGCTCTTCGAGATGTGTGCCAGGGCCGAGAAACTGGTAGCCTGGCAGATGCATTTCAAAGGGTACAACTGAAATCAGATGGTCTATAAAAGTACCAGTTTTCTCCCCCTTCTCCTCCTCCTCCACCACCCCCTCCATTACTTCCTTCCATGCTTTCACATGCGGTTCCATTTTAACTGTTCGAGACGACTCTTTTTTGCAGGGGTTGATGGTGTAGCTGCCAACTCGCTACCAACTTTTTTACGCTTTTTCGCACTCTCAACTTCTTTCTCCTTTACACTCGTCTGATTAGTAGCTGTTGAAGTATAATAACCTTCGTTTTCTGACGACGATGACGGCGATGAGTCAGCGCTATGAGATGCAATCTTACGCCACAGTTGATCGTTACCAATGAATTCTCGAGGTATACTAACTTGTCGCAAGACGCGTGCAAACTGTTTGTATCCGCGCGGTGGTGGTCTTTTTCTACTTCTCATAGCCTCGTTCACCAAATCGACAATATTAGTACCCTCGACAACAGCGCCATCTAGTTTGATTATACCACGACTGTCCCATTCAATATTACCAGCTTGTCGCAAGTATCTAATGAGATGTCTAGCATTGCTTCGAAATTTCTGCGGTACCGACTCGACAATCTGTTTGTCGTCGATTTCGTCATTATTGCCTCTATCCATTGTCGTTTCCGTTTCTAATAATGCTGTCTCGTGTGGACGTATTATGCCCCCACTCTCATCCTTCTCCTCCTCTCTTAGATGCAAGTAACGCTGCAAGATTTGCTGATATTGCAAAGATTTTTGACGCTCATCACCCGCAGAATGTAAAATTTTACTCATTTCCTCGTCGAGGCGTGTCGTGGCTGTACCAGGTGTCTGGACACTGGATGCTGGTGTTGCATGATTGGTAGTTGCTACGTCATGCTGTTGCTGCTGATGCTGTTGCTCCAAGCACTCTTGCGGTACTAAAATCATTTTTCTTGCGTACTCCATGCCGATAAAACAGGTTTCACAATTAGCCGCAGTAAATATGCTGATTTTACCATCAATTTTCTTTTACCTCCAAACTACCCGGTTTAGCGAGTTTTCGCAACAGAGGTGCGAATTTTCGCAATTGTCTCTTATAATACTTGCTGAGTGGAATATTTCCACGTAAAATGTTCAAAGCACACTCGCAAATGTACGTTATAAGTTTAGAATTTGCTTCGCGTACTATAGCCTTAACTTTATAGAGTTCGCTTTTACACAAGAAATGTAGCTGAGTCCAGTACTTTTCTGGAATTGGTCTGCTGCTACGACTACGTCTCACCGGCTCCATTACAATCGCACGACTGGTACATTATTCGAGCGAGCACCAGCTTTTATGGGTGTGCAACGAGCCACATAAACGTACTGATGTTTGTCAAACGGAAATATACAAGTACGAAATCTCACATTTTCAGGCGTACCCTGCTTCAGGTCTATGAACAAATAGCCGTGTGGTTGTGCTGTGGCATCGAGATATGCCTCTTGCAAAAAACGAGGCTCCTCGGGGCAGACTTGACGCGCCAGATGATTTATTTGCGCTCGGTCGCGCGGATTTTTAAATACCACGATGTAATTAGAGTTTAGAGAAATTTCTCGCTGTCCTTGATGAAAGAGATTTTGCGAGATAAAGATGACGCTCAAGTTATTGTGATGACTGCCTTTGGTAAAGAGATTGACTACAGCTCTGCTGGACGATTCTCTCATCAGATCGTCGAGAATCAAGAGTTTTGCTCGTGGATCATTGGCATAGTCTTCGCTCTTTGGTAAACCCTCGTGAAATTCGATTCCCTCACCCAACTCCTTGTAAATTGCCTGCCACTCGGTATAATACAAGAGTATACGCTCGAATTTCGTATCACTCATGCGATCAATGTGATGCAAAAAATTCTTCACGAATACTGTTTTACCACACGAGCTGGGTCCACAAATCATCAAAGTCCACGGATGCACCCACCTGCAAACGTCCATGTTACCGCCGCTGCTAAACTTCTACTACTAACCTCATCACATCCTCGAACCACTCTACATATACGATCAGCAAGAGTGGGGGGCGGCGGCGGCGCGCGCGTGTGCGAGCAGTATCGTGCTGGCGCTAGCCAATCGTTTAGCTGATTAGCCATATAGCTGGCTGACGCCAGCATTATTCCGCTCTTTAGCTATATGGCTGGAAAAGCTTAACAAGTATTAACCTGTTATTTACTCAAAAGCGCTCGTCACCATCACTACTTGTACCTGCCACCACCACCACCACCACCACCACCACATTTCCAGTATAAAAGTAAAAGCAGCAGCATTTATAGATTAGTGCTGTACAAGTTTTCGTATCGTGAAAATAAATAAGTTATAGTCAACAAATTTGAGCAAAGGTAATCAAATTTTAACGAAAATTCATTAAAGACTCAAATTTTTAAATTTTGATAAAATTTTATAGAGACTTGTCGTGAGGAAGTGTGGTGATTATCCGTATCTTGAAGAAAAAATAATAATAATAATGAATCAAACAAAAAAGGTGCATTTCAAGGAAGGTAAACCGGATATTCACGTGATACGCGTGTGGGATTACGCGAGCCGTGCAGCACGACGTGGAGAGTGGGAGCAAGCGGCTCGTGACAGAGAGAGATTTAAAATGAGAGTGGAAAGAATGAAGATTATTTTGGAACCTATAATTATGAAAAAATTGACGACCACTTAATAAACAGAAAATAAATTTATTATTCTGTTATATTAATTTTAATTTCAATAAATTATGAAATTTATTACAAAATTGTTTTTGTCTTAATTCTATAACCTATATATATATATATATATATATATATATATATATATATATATGTACATAATATTTTTACTTCGGTAATAATATATCAACATTTATTTATTATTTAATTAGATTTATAGCCGTATGGATAGCTAATCTCGTTATTTACAAATCGTCTCTTTGAGTACACGGGCTCGCATATTTTACATTCAGGTCGTGTTATAACATCGTGAAACCGTGTGCGTCTAATAGCGTCATAGTTTGCAAAAAGTGGCGGTATTTCACCAGTAATAAGATTTCGTATGGAATCAAAGTTTATTTTCTGACTCACCGACGAATTAAGTCTTATACCCTTGATTTTGCAAACACATCCTTCAACGCCATCTGGTGTCAAATATTTATATCCGTAAAATTTGGGTCCACCAGAGACGAATGATGTGATGCTTGTGCCAAGACCATAACAGGCCAATTCGTCGGTCAAGTCACCCAAGAACGGCCCTGTTTTCGCATCGTACTCACCCACGCGACTTACATACACAATAGAGTCAGTATCGTAATACAATACACGTTTACCCAACGGTTGCAATTCTTCGTAGAGTTTTGAACGCGCCAAGGCTGTGGTATAAGCGGCTACGACAACGTTACATAATGCCGATGGCTCGACAGCCGCTTCTGTGTTGTGCCAGCATACGTAAATTGTCGTATCGTCGATCGGTAAAATTGAGTCAACCTCGCTCTCAGCACTACAGAGTAATTCAAACAACCTCTGTGGATCATCCACCACTTCGGTCTTTGGCATATTTTCTCGTTGACCAAATTTACCCCACAATGAGTTTAAACAGAGTTTTGCTACAGATCTCAGACCAGCGTTATATTTTATTCGATTTCTGTCTAATTTTATGCCCTCTTGTTGCACAAATTCCTCAATATATCGAGCAATCGCGTTTTCGTCACCGACAGCACATTCCGAAGGGTAACCCGACGCGTACGTTTTCTCAGCGAAAAATTTATCGATATAAGTTGGAAATAGACCACCCTGACCCGTGGCTTTGTTGTACTGAGTAATTTTATAAGACCATATTTCAAATATTTTTCGGATGATATAGCCCATCTGAACAGCTTTTCTCAACTCGTCAGCAACCCACGTACCGATAAAAACACGATCATCAGGATTTTCATGGTCACAATCTGCGGTATACATTAATTCAGCACATGTTCGACACAGTGGAAACAAAAGCTTATTATGCATTTTAACGGGGAGTACAGCATGATATAAATTTCGCGGCGGCAATACTTCACATTTAATAAGACCTTCAACGTGACTTATGTCATTCGTTTGACCCACCAGAGAGCGACACTCATCCTCGTCCACGTAGAGAGTTGGGTGACCAATGGGATATCGACCGTATTTACAGATATATGGATATAATGAACACACGTCCACGTATTTTATTTTCTCACCCTCTTTTGCATCGTAAATTTTGACTGTATTGCCCGTTCGCCCGCCAAAAAATGCTTCTCGAGGATTTAACGGCACGTGCCATTTTCGTGTCTTATCTTCAATGTACGACCGCATATTCTCGTTTTCCGAGTACTCTCGATCGAAATCACACTCCCACTTTTCGATAAGTTCATAACCATGGGCTCGTATTTTTTCCGATATCCGCGCGGTTCTCTCGAAACGTTCGTCCATATTTTCACCGTTTACGAGCCTAGAGTCTCGGTTTATTGTGTAACACCAGACACAACCATGCCAATAACACCCGTGAAATTGTAAAACGATTTTCTTTCCATTTTCAAGTACGCAATATCCGTCCACTAGAGGGCCTTCGGGAAGCCTCTTTTCTCTTGCACGAACGGTATACTGAATTTGTCGATTCAGCACATTTTCCATCCAGCACAACCATCGCATCGCCTTCATAGACTGTTTATTTGCTTGTCTATAACCACCTTGAGGTATAATACCTATTGTATCTTTTTGTAAAAATTTTTTTCTATACACACGCATGCAAGAAGATGCGATGGTGGCGCACTCTACAAATGGATCTGTATTACCACATTCGATGAAGGTATTGCGAAAAGCCAGACATGCTAAACGTAAAATTTTTACATCTTGCTTACAGTATTTTATAATTTCATTTCTAAAATTAAATATATAATTTTCAGCTTTTTTTCGTTATACCACTGCATAAATTCGCGTCGCTCTTCGATCTTCATCGAATCTGGCGAAAAAGTGCATATCGGTGGCATTTCTCCCACGTAATTCTGATTTTCCGGTGTATTAAAAAGATGAGGGAACGTACCTTTCTCGATATTAACAAGACCGTAAGCTTTTGGTAGTGCAGCTAAACCCATATGTAGATAATTCAAACTATCTATGAATTTAACCGATAAAATTTCCATTATGATTATTTTTGACCCGTTTAAAATTACATTTGGCTTATTTCTGAGATCTTTACGTTCTGTTAAATGTTTAAGAATAAATTGTGCATCAAAACCCTGCGCATTGTGTGCTATACAAACGATTTGTTTGAAATTTTTTCTTGGTGCCAAGGCCAAATCGACTAGCTGTTTCACGGGGTCAATTTCAAACACATACTCGCGCATCCCACATACTTCGCAAGAATTTGATACATTTTCATCGTTCAAACAGTAACTACACACTTGCTGAACAACACATAAATTTGGTACATGCAGCCTTACTTTTTCAGCCTCACAGCCTAAAATGCTCTCTGATTGCTGAGTCTCAAAATCATAAAATAAATAAAGAATTGTTTTTTATTCATCATGAATCCTTTTTTATCGACAATAGGTTGCATGTAACAAAGATGTTCTATTGGTCTTTTACCATTACATATTTTACAAAATATCGTATTACAATCATGTGGTTCTTTATCGTTGATGCGCACTGTTTTGCTACATACACGACAAATTTTTATACTCTCGCATACCGACCGAGAACTATCGAAAGATTTTGAATTTTTATGATTTTCAAAACAAACGGTGCCGTAAAAATCTCTGCTACATTGAAAGCATTTTATTTTTTCCTGATTTATATCACAAGGAGGCTTCTGTAAACATTTATAGCATTTTTGTTCACATTTATGATTTTTCGTATGACTAAATTTTTTATTGCAAGGTATACAGTAGCCTCGACGCCCAGCCGCTGCGAGTAAATTTAAAATTGGCTGGTAATGTCTGGAATTTTCATAATACATGATATTTAGAGTATATCTAACGACATTACCAACGTCGTGTACGAAACGTGTGCCATCGAAAAGCGGTCTATATCCACGAGCAAAATTTTGAAATGAATAAACAACGATTGCGACTCCAAAGAGTGCATAATATTCTTGAAATAATTTAATCTCCTCTATACCACAGCCCGTCTCGGGTATCGTAACTCTCGCAGCTCTTACAAGTTTCAATGCTTGCACTTTCTGATATTGTGCTGTATGATGTCTTATTTTATTCCATCTGTCATGGAAAATTCCACTACGCGTTTGACCACGTATGGCGTATACGTGAGCAGCGACTAGCGAGCGTGGAAGACAAAGACTGTCGCTATTTTCAATATTTAGAATGGATTTCTTAAAAACTGATTCGCTAGTGAGAGACACACGACCCCGGCCCTCTGGTTTAGTCACAGTACTGACTTCAACATTCAAAACATCGTCAATTTCGAAACCATCATTACTCTGCGCTATACTAGCTATCAGTTCTAGTAAATCTACCGGTGAAAAATCACGAAGCAGTCTAAAAGAAATCCATAGTGACCCGTGCACAAAACGTTCAGAGCTTATAGTCATGCCAATATAATCTGATGGTTGTGCATATTCACACACGTGACGATATAAATCGTTTATAGCAGCCTCCAACCAGCCATATACATTTGCATTAGCTGGTGGGGGTAATATCGACACTCTTAATTGTCGCCCTTGAAGCTTAAACTGTTTGTAATATCGTGAAGTTTCTTCATGAATGGTAATGTGTTCCTGAGCAGAAGTACCATCTCCCTGTTGAAGACATTCGTCTACAATACCGAGCAGTAATATATAAAATTAATACAATTATAAAATTACATACATCTCAATAGTCGAGATCTTCTGTACCTGGTGTCGATATTGCAGATAATGTAGTTTCAGGTGAAACTATTTTATTCGACGTTTGTGCATCCTGGTCATTCCAGTGAGAACAACCAGGCAACGGTTCATTAGGTCGTGGTGGCGCTGTAGTATCAGCAATTACCCCTCCAACATCGTGTTTGGAGTACTATGATCATAAATCACGTGATCATCTAACGAATTTATAACTTCTCGTACTTCTTCGGTGGGCGGCAGTAGTGCAGGATCTCTCGAACTAAGCAGCTGTTCTTCTGCTGACAGAAGATTCATCAGTAATTCATCCCCACCACTGTCCTCCATCATGTTTTGCAGGTCTGAAAATTTTTTAATATCATATCTATCAAAGTTACACTATTTTAAACAAAAAAGTCTTATCCCGCGAAATTCTTCGACCATAAATAAAAAATCTATAGATTATTGATCCGATATTGGAAATCGATATTTTTTGTAAAACATATTTTTGGATTTATCATTGTATTTACAACATAAAAGTATTAGCTTGCAAAATTTTTTTGACCGTAAATAAGTAAGTTATCGAGTATTGGTCCGATATTGGGAATCAATATTTTTTTGTAAAATATATTTTTGGATTTATTATTTTATTTACAACAAAAAAGTCTTATCCCGCGAAATTCTCCGACCATAAATAAAAAATCTATAGATTATTGATCCGATATTGGAAATCGGTATTTTTTTGTGAAACGTATTTTTGGGTTTATGATTGTATTTACAACATAAAAGTATTAGCTTGCAAAATTTTTTGACCGTAAATAAGTAAGTTATCGAGTATTGGCCCGATATTGGAAATCAATTTTTTGTAAAACATATTTTTGGATTTATTATTTTATTTTCAACAAAAAAGTCTTATCCCGCGAAATTCTCCGACCATAAATAAAAAATCTATAGATTATTGATCCGATATTGGAAATCGATATTTTTTGTAAAATATATTTTTGGATTTATCATTGTATTTACAACATAAAAGTATTAGCTTGCAAAATTTTTTGACCGCAAATAAGTAAGTTATCGAGTATTGGTTCGATATTGGCAATCAATATTTTTTAGTAAAACATATTTTTGGATATATTGTTTTATTTACAACATAAAAGTCTTATGCCGCGAAATTCTCCGGTGGTAAATAAAAAAGATATAGATTATTGAACGATTATTGGCTACGATTTCGTGATTTAAAAATACATTTCTAGATTAGTTATTCGATTCATGATAGAAAATATGCATAACTTACCTGTAGTGACACGATGATGTAACATGAGATGTCTAACTTGAGGTGCATCTTGCATTCCTCTGCTCTTAATACAACGACCAACTATATCAAGTATCTGATTATCAATAAAAATATTTCGCTTAAACATATAGGCTAAAGTACGTAGCCCGCAAAGTCCTATGATGAATTTAATCTTTTTTAACAGCTCATTTATAGAGCAAGTTTTCAAATTTTTGCGCCATGCATAATTACAAAATAGTTTTATTTGTGGTTCACGAAGGAGAGCCACATTTAAAATAGTTATTAAGATATTATATAAGTCTTTTTTATTCATTCTCTTTTTTGTTATTCTTGTTCCAATGTTTAAACTCAGACTCATATCAGAACCATAAATCGTTGTCTATTTATACCGAAAATAAATCATAAATTTTAGGGTGAGCATGCGCGTAAAAATATAATATTTAACTTGTCGAGACCTGTAAAAATAATTTGATATTTAAACCTCCAACGTAGCAAGAAATACATCAGTTTTGTGGGAACCACTGAGTTGTGAGTACGAAATTCAATATTCTTAATAATCTTTAATAATTATTAACAATTTATTAAAAATCTCATATAAGATATTTAGTTAGCATGTACATAATTAAAACTCGGGTTGCCATTATTTCGCTTATAAGAAGGTGGGACTTTTTTCTTTAAGGCGTGCGTTATGCAATTTCATTCGTCTCTCGTGTCGCGTTATCAAACTTGGGCTGATCCTGTTACAACGAATGACTTGAGTGCATCTCTTAAGAACACCCATTCTACATCGGCCTAGTAATGGCTATTATACTTCTTAAATCTTTGTACTTTACATACTTTATACATACACTAAATTTGCATATGCACCTAATTTGCATACGTACTTAAACTATTAATAAATATCGATATTAGGTAATATCCTTAATATATAAATTGTGAATTCTTTTATTACATACACATCTACTGTCAAAATAACGGATGGTATACCTCTTTCTTTTTTATAATAGCCTGATACTTTTTATTATTTTTATCATAAATTATCGATATTCATTGCGCAATGATTGATAATTTATGAATAATAATTTATAAATAATAAATATCTTTCAATATAAAATATTCAATTTTGATAAAAATATATTTACATATCATCTGCATATGTATATATGTACAGTAATTATATACGCAACTTGGGCGTATTCACAATGAATGACAAAAATTGTAAAATAACGGATTGTATACCTCTTTCTTTTTTATAATAGCCTGATACTTTTTTCTTATTTTTTATCATAAATTATCGATATTCATTGCGTAATGATTGATAATTTATGAATAATAATTTTTAAATAATAAATATCTTTCAATATAATATATTCAATTTTAATAAATATATATTTACATGTCATTTGCATATGTATATATACACCAGTTATATACGCAACTTGGGCGTATTAACGGTGAATGTCAAAACACCTGATCGCAAGAGGTAGAATAGTTATACTTGCTTTTATATTTTGGACTCCTGATTCTCTTTATCGTTTTTGTATCACTAATTCTCTATATTTATTGAATCGATATCTTGGTAATAAATATACATTATATTTAAAATATAATAACCAATTCTAATGCATAGTTTATTTGTCCATTTTTTGCATATTATTTACATATGATTTGTATATATATTTTATACAAATTTTTGCGTACACGAGTGTGTCTTATGTATGTATAGACATACGCATTAGAGAGAGAGAGAGAGAGAGAGAGAGAGAGAGAGAGAGAGAGAGGCTTATATATATATATATATATATACACATATATTTTTATTTCATAATAATAAAATAGGGAAAAGAGAGAAAGAAAAAAAGAGAGAGAGAGACAATGAGAGACGTTTCTCACGCTAAAATTTTAAGTTTTACAAAATCAGTACCCTATACACTTCTTGTGAATATAAAATAAATTTTTCCAGACGGTGTTAAGTTTTTAAATTTCTTTAAAATTCATCTTTTCTTGCGAAAAAGGAATCAAGTTGACACGCGTAGCGTGAGAGTGGTATGTGACTTTTTTAAATTTTTGATATAAGATGCACCCTTAACATTCGTGTTATCTGTTAAATACAATTTTCCCAGACGATTTAGAATTATTTATACAAAATCAGCACTGTGTCCACTAGTTCGCAGTGAAATAAGAATATCTTTACCACCGACGTGAGCATTATTCGGATTTCATTCCTTCTGAAATTTGAAATAATAAACCTATTTTAAAATTATTTCTCGCAAAAAGTATCTTAATATCAGCTTCAGCGTGAGAATTGAAAAAAATATGCAGTTTTTGGGGTGGGAATTATACTTTTTATGATCGTGGAGTTGTGGCTGTGATCAGTCCTCGTCGACAACCAGCAACGACTCTTGCACCTCTTACGACACCGAATTCAAAAAGTTTATATTAATATTATTATTAAGTATTAATTATAGTATATATTAATAAGTTCATTATATTTAAAAATTAAATCGGCAATCAGCCTCTTACAAGACCGAATTTTAGTAACATTTTAAGTTAAATTTATAAATTAAATTTTAAAATGTTCGCGAATTTAAACGTAGAGTCACCGATTACTATCAGTGATGACGATAGTGTGATTGTTATTAAGGAGGTCAACCCAGTGGTGAATATTGCGCCATTAATTAACTTTATTAATCATGGTGTACCATTCCTATTACCCTTAAACCAATACATGGTCATCCACCAGGAGCCAGTGATCGCTGGTGATGGGGTAATAGGTAATATAAATGTGAATCAGGAGTTGACCGACAATGGTGCGCCGGATCAAGCCGGCATTCAACAAGAATTGGTCCTCGATGAGGGGATAATTTTAATAATCAAGAAATCGTTCTTGAAGAGGCGATTGAGCATGATGTCAATGATGATGCTGTACCGGATCAAGCCGGTTTTCAACAAGAATTTGTCCTCGAGGAGGAAAATAATTTTAATAATCAAGAAATCGCTCTTGAAGAGGCGATTGAGCATGACATTAATAATGAAAATATCATCGCCGAAGAGCCGATGATAGTCGATAATGAAAATGAAAATGAAGCAGAAGATTCAGGCTATGGATCGGAGAACGAGGGTAGTGACAGCGATCCTGATTACCTGCCCGATGCGGACGAGGAAGAAGAAGAAGAAGAAGTAGACATCATGCGGCAGTATTACTACGAGAGAAAACAAGAATCTCGCCAGCGTCACGTGCTAGGTGTTATGAAAAAGTACTGGCGCACCAGGGTACGCAAGCTTCGATTGGAGCGCGATAATTTCATTCGCCGGGCTGAACGGCGATTACGTCGGTTGAAAAATAGGCGACAACAAACAGAAAGAATCATACCGCGGAGGCAACGAGGCCCTGATCCTACAGTAGAAAAACCAAAGAGAAATTGGGATGTCTGTTGGGGATGTGCGAAGTCATTTTACAAACAAGGAATTCGTCTGTGGTCCCGATGCGACGATTGTGGACTTTGGTTGTGCCCGGACTGTGGCGAAGAACCAGTGCACTGCCAAAATTATAATATCTTGTGAGTGTGTACGTGAATATAGTTAAGAGAACGTGTATTATTTAATGTTTAAAATTTAAATTTTTAAAAATGCGCGTAAATATAATTTTTTATTTAAGGTATTTAATTTTGAAACATTTTAATTATTTTTTGTGTTTCTTAAAAATATAGAATGTCACATGGTGAAATTTTTAAAGTGTGTAAGGATAAAATTTTTTATTTTAAGTATTTTATGTTTTTAAAAATATATATTGTCAACGTGCGTGGTGTGTGCGTGAGAAGTTTATTATAATATACATTGTATGCGTGCATATATATATAAAATTTTTTAATTTTTAATATTGTGTATTTTTGTGTTTGTGGCAAAGAACTAGTGCACTGCCAAAATTATAATATCTTGTGTGTACGTGAATATAGTTAAGAGAACGTGTATGTATTTATGTTTAAAATTTAAATTTTTAAAAATGCATGTGAATAAAATTTTTTATTTAAGGTATTTAATTTTTGAAACATTTGTAATTATTTTCATTTAAAGTGTGTCAGAATAAAATTTTGTATTTTAAGTATTTTATGTTTTTAAAAATATATATTGTCAACATATGTGGTGTGCGTGAGAAGTTTATTATAATATACATTGTATGCGTGCATATATATATAAAATTTTGTGTTTAATAAAATTTTGTGTTTAATAAAATTTTGTGTTTAATAAAATTTTGTGTTTAATAAAATTTTGTGTTTAATAAAATTTTGTGTTTAATAAAATTTTTATTTTTTAATATTTTGTGTGTGTGTGTGTGTGTGTGTGTGTGTGTGTGTGCGTGTGTGCGTGTGTGTGCGTGTGTAAGCGTGCATTTATTTCTTGGGGCACCAATGTTCCGTCTCAACAACCCCTACTTCACCTTCTCAGAGGTCATTGACTCGCTGGTCAATAACCTTTGGGGTAGCGGAGTGGGGGTTTGTTGTGACGGTCCATGGTGCCCCAATAACTACTAACGAAAGTTAAGACATGAAATATTACACGATTCCTTACTGAAAGGACTTTGAAAAGACTTTTTGAAAGGAAACAAGAAAAAACTCAGAAATCTTCCAACGATTAAAATCAGAAAATAATTTAGAAAGATTTTCGGAATGATCTAAGGTATTCTTTCACCGAATCATTTCAAGATTCATTCAAAAAGCTTTTATGAAATAATTCATGTAATATTTTGGTAAAGTCTCAAGAAATCATACATGAAATAATTTTGAAATCTTTTTGAAATATTTCATGAAATAACTTATGATGAGAATAAAAGTTATTACATAAATCCTTACTGAAAGGACTTTGAAAAGACTTCTTAAAAGGAAACAAGAAAGAACTCAGAAATCTTCCATCGATTAAAATCAGAAAATAATTTAGAAAGATTTTCGGAATGATCTAAGGTATTCTTTCACCGAATCATTTCAAGATTCATTCAAAAAGCTTTTATGAAATAATTCATGCAATATTTTGGTAAAGTCTCAAGAAATCTTACATGAAATAATTTTGAAATCTTTTTGAAATATTTCATGAAATAACTTATGATGAGAATAAAAGTTATTACATGAATCCTTACTGAAAGGACTTTGAAAGGACTTTATGAAAGAAAACGTGAAAGATAACAGAATCATTTAGAAATATTTTCGGGATTAGTTTATAATTTATCCGCTTGATGGCGGTATCTCTTACTCGCAAGCGGTAAGAGTGCTTCCCGTTTCATATATAAGGAAAATAAGAATCTTAAATGGAAACTATAAATTGTTATGCGTGCGATGTCTGTGTTATGATAACTTCGATTTTAACCGCTGTAAAACTATTCGTAATCCTATGAATAATTATATCATCATATATCCGTTATATATATATATATATATATATATATATATATGTGGGTGTGTGTGTGTGTGTGTGTGTGTGTGTGTATTGATTCTAAATTGATTCTTAAATAATACAGGAAAGAATAAAATTTCTAGAACTTTACACGTCTCTCAACTAAAGACAGATGAAAAGATTAATGCATTATTACTAAAAGAATTCATGGATCCTTACAGAATTCTTTCATTGAAAGGATTCTGTAATAATTCTATGTCAGAGGTATATTTCTTTCAGAAATAATACAATGAAATATTTTAAAAATATTTTATATCATTCTTACAGAATACTTTCAATGAAAGATGTATGAAAAGATTTAAGAATTATTACCAAAAGAATTCATGGATCCTTACAGAATTCTTTTATTGAAAGGATTCTGTAATAATTCTATGTCCGAGGTATATTTCTTTTAGAAATAATACAATGAAACATTTTAAAAATATTTCATATTATTCTTACAGAATCCTTTCAATGGAAGATGTATGAAAAGATTTACGAATTATTACCAAAAGAATTCATGGATCCTTACAGAATTCTTCCATTGAAAGGATTTTTAAATGACTTGTGAATTCTTTATGAAATATTTTTATGTATTATTTTTAAAAGAATAATACCTCGGACATAGAATTATTTCAGAATCCTTTCAGTGAAATATTTCTGAAAGATTGTAGTCTTTTTATGAATCCTTTCAGAATCCTTTCAAAGTCCTTTCATGCTGTATGGGATACATCCATACATACATTTTAAGGAAGCCTCGTAATAGTCTTATTTTGCTATAAAAATAAGTTTTTTATCATAAAAAAACATATTTTAAAGGGTTACATTTTTCGCGATGTCGAAAATATAAGGCACTTCCGTATAGCGGTCGTGCCTAAAAATATTTAATTTACATATCCATAATAAACCATTTAAACATATAATAAACAATTTAAAATTGATTTTTAAGATACATTTCATAATTCTTTAATATTTTTTAATAGGAAGAGATGTTTCCCTTTATCTGTCATTCTCAATATTTTTCTCATAGAGTTTGAAAGATTTAAAAATCATATACATTTTGTTAATAGTCAGATATCTCCTCCATCAGCTATAATTTGTTGTTTATTAAAAAGGCGGATAATCTTTTCGAACTTTAAATGGGTTTTTATTTTATATGTTATTATTGTAAATTTTCAAATAGCCTTGCCGATTTCTTTGAGATAATCTCGTTTAAAGTATGATCACTTTGGGTCTCAATAAACTGCTAATTAATAAAATCAGTATTGTTTGTTTATTTAAAATTCATATGATTTCAGCTTGAAGAACCGTTGAGCTCTTTATTATTAAAATACCAATTTGCATGACATCTTAAATCTTTTAAAGTAATTAACAGAACGAGCAGTCAGATGAGATGCAAATTAGTCATTTTTCCGAAAGAATTTTCAATTTTTCTTAAATAATTAATCTCAATGTAACTTAAATTTTATGTTTATGTAATTTTTGAAAAATTAAGATTTTTCATCTTTTACATTTTGTAACTATTAAAATAGAATGTTATTTTTTTTAAAATTAATTAAAAAAATGTTATCATGCTCCTATATAACTTTAGAAAATGTCACTTTTTAACGGACAAAAATAATTCAACCATTCAAAGTTTAGTCAAAATTTTGTTTAATAAGAACTGAAAATTATTCCGTTCGTAGAGAATTATCAATTTTTTTGTTTTAGAAATAATAATTGATAATATTATAGAAATATATTCAATAAAAGAAAGAAGAAAAAGTCCAATTTTAAAAATAATAATGTGTTCAATGTAATTTCTATTTAAAATGCGCTTTAATGAAGTTTAAATTCATAAAATTATTTATTTTTTCAGGTAAATTTATTATTTTACTTATCTAAAATAAAATTAGAATTTTTTATATTGATTTTCTATTTTTATTAAATGAGTTAAAAATGTCATAAATTTATATAAATTTAGAAAAGGTCCTTTTTTTAAGGAACAAAAAAGGTTTTATTATTTGCAATTAAGTGAAAATGAAAAAACAACTATAATTTAAAATAATTTTTTTTCAATCTTTAATATCTTTTATATTTAGTAGGAAAAAATTACAGAACTAGCTTAGTTTTTATTTCATATTAATATAAGTTATATAGCCATGTAATATTGACATTAAAACTTTTTTCTATCCCCATCTGTAAATATATTTTTTTATATTTTTGAAATAAAATAGAATTTAAGGTGTTATAAATTTTTAATTTTATTTTTTCCGCTATGAAAATTGATCACAAAAATATATAATATTTAAAAATAAAACAAAAAAAAATAGGTGGATCATCGGGTTTGAACTTGCAAAAGTAGAGAGCGAGATGCGTAAAAACTTAGTGACCACAGCCACCGCATTCGTTTGTTGAAGAGGATACAAATTTACATATGTACATCGCCCCCCAAAAGATTTTATTTATTATTATTTATTTGTTTCATTACTTTAATGATTTTTGTTATTAAAATATGTATCTGTTTTAAATAAAAATATGTAATTAATCAAAAAATTTTCGGGAGGGTTAATCGCATTGAAGTAAAGCTATAAAGTATCGCGGCGAAAACAAGCTAAAGTGGGTTTGCCGTAAGTTTACCTACGCCACTGGAAGCCGCGTGTTTCGTGTGTTTGTCTCCTCCCCTCTCGCTTGCTTCTCTACGCGCGTGTAGACGTGGAAGGGCTTTGCGCGTATAGTTCGGGCATTTGTTCATGTGGCGGCAGTAGTTTACATTGTATTTTAACGGGTACACTCTTGCCTATGCTCATTGGCGATCTCTACTTTTCTCTGGCTCGACAAAGCTGAATAAGGGCACCCTGGTGATGACGTCCATGACAAAGCGTGGGTTAAACGCCCTGTGACCCTCATTGTTTTTCCGCAAGGTGTTGGTAATGGTAACTTTACGTACTTGAAGGGTGGAGAGAGACTCCAAGGTGTCCTCAATGCCACGATGGTAAGGCGGTTTCAGCGTGGTCTAATAAGAAATATAATCTTTATAAGGGAATGTCAAGACCCGTGTAATCGACCACACGAAGCACTGGAGCATGGTTTAAAAAATTTTGCAAGCTCTGCTCGACGAATCTATTGTCTTTAAGGCCCAACTCCATTAAAAACAAAAGAGTATGGAGGACTGGCTTGTGACGTCACAACTTGTTATAAAGACGATAACAAGTGTGTGACGCACTTTTCAATCGTACACGAATTTCTTATTCGTACACTTTTATTGTACTAACATTTATAGGTTAGGTTTTTGTTTAATAAACGAGTAAGCTGAGCTAAACCGTGCACCACAGAGACGCCATGCTCTGTAAGCTCGGGTTCGTATGCACCAGCTTACTCAAAGAATATTAGTTTTCGAAGATTCTTCCTGAAAAGAAAAGGATCAAGGAATTATGGCATGTAGGTTATTGGACCTCATGCATCATCAACTGCGCGAGATTTTACTTTAGTTCACGCGCTTTTAATTGTTTCTTGCTAGTCTCACGCTTCTGCAAGAATTAAATTAGGCTTATGCCCTTTTCACGACACTATGATTCACTAAAATGTGGTAAAACGAACAAAATATACACCACATTTTACACTGATTATCGATAAGTAATTAGTACTTAACTCGAAATGATTTTTATTAAAACATTATTTGTTCACTCGCAGTTAGGAAGTTGTTCTTTCGGCAAACTTCTTCACCACCATTCGTGAACAAATAATGTAATGAGAAAGCACTGACTCGGTAATTACATTTTATTTGAATCTTTATTTCTGAAGAGATGACACACGCGTGCGGAGCACAAGCTCTTCGTTAAGCAAGATGCTTCGCATTTTCGGCGCTTGCCGCTATATTCCTACTCTGCCGCATCAGAGTAGGGATATTATACATAAGAAAGTATACGCGTTACACTTAATAGTCGCTTGGCTGTCAAAATTAGGGGCGTAGCTGCGCGCTCGCGAACGCGCGTTCGGGTCTTTCCTATATCCCCTCTCGCCGCTTATTACCATGATGCTTTTCTATATGAAAATCATCAAGTGAGGTCTCAGGCTGATAGATAAAGTTCAGTGGTACGGTGGTCATGGTGTTATACTCCATGCGGAAAGTGCTCAAGGAGTTAAGCTCGGTGAAGACCTTCTCAGGGAGCTGCCACATCTGCATCATTGGATCAATGTTGGAACAATCCATTAGGCTAAGCTTAGAAATTTTGCTGTTGTCTTTTAGAAATTTAACTGAAAATTCTACTCGTAACTGTGAACATTGCAGGAACCTTAAAAAAGTGAGCACACTAGTAGCCTGGTGGCTGAGCCATGGAATCTACTCGCGCTTGTCAAAGTCATTCTCCTCGCGCTTTTTCTCCCAAGCGAGACAAACCATCGGGTTATCATGAACGGCAAGATGCATGACACCTTTAAGGCTAACCCGATTCTCGAAAACCTTGTAGTTTTTCCAATAATCAACCTTTCATAAGTGGAGAATCGGGACAGCATTTCCAGTGCCGTGGGCGTTACCACAACAACGCGCAAATCAACGCCCATTTGATACGTCCGTTCCTTTCAACCCGACGAGTTAACTAAATTAACATTTAACAATTTTTGGAAATCGAACACATCTATGGGCCACCACTCACAGATGGTGATACTTGAGAAATAAAATTGGCGTGCATCCTTGAGCATCCTTTGCCGTCCGGTATCGCTCACTACCCGAGTCAAAGTGCAGGTGGCCTATTTTATACTGAACCTCGCGCCAACCTTCGAATGCAGTGACAAGTGCCAAATTCGAATCATTGTCCAAGTGCTTAACAATACATTCAACAATTGGATCAAGACGCAGGTCAGCTACGAGACAGGCAGGAGTGGGGTCTTCAGAGACCTGTACCATCAGTTGTGAGCCGATGGTTATAGAAAAATTCCTAGCCAGGCATGCTTTTACATATTTTCTGCATACCTTGCCTCCACGCACGTTTTCAGAAAAAAGTTTATATGAAATAGCGTCGCACTGCATTCTAGTTGACAAGGCGAGGTTATCGCAGATCAACCGTGCACTACACTTTAAACCCTTTACAAAGATCGCGTTGTCACCCAAAACCTTCTCAGAAACTTTATGCATATTATAAATCCAAAGGGTACATACATGCTGATCGCCGATGAACAAGATGGGAAGGCGTCGGTCATAGGTAGGTGAAGCGCATGGGTAAGTGCGTAGGGAGGCACGAACAGCGGCGTTCATAATCTCTGTTAGGGTTCGCAGGTATTCTTCTTTGAAGTCTAAGAGATGGAACTCCGCCATATGAAGGTAGTGTCTCGTAAGAAAGCCCTCTGGTGTTGCCACAGTGGCATTAAGAAGACTTGTGCAGACAGAGAATCTCTGCGGAGACATCCTGTGTTCTGACCCAACTGCTAAGGGAAGACATGTATTCGAGCAAGCTGGACCAGCAAGAGCTAGAGAACAGACGGAAGAGTATTTTGATTATACTTAAATATTTAGTAAGGAGGCATTTAATATCTTCTAATTCTCCAGCAGTGTTTCGCTTGCGTTTTTTATACAATTTAGGAAATGAGCGCGAGGCTTTACATACATATTTTATAGACTTAATCACAAAAACTAACTTTTTTATTTGCTTCCCTATTCTCAACTGAAACAGAATCAATTCTCTTTTTTTTTAAGATGTTGGGGCTGAATTTTTCTTTTTAGGTACAGAGGGAGTTAGCTGTGGATGAATGATAGGGCAAGGATTGTCTTTATTAAGGGTGGGAGTCTCTGGTATCAAAGAATCATCTTATTCGCAGTTACTATCCTGCACGTTATCTTTATCTACAACAGAAGGCGGACGTTGCGAAGCCTTATTCTTTGCGCCATCAACGAGTTTGCGCACCGTGGCGCTTGTAGGTGAATTAAAATCCGGAGAAAGAAAGTGTTGCAGGGATCTTCCATATGCATTAATGTCAGAGTTAGAATTTATATTTGCATCTGTGTCGTTACATTCTTCGGTCAAGAAATATGCTGGTTTAAGATGTTCTAAATTTACAACGATATGTTTACCATTTTTCTCTAAGGTAAAGGCACGCCCATCTTAGTGTCGCGAGACAACCTTATACGTACCGGTGTATGGTTGTATGAGTGGCGGTTTTGCGGCTCTTAGTCTTTCGAACACGTGAGTGCAGGTTTCAATATCTTTAAAGACGAAAGGCTTAGCGAAAGTTTTATGTACTACCGGAACTGGCTTCAAATGCACGATATAATCTCGAAATTCCGATGAAAAGATGTTCACTAGAGCTGCGGGTATCGCGAAGCTGCAGAATATCGCCAAGAATAGTTAATTTTGTGCGATACACAAACTCTGCTGGACTAGCATCTGTATCTAGACGTATTCTAGTACGCAATCCTAATAAAACACTTGAAAGAACTTTGGTCCATTCATGAGTTTGTGCAAGGTACATTAGTGCAGCTTTTAATTGCCTATGCCATCTCTCGATCATGCCGTTTGCCTGCGGATGGTAAGCAGTTGCACGTGTCCGATTACAACCTATCAGTTCTAAGAGTGAGGTGAAAATCTGAGATTCAAATTGCCGTCCTTCATACGTAATTATCGTTACGGGTGCACCGAATCGCGCTACCCAAGTATCAAAAAATGCACACGCAACCACCGGTGCTGTAACGTCGTGCAGAGGTACCGCCTTTGGCTATTGCGAGAATCTATCGATCATCGAAAGCAGATACTTGTAGTCTTCACTCGAGGGCAAGGGACCTATAATATCGATGTGCACATGCGCGAATCTCGCGATCGATTTGATGAAGTGCAACGACAAAAACTTATTTTGGCGAGAAACTTTAGCGCGTTGGCAGTCTAAGCAGTTTTTGGCTATTTTAGGCCACAGGTAATGTTGTCTAACGAGCTTGTCGGTCACACGGTCTGAAGGATGCGCGTTGTTAATATGAAAAATTTCAAATACCTTACATCTAGGAATCTTGGGCACATATGGTCTTAAAGTTTGCGCGTCAAAATTGCGATAAATGGCTGCTCGATTAGGTCCCCAGCGCAGCTTAGTTAGGGGGGGGGGGGTACAGGTGAAATCTTATTTTTCAATAAAAAAATGACGTTTTTCATTTTTAATATTTGACTCATAGCACCTACAACATAATCCATACGTGATGTTGTTCAAAACCATCTAAAAAATCTATAAAAAAAATTTCAGCACGCAATATTAAAAATTGTGGGACTAGTAGTATTTTAACTGCTGCTTGGTTTAGAGGTAAATGAGGCAACAGTTAAAATACTACTAGTTCCACAATTTTTAATATTTCGTGCTAAAATTATTTTTATAGATTCTTTAGATAGTTTTTCACGCATTGATTATGTTGTAGGTCCTATGGGTCAAAAATAAAAAATGTCTTTTTTTTATTAAAAAACAAGATTTCACCCGTACTTCCCCTTAATTTTAGAGGGTGATTCGAATCCGCCATCGTCTATTTTAATTCGTCATCGCGTTTCTGATCTTGCAAAATCTCTTCAAAAGTAAAAAACGTTGGAAAATCAAATGTCGTGATACTTGCAAGGGTCTTTTTCACAAAGGATTCTTCAGTTGATGCCTCATTGTTCCAGTCAAAAGAGGCTGGCGCAATGGAGGGATCAATACGCAAAAGCGAATCTGCGACCACATTGTCTTCGCCCCGCAAGTAACAAATTTTCGTATTGAACTGCGATATGTATGTCAATTTACACGTGTCTAAGTTTTGCACAAACGCGTAGATTAGCGGTTTATGATCGATGAAAACTTTAAAATTACGACCCTCTAAAAAATATCTGAAATACTTTGAGGCTTCATATATTGCTATTAATTCGCGATAGTAGACACTATATTTTGATAACGCGGAAGTGAACTTCCTGGAGAAAAATGCTAATAGATGCCAAATGCCGTTTACATATTGCTCCAAGGGAGCACCCATGGCAAAATTCGAGGCATCCATGGTCACGCGTATCTCCGCGTCTGCGCAAGGATAAGCTAAGCTAGTAATATTAGTTATATCTATTTTTTTCTTTTCGAAAGCCTTTAGTGCGTCTGGGGTTCAACCTATCGGTGGTTTGTCTTTTGTTTTATTGCTTTTCATGAGCGCGTGTAGATGACGCTGCATTTCTGCCGCCTGCGGTGTCGCTTTTCTGTAGAAGCTAACTAGTCCGAGAAATCTACGTAATTCATATACGGTACGTGGTCGTGGAAAATTTTTGTTTAATTCGACCAGCTTTGGATCAGGCTTAATTAAGACCTTCTTTATCGATTGTGCGCCCGAAAAAAACTAAACGTTTGCCTTCAAAGCAGTGTAGCCATTTCATGTGGACAAGTCGGTCATGCGCAGTAACTGCTTGTCGCTCATTCGTCAAGGCTTTTGAAAAAATGATTAAAAATACTTAAAAAATAAAATTTTGAATGAAACAAATTTAGAAATAATATAAAAAATTGGTTTAATATATATTTTACAATTTTTTATTTGATAAAATTAATAAATATTATTAAACATAATTTTTGTTTTTATTATTAGCATTTTGATGATATCAAAATAATAAATATTTTCAAAGAATGATAAAATAATATTATTCAATTTGAAACAGCTAAAAATATTTTTAAGTAATAAATAAAAAATAATGGTATGGCGATAAACATAAGCGACGTCTAAGTCTAAGATCATTGATGCCTTCGTAGCTCAAGCGGCTAAGGCGTGAGGCGCGTAAATGAGTTCCGTCAGGGAAATGGTAGCGTGCGCATCGCTCTCGGTGTGCTCGTCCTATACCTTTACAATTTTTGCCCTAAGATTAATAAAATCTATCGAATTTTATCTGAAAGTGTATTTATGCCAATCCATATGTTCTTCAGCGTCATGTTTTCGATAAATTATAAGTATTCTGTGTATTAACAGAAACATTAGTGAGTGAAAAGAGATTGCGAAAGCTAGATATAAAAAAATAGCGTTGAAAAGCCAAGAATCAATTCCCGTAACCTCAAAGCGAAGGCGGCCAACGCAAAACATCATGGCGAAATGGGTCGAGCAACCCATAGCCAAATTATTTTAAAAAATCTACTCTCTCATCAAATTTTGTGAATGGACAAATTAAAAAAGCTTTTAAATAATTTGGATTGAAAAGACAAAGAACAGTTCAGCCCAATTTACTAGCAAAAAGATCATTCTGGTTATCAGATATGAATCTTAAATATCAAAAAGACAAAGACAGAGAACCCAACGATAGTACGATATCTCTCGCCATTAGCTCGGGCTCATTAGTCAGAGACATAAATAATAGTCCCGCAGACTGCACGGATATACGTAAAGAAAACAATAAATGGATTTTTCCAAAAAAATTTGTTAAAACGGCTACCACAACTTAAGATACACAGCAACAAGCACAATTCGATTCTATGAAATCCAACATGTTTAATGTACTGGAAAGAAGAGCACTCAGTTAGGAGTAGACGATCAAACAACCAATTCTTATTATAATAAATCTAATAATAAAAGGATCAAGCCACCGCCTATACATTGCAAACACAGTTCAGCTAAATCACTGATCAATGCCATTGTACAAGTAATCAATGAAAAAAATTTTATTTAAAGGACTTCGTAGAGGAGAGTCTGACAAATCTGATAATCATAACAGCTGATATGAAAATCTACACTAAACTCAAAGAGCATCTAAAAAAAATAGATGTGCAATTTTTTACATACAAAGCACAAAACGAAAAGAGCAAGCTTCTTGTCTTGAAAGGAATAAGCGATATATATACGCCTGAAGAAATAAAATCAGAACTTACTCATATGAATATATCGAATGTAGGAATAAAAAAAATTAAAAAACTTTAGAGCGAAATGTACCCAAAAAAATCCATTTACTAGTTCAGCTCAACTTTTATAGCATTCAAAAAAATATCACCGCAATAAAAAACATTTTTAACCTTGAAGTACGATGGTAGACCTTTAAGAAAAAAAATGTCTATCAATGCCATTGATGTCAGCGAGTATGACTTGCAAGCATAAACTGTAATTTAAAGTATCGCTGTGTCAAATGCAAGGAAGATCATGAGTCTGGCCAGTGCAGAAAAACAAATAAAGAAAAATCGACACCACCATACTGTGTCACTCACCCAATAATCGTGGCTGCTCTTGTATGAAATTTGTTCAATCAATAGTACAAGATATAAAAGATAATCGCACCAGAAATAGTTCGGCAAAGAATCATAGAATCACCACTCCATCTATATCATATGCTAACGTCGCAGCAAGTAACAACACACACACCAGCTCGCAGAAACCGCAACATAACACCGTAGCTCACAACTCTACTGAAGATGTCACCACGACACAGACATATGTAATCAAGAGCATCGAAAGCCTTTTCAACAACTTTAAAAGAACAAAACCGTAAGCTAAAAATTATATTTGACAAATTAAATTTACATTGAGAGTGATCCTAAATAAATTGATAATAATGTCAATGAATTCAAACATGCATAAACTGAGTTCAGCTGTAACAATTAAAGATTATCTTTTTTAATCATAACATACTGTAAAATATTAGTTTAGTAAACTAACGTCGAATAACATCCTATATTATATTAAAGTGAAACCACGTTTTTCTCCGGATCTCCGGTTCTCCAGTCCTCCGGTTCTCCGCTCTTTTCAAATGTGTCTAATCTTTTTTTAATAAAAGTAGCAATTTTTTTTGGGCCTTATATTTTTTGGGCCCAATAATTTTTTCTTCTCTATATTTTTTGAGCCATATATTTTTTTGGGCACAATAATTTTTCTTCTCTATATTTTTTGAGCATTATATTTTTTTTAGCCTTATATTTTTTTGGGCATTATATTTTTTGGGCCCGATAATTTTTTCTTCTCTATATTTTTTGAGCATTATATTTTCTTGGGCCTTTTTTTTGGGCCTAATATTTTTTTGGCCTTATATTTTCTTGAGCCTTATATATTTTTTGAACTTATACATTTTTTTGGGCCCAATATTTTTTTGGGTTTTATATTTTTTTGGGCCCAATAATTTTTTCTTCTCTATATTTTTTGAGCATTATATTTTTTTTAGCCTTATATTTTTTTGGGCCCAATAATTTTTTCTTCTCTACATTTTTTGAGCATCATATTTTCTTGGGCTTTTTTTTGGGCCTAATATTTTTTTGGGCCTTATATTTTCTTGAGCCTTATATTTTTTTTAACTTATACATTTTTTGGGCCTTATCTTTTTGAGCTTTATGTTTTTTTTGGGACCAATAATTTTTTTTTCTCTATATTTTTGAGCATTATATTTTTTTGGGCCTAATATTTATTTGGGCCTTATATTTTCTTGAGCCTTATATTTTTTTGGACTTTACATTTTATTGGGCTTTATATTTTTTGGGCATAATATTTTTTTGGGCCTTATATTTTCTTGAGCCTTATATTTTTTTTGGACATTTACTTTTTTTGGGCCTTATATTTTTTGGGCCTAATGATTTTTTCTTCTCTATATTTTTTAAGCCTTATATTTTTTTGGGCCCAATAATTTTTTCTTCTCTATATTTTTTGAGCATTATATTTTCTTAGGCCTTTTATTTTTTTGGGTCTTATATTTTCTTGGGCTTAATATTTTTTTGGAACTTATACTTTTTTTGGGCCTTACATTTTTTGGGCCCAATAATTTTTCCATCTCTAGATTTTTTGAGCCTTATATTTTTTAATGCCTTTTATTTTTTTGGGACCAATAATTTTTTTTTTTATATTTTTTGAGCATTATATTTTCTTGAGCCTTATATTTTTTTGAAACTTATACTTTTTTTGTGCCTTACATTTTTTAAGAATTATTTTATAAAAGATAGTGATTAGTAAAATTAGAAAAGATAGTAATTCGAAGATATCATAATTTTTTGCCTTATTTTTTCATAGTTGCTATATTTTTATCCTAATTTTTTGGGCTTTATTTTTTCAGTCTTTTTTTCGGGTTTTATTTTCTATTTAATTTTTGGGCTCAATCAATAATTTATTTAGTCATTCATATGGTTTTTTTTGCATGTGACATATGTCAAGTCGGCATTTTTTGCTTTATTACAATATTTTGTATGTTTTTGTTGCTTTAATTTTTGTATTTTTTACATATATGACTAGAGGAACCGATTATATTTTTGAAGGGTAAATGAGTAAATAAATTCTTATAAGCATTTACTATAAGTACCAAACTAGGTCTCTATCTCTCTGTCTTGCTCTCTTACATTCTCTCTCGATTTCCTACGTTTTCTCACGCTTTCTCATGCTTTTTCTCGCATTCCCACTTCTTGCTCACTTACGCTTCTTTTTGTTCTCTCATGCATTCTCTTTCTTTCTATCTCATGCTGTCTTTTTCGCTTGCCGTGGCTTTTTATTTTTTCTTTGTTCTTTTTCTTACTCTATTTTGCTCTTCTACTTTTTTTACAGCTTTTTGCATTTTTGTCATCTCTTGCATTTTTATTTTTTACTCTAATAAAGCATTTTATCCAAGCCTGTTATTTTTAAAGAATTCGTCAGTGGAGCGTTTTTTTTTAAATTTTTTTATAACAGGCTCCGCTTCAGATGCTTATTGGCACAATATTTAGCAATAATTATTAACCAGTTGATTTGACTGTGTATCTTTATGTGCAGCCAGTACAACAGCGCATCCCCATATGCAGCCGATTCAACAGCGCATCTCCATATGCAGCCGATTGTACTGTGAATTTTTAAATGCAATCTATATTACTGCGCATTTTCGTGTACAGTCAATTCATCAGTGCTTTCTAAAATGCATCATGATTTTGAATATTATATCAAATATTATTATATTAGATATCATAATATCTTTATTATATAAATATTGACAATTTTATTTATATTTCTTTATATACAATGTTTTTTTGTATAAATTATGTCTTGATCATTCGTATTTTCTTCGTTGACTATTGCGCTTTTGCTTAAAAATAATTTTAAATTATTTTTATGTTTTGTCCTTGAAAGGGCAACATATAATTGTCCATGACTAAAAACGGGTGATGGCAAATATACACCAACTTTTTCATAAGATTGTCCTTGGGATTAATTAACAGTCATTGCAAAACCTAATCTAATAGGAAACTGTTTTCTTTGCATGTTAAAAGGGATATTCTTTAGATGGAGATAAAATTATTCTTGGAATAAAAACTAATTTACCTTTGTTTTTTCCACTTGCCAATTCAGCTTGGATAGAATATCTTAGTAGGTTTTTTACTATTAACCTTGTCCCATTACAAAGTCCCTCATTTACATTCAAATTTCTCAAAAGAATTATAATAGCTTCTACTTTTTAATGTAATTTACGTGGTGGAAGTCCATTAGGAATTAACGTATTTAAAAATTCTGTAGGTAATATAACATTTAAATCTTCTTTGTTATCATCTTCGGCTGTATCAATACTTAAATATTCAACATGGTCTTCTAATATAATATTCAAAACGTCGTTATTGATTTGAATAACATCATTATTTTTAGGAGCCAAAATAACTTTATCTATTAGATTTTCACTATTTATTTTTATTTTATTTCCAAATATTTCTTCGACAAGATGTTCTCTAATGATAAGATTTTCTGGTATAGCACTTAATTCACTATCATCTTCAAAAAGATTACGACGTTTTCCTTCTCCGATATCCAATAATCATTGTTTGAAATTATTATCATTATCTGAAACTCGCAGATTTTCACTTAATGTCGAACGCATAAAATTTTGTCATAATAAACTAAATTTAACCGAATTTTCTATAATATTAAAACGACTTCCATGTCGAATAATTGGTAATGTTTGCCTAAAATCTCCTTATACAATTACAGTTTTACCACCGAAGGGTTGGTGTTGTACATCGCATAAATCTTGAAAAAGACGACCAACTGCCTCAAAAGCAAATTTGGAAGTCATAGATATTTCATTCCAAATTATTATTTGTGTTTCCTTTAATTTTTTTCCTTCTGCAGAGTTAGGTTTAACATTACATGTTGTGCAATCTGTTATATTCAATGGTAGTTTAAATGTTGTGTGCACTGTTTTTCCATCAATCAATGAATTCGCTGCTATACCTGTCCAAGCAACACATAAGTAACGTATATTATGATATTTAAAATAAGCTATTAAAACGTTCAGTAAATAACTTTTTCCTGTTCCACCTGGTCCATCAATAAAAATACATTTTTGTTTATTTTGATTTAAACTTTTTATAGTAGAGTCAAATATTTGTCTTTGTTTCTCTTTTAAGGAATTGATTTTTGTTTTCAACTTATTTAGAATATCATCATTATAATTTAAAATTTTTTCATCATCATTATCTTCTATGTATGTGCTTATGTTAGGTAAATTAAAATCATTTAAAGAAAATCTATTAATATGTAAATTATTTTGAATAACATTTAATGTCAATATTTCGCCTATATCTTTTTCGTATTTAGGATGATAAAACTTATCTTTATATTTTTCGTATGAATCTCGTGCATTTATGGGATTATGAAAAATGCAAATGAAAGCGAATAATTCACAATGAACATGAGGGAATTCTGTTAATGATGCTTCCTCTAAACATCGGTCCCATTCTTCATCTTCATTAATTAATTGTTCAGCTTTAGCTGCTTCATAAAAAGAAGTATATATTACATTATCAATAGTACGTAAATCTTCAAAAGATGTGGCGCCTTTAACATGTAATAGTATTAATCTAATAAAGTAGCGTTCTCTATCTTTTGGATTTACCAAATACATTCTACTAAGTATTGGTTTCCTTATTTTTTTTCTTTTATTCTACTTTTTTAGTTTTTCGTCAAATGTATAAAAATGCGGTATTTCTGTATACAAGTAATCTCGAACTTCTAAATCTTCTCGATTCAATTCGACATTTGCTGTTAATGTTGTTCCCACATTTTTCTGCATGATCGTTTCTTCTTTTCCTTCTTTAAAAAATACATTTTGTTGATTTTCTTTATGAACGCTTAGACGTTAGTAGATAAGCTATAGGCATACTGGATCAGGTTCATTCTGGATCACCCCCTCTCTCCTCGAAGTGATCCAGAATCCGTACGCATTGTAGATCAACTCAGTGATCTATAATCCGAACGTGATCCAGAATGCCTATAGCGTTTTCTACTATTTTTTTCTTTAATTTTTTTTTTTTCTTACAAATGATTTTGTGAGAGATAGAATAATTTCATGAGTTTGACATTGTGTAGTGCACAGACAGTTTTATAAATTGGATTATGGTTTGTGCATATGGTAACACACTTGAAAGATGGTTTTGATGGATAGCCGTATTGATTGATGTTATAAGCAGGAAATTTGAATCGTAACAGCCATTTACGTTTGAATTCATTCAGAACAAAAATTTTAGTAGCATCATGTAAATATACACGAAGTAAGTTTGCAATTGGAGAGTAGTCAAGCCCATCAGTATTCCAAGCTATTCCGTGATTATGTTTGAGACGAATGTTTTCTTCTTGTAATTCGTCAGAGAGCCTTTTCCATGAAAAAGGTTTTTTGAATAGATGAACGATAGGATCACCACTGTCGTTGAGAGAAATGATTGCTATTTCCTTTAGAACATATTCACCACCCATTTGCTTAAAACCAATCATGTCTACCGCATATTCCATTTCGAAATATAAATTTTTTTTTACGTAAAAGTGAAGATAATTCAGACAAGCTTCCGAACATCTCCACTAATAGGATTGTACTGAATGATGCGATCGTGTAAGATCATGCAATAAGCTGAAGTATTAGCTGGAAAGTCAGTTTGAGACTTAAATTCTAGACGTACATCGACAGGAGCGCTCTTTAGAGATTCGTTTTGTCGTGAACAGTCAATAACTATGAGTGGTTCAAAGTTGATAAACTGAGACTTTGTCAACAATGGCTGTGAATCTCTTCCTTAATAGCTTTTCTGAAAATTAGCATACATATCATAGAGAATAGCAAATTGATTCTTAGATATGTCAAGATTGAGATTACTGTACGGATAATATTGCGAATTTAAGAAAAGTCTCACATTACTAATATTACAGTGGTCGAAGCGACTGGCATTTTTAGATCTTGAACCTTTTTTTCCCGATTGTAATCCAAGAATCACGAAACGTGGTTTCTCCAATTGATTTGAAGTTTTTACCGTCCAGACGCGTTTATTTGTTGTTGGAAGAAGAGGATATTCAAATAACTCCCATGAACGAAAACTCATAGAAATAGGATTATCTTTGCCAATGAAATTTAACAGCTGGATTTTTTGTTTATCTGATGCAATAACATATGGCATTAACCACTCTATCTTTGATATTTTTATTTGATAAGGTTCATATGTGGTTGCATTGTTGGCTACAGTACCTTCCTGTATTATAGCATTCAGGTCATTTCTTGATCTTGTGAGAATGAGTTCATGCTTCATATTAATAACAATTTTTTTTTAATCTTCTGCGAAGCCTAAAATCATACTTAAAGGGATAGAAACGTCAAAATTTCCATGATCATCTACAATTGTTTTGTTTGCTTCTTCAACACCAAGCCAGCCTGCATTTTCTAATGTTAAAGCCTGATTTGGATTAAATGAAGTGCATCCCTTCATGAGACTACTCAGACCAACATTTTTACTTTTATCTACCTCTACAGCATTAAGTTCATATCAAATTTCATCAAACAGATGACAAATGCCATTGTTAACAAAATTAGTTTTAGTTAGTGCTTGTCCATCTGGTTTTGGTAATTTTCCACATACATGGATGTAACTACATGATGGTAAGAGGCATAAATCTTGATACTGAATAGAAATACGGATTTCATCACTGTTATTGAAACTTAATGTGAAGTATGGTTGATGTGCGTGAACCTCATAATGAGCAATAGACTCATCGAATGCGACACCTGATTGAATGCTTAGAATTTCGTCCATTTTTCTGAAAGCAGCAGAGAATGATACAATTTATCTTTTTCGACGTACTTTGAGACCTATGCTTTTGAGAAACTGGATGCTCTTCCGTGTTAACGGTTTGAGTACCTTTGGACAACAGATGGTGGGTTGACATGATGGCTGACTTATATGCACACTTGAATTACAAACGATTCCCATTATACAGATTTTATGTAAAGTCTAACAGTAATTTCCTCTCCTCGGAAATTCACTAAATTTCCGTCTTGATCAACGATTCGGATTTGAAGATGATCTATACTCTTAACATTGAGTAGTAAATATATGACATGCGATGGAACTTCTATGATTTTATATCCTGGAGGAACTTTTGGGAAAAACTCATGGATCGTGTGAACTTTTTTGTCGTTGATGTAAGCACCTGTAGTAATATTACACTCAACTCTGAGTGCGTTTATTTTCAATATCTTCACAGGTAAATCAGAGCTGTGATGAATGTCTTCATGAAAAACGCGATGAGTGAAACCGAGAAGACTGCCTATTGAATCGCGAGGTCTAAAATCTATCTGATGGCTGCAATAAATTTCACTTCTGAGAGTATTGTTGTTAGCTTTCAAGGAAAACTCGATGTCTTTAGATTTCAAATCTTTTTGCAAAAATTGATTAATAGCATCAATTTCATAACTGCCAGTAGGAATAGTAATAATCTTCTCTCCGTTTATATAAAGTTTATTATTCGAATCGTCAACATTGGGAATCGAGTTGAATGTTAAAAGTTCAACTAAACCCAAAACAAAATTCTGATGCTGTGGTAGTTCTATTGAAGGAAAATATTACGCTTCTAAGATAGAAGATTTGCCTGAAAGACTCAAAGTAAAACTATCTTCCATGACTGTTTGAAAAAGAATGATCCTGCTTGTCTGAAAACTCTTCTCTTATAGTCTTTCACACAAGAATTAAAGATAAAGATGACCACAAATAAATGAGTCAAAATTCTGATATCTTTTATAGTTGTATTTCACTTCTTTCACGTTAAAATATAACATGAGATCTATAGGGGGTTTAAGATCACCAAAACTATCAAAATAAATCACTTCAGAACCTCGTTTTCGATAACATACCCAAGTTAACTATAGCAGATTCGTTATGCCATGGGCCATCAGAAGGTAGATTATTTCTCATGAAAACACCTCGAAAATATGGAATTCGCATCATACGAGCATACTTTATAAGATCATAGTCAGTCAGTGCACGATTTGGCAAAGTTAAATCGAAGTTTTTTTTTTAACTTGACCATGACCGATATGAGGTTTCATAAATAATCCCATTCCAGTTTTATATGGTTTAAGATAGAGACCTTTTCCTAGAGCAATAGCTTCCATAGTTTTATTGTGTCTCTTACTTTCTTCATAATTTTTCTGTGCAGCTTTAGCCTCATTTACTGCTTTAGCTATTCCAGCAGCTCCTCCAGCCAGAGCACCAGTTGCACTAAGTGCTGCGAACAATGGTATAAGAAAAGGCAGAGCGCCACCTATTTTTGATGGAACAGGTAGAATACGTGGAATGATAATTTTTTTCTTACCGCCAACGATCTTGAGAGCTTCACGTGCACCTTTTAAAGCCGACTGAATAACTTTGCGAGAATGTTTACTTGGTTTTAATGATTTTTTACTTGCAGTTACTAATTTACTCAATTTTACACCCATTCCTGTCTTTCCTTTTAATTTCATAGCATTTGCAACAACAAAAGCAGTTGCTTTTTCGCTAAGACTTGCATTTTTGGCTCTAACACGCTGCCAAGCTTTATCAGCGAGCTTCATGTCAGCTACTTTTCGATCAGCATTTTTATCAGAATAAGATATGTCATGTTCTTTGCATGCTTGATCAAGTGGATTGATACCTGCATCACCTCTTTTTAGACGCTTTTTCAGTTTTGTTCCGGGACCACAATATTGATATCCAGGAATATGCATTTCAATAGGTAAGTTATTGATTACTTTATCAAGTAACCCTTTACCCTTAGGGTGCTCTGTGATTTGTGTACGAGCATCTCTCTTCGAGTGTTGATTTACAACTGATGATCAAAATATAAAACAAGCGTTTATATTTAGAAAAGGTCAATCTTAGATTTGACTTTGTTATGTAAACATGGATTTTACTGAGCGGAACGTCAAACTTCCCGTCGGCAACTTTGATTTTGAGAAAACGAAAAGAAAAGAGCGACCCGGAGAGTTACTTCCAGATAATATACGAGCAGTATTCTGTGGCCCATCGAACTGTGGAAAAACTAATAGTTTATTAGCTCTAATTACACACCCTAATGGTCTTAGATTTGAAAATTTGTATGTGTACTCTAAATCCTTAAATCAACCGGAATACCAATTTCTTCAAAAAGTTTTAGAACCAATTGAAGGTATATCATATCTACCGTTTAGTGAACATGCATCTGTAGTGTCACCAGATGAAGCCCTACCTAATTCAATTATGATTTTTGATGATGTGGCTTGTGAGAAGCAGGATAACGTCAGAGCTTTTTTCTGTATGGGGAGACACAAAAGTGTAGATAGCTTTTATCTATGTCAGTCATATGCTCATATACCGAAACATCTCATCAGGGACAATATTAATTTGATGGTAATTTATCGTCAAGATGATGTTAATCTTAAACATATCTATGAAGACCATGTGAATACTGACTTAACTTTAAATGAATTTCGAAATCTTTGTACAGAATGCTGGAAGAACGACAAGTATGGATTTGTTGTTATTGACAAAGATGAAGCAATGAATGATGGTAGATATAGAAAAGGATTTAACTGTTTTGCCATTGAAAAGGAAGTATAAATCTTAATCTTTGCAGTTTGAATGTAGACAGCATCTTGTCAGCATGCCTGACTTTAAGAAAGAAAAAAATGTTCTTAACGAGCTCTTACGAGCACGCGAGGCTATTAAAAAAAAATACTCTTTGTTAAAAAAAGAGAGAGATGATTTTGAAAAGGTTATTGGTGATACTTTAAAACCAGTTATTACACCACTTGAAAAGCTTGTCGATTCGACAACTGAAAGTGTGTCACGTTCTAATCACATTTCGGCCATAGACAGTAACAGAAAATCGGCAAAAAAAAGATTGAGATTTGATCAATCAAGTTATATTGTAAACGATATTAATAACTCGGGTTCGGCGTTTGATAATGATGCTTCTAATGGCGATGATTTTTCTCCGATAAATAGCACAATGATGAATTCATCATTCAATTCTGCAAATTCATCATTCAAATCTATATATTCACCATTTGTATCTGCGCATAAAGAAACTTAACCGACAGACTTTTCATCAATGCTAAATGGAAGCCGCAGCAAAATCGATAACATATACGGAGTGAGAAAAGTCAGTGGGGTATACATGATGGGTGATTCACAAATTCAATTTGATGATAAAATGATAAAAGTGAAAGATTTAAGTTTTCCTAAAAGCAGTGGTCTAATAGAATTGCTTTTCAAAAAAGAACCAGATGATAATCTTTTGAGTACAACAGATCGCAAGAACTATCGCATTATCCTGGAAGCAACAAATGCCCATAGAAAAAGACATAGCAAAAGTGAGAATATACGCTCTTCGAAGAGTAGAAAATATTCAAAAATCATAGCACCAATGTTCCGCAGTGATCGCAGTAGAATGTCTACCAGCGGAGGAGGTCTCATACCTAAATATAAAATAGCAAAAAAGAATAGTTCCATAGATCTAGTCTACTGGGATGATCTAAATGAGCTTGTCGAGAGACTTCGATTATTAATAGCCGAACGATCTGCTGGAAATAATAATCACAACAGTGAAATCCTATCAATCATAGAGGAACTACGTGAAGCTGGGCATATACATTGACGTACACAATTTTCAAATCAATAGTAGTAACATGAGTCTCGATGTGTTTGGAAGAAAACTTGAGGGCTCGCAAGTGAGTCGTGGTTCTCGAGGTATTGGATTCAATGTTACATCAGATAGTGATTTTGATTTAGAAAATAAGCGGCTTTGCAATATTGGAGAGGCTAATGATCCAAATGATGCCATTAGTTTGAATTCACTAAATAATATCCTACAGAAAGAAGATGATTACTTATCTTCTAAAATTATAGAAGTTGCTAAAGCTATACAAGAATATGAGAACAAAGTTGAAATATATAAAGCAGAAATAGACGAAAAATTAACTTATGTCTATGATATGACTCAACGAAATTTTGCAAGTATTGAATATATAATTAAAGAAATGAATAGACAATCGGATATTGCTAAAGTTGAAGTTTAAGATGGAACGTCAAAGAGTAGTTGAAGAGCTACACAAGCCAGCACGTCGAAGGTACAAGCGAAGAAAATATGACATACGCGGATTAGATGAGACTTGGCAAGCTGACCTTGTAGAAATGATACCTTATTTTAAGGAAAACAAAGGTTTTCGCTACTTACTAACTGTCATAGATATATTTTCAAAGTATGCATGGGCTGTACCAGTCAAATCGAAGAGTGGCAATGATGTTACTCTAGCTATGAAGTCAATATTAAAACAAGAACGGGTGCCATCGAATTTACAAACTGACCAAGGAAAAGAATTCTACCATTCAAACTTTCAGAATCTTATGAAAAAGTACAAGATAAATCACTACTCTCCACATAGTAATCTTCATGCAAGCATATGTGAACGCTCTAATAGAACTTTAAAAAATGCAATGTGGTTAGAATTCAGCAAACAAGGAAGTTATAAATGGTTGGATATTCTGCCTGAGTTAGTGAAAGCATACAATTCAAGAAAACATTGGACAATAGGAATCGAGCCTGAAAACGTTACGAAGGTAAATGAAAAAGAAATCAAGAAAAATTACCCAACTGAAAAAAGACCTGTGAAAAAACCAAAATTCAAAGTAGGAGATAAAGTGCGAATAAGTAAGATAAAACAAGTTTTTAAAAAAGGTTATACACCAAATTGGTCAACTGCAATTTTCACAATAACAAGAGTTGTAAAAACCAATCCCATAACTTACCACGTCAAAGATTATTATGATGAACCCGTCTCTGGCGGCTTTTATGAAACGGAAATTCAAAAAACTATGTATCCAGAAATTCATATGGTAGAAAAAGTTTTAAAGAAAAGTGGTAAACGTGTATATGTTAAGTTGTTAGGACTAAATAGCAAGCACAATAGTTGGATGGATAAAAATGAGATTATTTGAATAAGCTAAGATGTATTTTACAACGTATTTCAGTGTAATAAATAAAAAAGAAGAAAAATTTAATTTTATTATGTTCATTAATTTAAGTTATATATAAAATATTTTTATTATTCAAATTTTCTTTTTATGATTCAATATAAATGTAATAATTATAAGTGGTGGTGATAAATAAAAACAATTATATAATGTTTAATAACTTTCATTTATTCATGTATTCTTATTATGTACAATTTACAATAAATAGTTTGAAAAATAATTTGACGAGTATATTTTTATTTATTTTAAGCCCGATCGAATTTAAAAGAAGATCCTCCCAGGTATATTGCAATCAAACGCAGTTTATTTGCATTATCACAGAGATTGTAGAAAAATTCTTCATCTTTTAGAATTGCAGATGAAATCTTCTCTGGTAAGAAGACTTGGAAGCTTTGGTCGAAATCTGCTACGACCTTGGTTCCAAATCTTGTCTTGACTTGTTTCAGTGCAGTCACCATGTACTGCTGGTCTTTTTCTAAGTCTGTGACTTTCTTCCTTGGCAGGAAGTCGCTTCCACCAATCTTGTTTAGTGCAGATAAATCCATTCTGAAAACAAGAAAAAGTAAAAAAAATTAAAAATTTCTGTTAGAGAAAAATTTTAATGAAAAAAAATAATATTTTTTGGTAAAAAAATAAATTTTAACTCACTTAAAAAGTTAATCGATTTTAGATTTCTTTGTGCAAGGTTGATCGTCCTCAAGCTCTTCGATTACTTAAATGCGCTCCTCATTGTGGTCCGTTGGTTGATATAGCCCATTCCCCACTTCGATGTCTGCCCTTCCCATTGCTACTCGTCATATATCCTTTTTTTCTCCTTCCTGGGAACTTGCCCCCTCCATTGATGGATGCCAGTCATTCATGAACTCCTCTAACACATCATACTCAATGATAATTTGCTCGCCTTCATAAAATGACATCCCCACTCGTTCTGCACTATTTTCATTGGCGGCTTCATCCCTTCTCTCGATTTCCCTCTCTCTTTCATTCTCTGTAGCATCAATTTCCACTCGTGTATCTCCCCTCCTCATTTCTACCTCCCGTTTTTTTTCTTTTTTTCAGCAGCCATTTTTCTTGCATATTCCCTCTCTACTTCAAGTGCAGCTTGCGCCATCTGTATTTCTGAATTCCATTTTGGTTTTCTTAGTATTTTTTAACTTTTCTATATATTTAGTTGGTTCAGAATCTTTTAATTTTATATAAGCTTCTTTCTTACGTGAAGCCTCATTCGCAGGTATTTGTTCCAATTCATCATTACTTTTTTGCCTTTGATTCCATTTTGATTTTCTTAGTATTTTTTAACTTTTTTATACATTTATTTGGTTCAGAATCTTTTAATTTTATATAATCTTTTTTTTACGTGAAGCCTCATTCGCACGTATTTGTTCCAATTCATTATTACTTTTTTTTTCCTTGGATTCCATTTTATTTTTTTTAGTATTTTTTGACTTTTCTATATATTTATTTGGTTCAGAATCTTTTAATTTTATATAAGCTTCTTTCTTACGTGAAACCTCATCAGAACGTATTTGTTCTAATTGATCATTACTATTCATTTTCTTGAATTCTAATTTCGTTTTCTTAGTATTTTCTAACATTTCTTTATATTTATTTGGTTGTCCCATTTTCATTTTTAAATAAGCTTTTTTCTTTCGTAAAGCATCATTGACACATTTTTGTTCTAATTTTTTATTTTTTTTCCTGCATTTTTGTAATTCTCTGTTTTATTGCATTTTTTCGATATTCATTCGATTTTTCTGTCACCTTTTTTTTAATCAGTTTTGTTATACATGAAGATTCCTTGTTATCTATTTCTTTTAATTCTTTTCTTCGTTGATTTAATTCAATCTCATTATTCCTAATTTTATCATCGTTATAATTTATGCTAATATCATCAAAATCCATTAAATAATCATTTTGTCTTAAAAAATTTTTTTCTGAAGAGTCATTGTCAATTTCCATTGAAATTATTTCAAGATTAGAATCTTTTGGTTTACAATATATTTGCATCATTTTTTTTCTGCCAATAACTGCATTTGTAATTTCTTTTCAAGAAGTTCAATCTCAGCGTTATCTAAATTTAATGTTATTTTATTTAAACAAGTTTCATGACAAAAACTTCTTCTTATCATGTCGGTGGATTATTGAAATTGATAGTTGCATTATTATAATTATGTAAAATTGGAAACATTGTTATTTGCTGTGTTTCAAAAATTTTCAATAAATGTAATCGCATTGGCGAAATATCGTATTTTAAGGGACATGGACATAAATTGTAAAGTATTGAAACAGCAAAAGCAATTCCCACATAGCACGAAGGTTACTAGTAACTTGTCAGAAAGATTCCCTGTAAGCTTCCTGGAAGCTAAATAAAAGTTGCGGGAAGATTCCATTGTAATCTTTTATGTAAGCTTTATGGAAGGTTCAAAGAAGCTTACATGTGATATTCCATGAGGGCTAAATAAAACATTACAAAATAGCTTCCAGTAAGCTTCCGAAAAGATTACATGCAATATTACAGAACCGTTTTTCGGAAGATTACATTATATCTTGCAGGAAGCTTCCAGTAATATTTTGTGGAAGATTCTATTCGAACTTTCTGTAGCCTTCCATGGAATCTTATAGGAAAAATATTTAATTGTTTACAGAAGGTTACCAGTAACTTATCAGGAAGATTTCTAGTAAGCTTCCCGGAAGCTAAATAAAAGTTTTGAGAAGATTCCATTGGAATCTTTTATGTAAGGTTTACGGAAGGTTCAAAAAAGCTTACATGTAATATTCCATGAGGGCCAAATGGAATATTACAAAATAGCTTCCAGTAAGCTTCCGAAAAATTATATTTAAATGTTATTTGGAAGATTACTTTATATCTTGCAGGAAGCTTACAGTAACATTTTGCGGAAGATTTTATTCAAACTTCCCGCAGCCTTTCACAGAATATTACGGGAAGGATATATTAATGTTTACAGAAAGTTATTGCAAAGTTGCAGAAAAAAATACATTAGCTTGTAGTAAATATCATGAAAATTATTCAGTTGAATTTTTAAATAAATCTATTCCTTTGTTTATGAGAATTTTGTATTCCCGGTACAAAATCGAACAATTTTAATATATATCATTGGATTCCAACATTTTAAATAACTGATAAATTAATTCATTTAAAAATTTAATAAAATAATCTTCATGATACGTACTATAAGCTAATGCATTTCTTTTTCTAAAATTTTTCAATAAAATGACAAGTCAGGCAATATTTATAAGTACAGGTGTAGTGTTTGCCTTACATTAATTTAATTTTATAGATTAAAAATATTGTCTTTTTTTCTATTAAATTAATGTCTCATATTCTTTTTGATTTACAAAATTCATGGCAGATTATTTAAATATGAAATAAAACATATTTATAATTGTGTATAACTTTCGATAAAAAATTTTTATTATTATTGAATTCAATTAATAAAAAGGAACACAAGAAAAATGTTATTTTTTAAGAAAAAGTCGTTAATTTAATAAAATTTTATAAATTAAATACATTAATCACAAAGTCTAAATATCTTTACAATGTTTTGAATACATAAATTTGATCAAATGAAAGATTTTTCTTTAAAATAGCATAATATTTTGTGTTCTTTTATTAACTAAAAATTAATAGTAATAAAAAATTTCTATCCAAAGTTACATAATTATAAAAATTAATTCATTTAATTTGTAATCTGCTTTTTCCATATTTATATAATAATTCTCCATTAATTTTATAAATTAAAAATATAGTCTTTTTTTTTGTTAAATTAATGTATAAAGATATTCATTTTAATATGAAAAATTAATATCGGATTATTATATAAATACGAATAAAACAGATTACAAATTAAATGATTAAAAGTTTTTATAATTGTATAGCTTTAGATGAAAAATTTCTTTTGATATTAATTTAAGTTAGTAAATAAGCACACAAAACATTTTGTTGCTTTTTTAAAGAAAAGTCTTTAACTGAATAAAGTTTTAATAAAGATTATTGTATTATTTATTTAAGTTTTTTTAAATAAATTTATTTTAAAATCTATATAAAATGAATTTTTGACTTCATATAGCATGAAAATGCTTGTGTGTGAATAATACATGATGAAATGTGTGTTAGTACATGTACATATACATTTATCTGTATACATAAAAAATATTTAAATTTAAAAAAATAGTGAAATATATGCATGTGCAACATAATTTATAAAAAAAAAAATTATGTTCAGTCGGAAATTGAATTAACCACAGATATCTTACAAGTCCGTCACCTTCGATTCGCAGTTACGCCTACAGAGGGATACGCGTTGAATGGGCGTTTTGTCCCTAAGAGGTGAGATGATACCACACTTACTATATAAGTCGAACGTTGGCGGTTTTGAGGATGTACCCACAGCGCCTGCCTGAAGAATGTAAATGTATCTTTATAATTATACATAAATCCTAATATATGTGAATATTTATTGACGTATAAATATTTTATAATAGTATATAAAAAGTATGTTGTAAGTAAATAAGTGTTTTTCACGAATCAGCTTCCATTGAATCTTTCTGATAGAAAAGTGCGCGGGACATTTAACTCTTCCGGGAAGTTTCCGAACCTTTTATGGAAGTTTCCTGGAAGCTTCACGGAAGCATCGGTGCTATGTGGGTTGCAAAAACGCCGCAATCATAATTATTTGTTTGTGATTGTACTGTTTTTAAAACTATGCTTAATTCTGATTTGTCCGGAAATAATTTGTTTATATAGATTTTATGCTCATCTTATAAATATTTAAGATTGAAGCTGTCATATATATGAATTATTTTATTATTATAATACATGCAAATCCAGTGACCACTTTTGAAATTTCCAGAAAATAACAATTGTATAAATTGGGTATCAATAGGTACTGAATTAATATATTGCGGTTTTTGAATAAGTAAAGTTGATTGCATATTAAATGAGGTGCATCGTTTTAAAATATTATTAAATTCTAATATATGATTATCAGTTAACATCGAATTAATTCCACTATACAATCCATGTCCTTTAGCAATTAATTTATTTTCCTCAGACAGACCCATTATTGAAAATTAAAATTCTTTCAACATTTTTTATCTACTTTAAATAAACTTAGAATTCCTTTTTTATTAACTTATTTGATTAATTGTATTTTCATACGTAAAAGCTGGAAAACCAAAAAAAAAATTATGAAAAATGCTATGAATTATCATTAGAAAAAAAATTGAATGCTAATAAAATTAAGTCTTAGCATTAATTTAATTAAGGGCACAAAATACCTTTCACAAATCTTTTTACTCTATCTTATTTATTTTTACTTATATGATGAATATAGCAAGATGAACTTTAAATGATTTCCATTCCTTTTTTCAATTTTGCAATTTTCCAGAAATTTATAGCTAAGATAATATGATATACTATACAAATTTTTTTTAATTAGCTAATTTATTAATGAATATATCTTAAATATTCTCCGAAAAGTTTCTTATGTAAATCTAATTTCGTTTTTATTTTGTTAAGAGGTGGTTGGAACCAAATCAGATACTTAGTTCAGTGTTTATAATAAACGCTTATAATAATTTAATTACTCATTCATACGACAAAAATTAAGTCAATACCTCCAGTTATGTACACTCGACGGACACTGATTCGCGACCCTATTTTTGCGTCTTTAAACGTTATCCATTGAGTTTAGGATAGTTGCGCGACCATGTTTCAAAAATAAGTTTTCATCTAGATAAATATAATTCATCCTAACTATAAGACAAGGGAACATTAATAAAGAAATGGCGGTCAAATTCAAATGGGCATTAATTCGAATATAAAAAATGATAAATGATAAAACAATAAATAAATGTTAGAGTAAGTATATTTTTAAAAGCATTCTTTACATATATTATGTAACCATATGCGATGACAATCATAAGAAATCATAGCTTTTTCATTACTTCAGTATTAAATAATTGCTTATTTAAATTTTACCGCCATTTATTTATTTATGTTCCCTTGTCTTATAGTTAGCATGAATTATAATTATTTAGATGGAAACTCATTTTCGAAACATGATCGCGCAAGCTAACCTATATTTCAAAAACTCAACGGATAACGTTGCAGATATTCAAAAAAGGGGTCGCGAATCAGTGTCCATCGAGTGTACATGCATAATTTAAAATAGTTAAAGCTACAATAATATACAAAATATTATCGCCAGGCGAAAAATATCATTTCATAGTCAAAGCGACAATTTTTTGCATGTAATATATGTCAAGTCAGCATTTTTCGCTTTATGACAATATTTTGCATGTTTTTGTCGCTTTAATTATTTTATTGTATTTTTTACATATATGACTAGAGGAATCGACTATATTTTTGCTGTGTAAATGAGTAAATAAATTTTTATAAGCATTTATTATAAGTATCAAACTAAGTAACTTCAAGACAGTTTTTCTTAAATATTGAATTTTAAAAATCTTTAGTCTGCTTTTGAATAACATTTTTATTATAAAAAAAATTGAATTAAATCCAAGGGGAAAAGGTGTTTAGTGCCCTAAATTGAGAATTTTATTGAGTGAAATAACATAATAACTTATAATTATTAGTTATAATAATTTTCTGAACTCTTTTCACATTAATTCAAATAATGTTAAATATATTTTTATTATTTAACTCAATCTTGATATTATGTAAATGTTATAAGTATAAGTTATTGAAAGTGAAATATATTGCAATACAAAAAAAAAGTAAAATATAATTTAGCATAACAATAATTATGTCAAGATTTATTCAAGTGTAACAGTTAACTATTTATTTGTTGACCTTAAAACAAATCTATTGTTTCATTCGTCGATATGAGTACTAATTATATTGCAATATAAAAGAATAAATGAAATATAATTATATTGCAATATAAAAGAATAAGTGAAATATAATTTATCATAACAATAATTATTTCAAGATTTATTCAAGTGTAACAATCAATAGTTTATTTGTTGACCTTACAACAAATCTATTGTTTCATTTGTTGAGAGGAGTACTAATCAATTTAAATTACCTTATAATATGAATTATTATATTTATTTACTTCGATAACAAATATTTTTGCACTTCAGCTACAACGAGTAAGATAACAAGATTCTTTTTTCAAGTATCTTTTTTCATATCTTTCATATAGAGATACTAGGAAAAAATTATCTTATAAAAGCTAAGTATAGAATTAATAATTTCAAGATATAATAACTAGAAACTTCAAAACAGTTTTTCTTAAATATTGTATTTTAAAAATCTTCACTCTGCTTTTAAATAATATTTTTATTCTAAAAAGAATTGAAATAAATGTAAGGGAAAAAGGTGTTTAGTGCCCTTTATCGAAATTTCATTGAGTAAAATAACACAATAAATCACAAGTTATTACTTATAATAATTTTCTGAAGTTTTTTTACGTTAATTCAAATAATGTTAAATATATTTTTATTATTTAACTAAATCTTGCTATCACATATATGTTATATGTTATTGAAAGTGAAATATATTGTAATATAATACAATAAGTAAGATATAATTAAACATAACAATAATTATATCAAGATTCATTAAAAAAATATAGAGTCATTGCACCAATAAATGAATTGTTTAGAAAAAATTCATTTTGAAATATTTCTTTTTCATATTTAAACATCTTTCTGAAATATCAAACTTGGATCATATTCTTTAGTAAAGTTTTGAGAACTTAATAAAAAAAAACGTCCATTTTTTTTAAGTATTTAATATCTATTATACAGGGTTGCGAAAAAAGTAATTAAAAATTATTTGAATTACGAATCATTTTTGAATTTGTAATTAAAGTTTTATTTAATTAACAATTCTTTTTAAATTGATAATTCAAAATATTTTAATTAACAAATCAAAATCTAATCGTGAATTGAAAAGGCTTTAATTAAAAAATCAAAAGGAATTATTAATTAAATAAATTTCAATTAAGAAATCATAATGTAATCGTAAATTGAAAGGACTTTAATTACAAAATCAAAAGGAATTCTTAATTAAATAAATTTCGATTAAGAAATTAAAATTTAATCGTGAATTGAAAGGGCTTTAATTACAAAATCAAAAGGAATCCTTAATTAAATAAATTTCAATTAAGAAATCCAAATGTAATCGTGAATTGAAAGGGCTTTAATTACAAAATCAAAAGGAATTCTTAATTAAATAAATTTCAATAAAGAAATCAAAATGTAATCGTGTATTGAAAGGGCTTTAATTACAAAATCAAAAGGAATCCTTAATTAAATAAATTTCAATTAAGAAATCAAAATGTAATCGTGAATTGAAAGAGCGTCAGTTATGATTATGATTTGTGAATTCGAGGGCTTTAATTAAAAATTCCACAATTGCTTTTTAATTAAACGTACTAAGGAATTTTTATCATACATATGTATATAGAAAAACATATGTGGACGCGCACATACATACGCACCTGGGCTCATATATATATGCAACATTTCATGTCGACCCACACGCAAACATACAGACAAGTTGCTATATATATATATTTATACACACATACATACATACGTGGGACATTTCACGTCAATTAGAACGCACCCACAAACAGGTTTATATATATATATATATATATATATTTATATGGGACGTTCCATGTCGTTTCGCATGCATGCACGCACACGTTAATATTCATGGGATTTTTCATGTCAATCGAAACGCAAGCAGACAAAGGTCTATATATACGGGACATTTGATGTCAGTTCGCATGCATGCACACAGACTTTAATAAACATGGGATTTTTCATGTCAATTATAACGCACGCACACACAGGTTCATTATATGGGACATTTCATGTCAATTCGCATGCATGCACGCACACGTTAATATACATGGGATTTTTTATGTCAATTTCAACGCACGTACATACAGGTTTATATATATGCGACATTTCATGCCAATGCGCACGCACACACACAGGATTATATATATATATATATATATATATATATATATATATATATATACACATACATATATATACATGGGAGATTTCATGTCAACTCGTACGCACTCATAATCACAGGCTTTTTTATATATATGGGACATTTTATGAGAACTCTCACACACCTATCCGAGTTCCTTCAGGTTTACATATATGGGACGTTTCATGTCAATTTTTATTCATGCACACACACGTTAATATACATGGGATTTTTTATGTGAATTTCAACGCACTCACATACAGGCTTATACATATGGGACATTTCATGCCAATACGCACGCACACACACACAGGATTATATATGTATATATATATATATATATATATATATATGACATTTCATGTCAACTCGTACGTACTCATAATCAGAGGCTTTTCTATATATATGAAACATTTCATGACAACTCTCACACACCTATCCGAGTTCCTTCAGGTTTACATATATGGGACGTTTCATGCCGATTTGCATTCATGCATACACGCTTTTATATACATGCGACTCTTCATGCCAACTCATGCACGACCTGACAGACAGATTTTTGCACATATATATGGTCTATTTCATATCAACTTGCTCACGTTCACCCGCAATTTTTTTCGTTTATATATATATATATATATATATATATATATATATATATATATATATATGGGACATTTTATGACAACTTGTAAACACCTATCTAAGTACCCTTAGGTTTATATATATGAGACGTTTCATGTCAATTCGCATGCATGCAAACACGCGTTCATGTACATGGGACTTTTCATGTCAACTCGCAAACATGATATAAACATATATATATATATATATATATATATATATATATATATATATATATATATATATATATATATATATATACATAAGGGCCATTTCATGTAGAATCGCTCGTACAAACACAGGTTTATTCAAGTTTATATGGAACATTTAATTTCAACTCATACGCGCACGCACACGCTCACACATACAAACACATATTTAACTTTATATATATATATATATATATATATATACATACTTTACCTTATCGATATAGACAATATTTAAAAAATAGTTATTTATTATGCTGTGGTACCCACGATTGCCGTCTTTGGATACCTAGGTGTTAATGACAACTTAAACATCATCTACAGCTAAAACTTTTGAAATTCTACTTATAGTTTATTAACTACTTTGAAGTTGTTGCAAATGTTATCTAGCCAAACATGGATGTTCCGAGTAAGATAAACATTGTCTACAAGAATATCTTTTGAAATTTAGCCATTATTTATTAATAACATGTACGTTTCCCGAGATGACATCTCACAATATCCAGGTGATCCTGGCTACCTGGAAGTCGTCTATATTAATGAATTTTGAAATTTTCCATATCGGTTATGAAGTTTACAGGGATTTGCAGGGACTACGTCAAATGAAACTTGACTTGGAGATTCTTTTCAATTTCGATTCTAAGGTTGTTTGATTAGGTCGGAGAATACTCGGAAATAAAAAGATTTTAAAAGAACAATTGTTTAAGATTCATCCAACTTCCATGAAATATATTAATTTACTCGTAGTCGATACCCATACATAAAGATCATTCATACAAATCATCTCGCATATAAATTTGTGGTAGTATCCCTACTAATTTATGAATTTTTCGTTCAAATAATACTAGCAAAATTTAACTTCGAGAAAGCATATTACTATTGTAATTAGTGAATAATTTTAACATTTTTTCATCAAACATCATTCCGATATACATAAGCGTTATTATTTAAAAAATTTGAGAATTTATTAATCTTAGCAATTATTTACTTACCACGAAAGTTAAGAAATCATATTAGTTATTCATTTTATTTGAATTAAATCATTTAAAATCTATATAAGTCAAATTCCAAAGATAAAGAAATTCTGAATTAGTTATGCATTTACATATAATTTTTATTGAATCTTTAACATTTTTGTTTATTTAACCGAACAATAAACATTCTTGCTATTTACATGAAATCATGAAACTTTAATTTTTTACAAAAATAAAAAGTAATATTTTTAAACATCATTTATTATAATAGTATATTTCGGTACTAGTGCGATGAAGTGATTTTTTACTCGTGTGGCGGTTTGCACCCGAGCGAAGCGAGGGTGAAAAGGTCGCACGAGTAAAAAATCATCTTCTCGCACGAGTATCGAACACTATTTTTTGACACGACGTGTGAGAAGCTCCATTTTCGCACGTGTCACTTTGTACAGCGTGCGTGAAATCGAGCTTCTCGCACAGAGTGTCAAAAATATTATTTCTTTAATAGACATAATTCTTTGAAATCATTCGAGATATAATCTAATACTATTACAAAATTATAGAAAATGAAGAGATATTTTAATAGGAAGAATCATATTTCTGTCCTTTGCTAATAAGAAAATTGGTTTTTCGAATAAAAAAAAATAAATTAAAATGGACTATATTGACTATGAATAAGATTTACATAATTAGACGCATTTATGCATATTGTGTATGGACTATGGATACATCGTATATTAATTATGTGGGCTCATATAAATACACAGGTTCTCTATAGCTGTTTATGCATGACTTCTGAATTTTTTTCTATACGATGTGACCTAATATAAAGCAATAAAACAATTTTTTTCATGTCATTTATTTAAATTATTTATTTATTTCATGCTGGTAAAAATTTACAATATTATATGTGGCGATAACTCAGCCAATGTACATTTTTGGTTAATTTTTAATATCATGATTGCATATTTAACACAAGAGTTTGAATAATAACTTTCCAAGTGGCGATTACTCAGCCAATGTAAGTTTTCAGATATTTAATAATATAGCGATTATTTCATAATATGAAACATTTGAAAATAATTTTTTAAGTGGCGATTACTCAGCCAATGTAAGCTTTCATATATTTCATAATATCGCGATTATTTTTTAATATGAAACAATTAAAAAGAATTTATGAAGTGGCGATTACTCAGCCAATGTAAGCTTTCATATATTTCATAATATCGCGATAATTTTCTAATATGAAACATTTAAAAAGAATTTATGAAGTGGCAATTATTCAGCCAATGTAAGCTTACATATATTTCATAATATCGCGATAATTTTCTAATATGAAACATTTAAAAAGAATTTATGAAGTGGCGATTACTCAGCCAATGTAAATCTTTCGATGATTTTGAATATCGCGATTATTATTTTAAAAAATTTTTACCTATTCATATTGAAAAATTGCTTTTATAAAAAATGTTTCTGTATAATTATAAATATTCAATTATAAATTATTAAACTTTTTACTTATTCATAAAAATAATAAAATAAGTATTATTAAGTTCAAAGCTTTATACCCTTACAAATAACTTTTGAGTCCATTTGCTTTATACAGTACTCGTTTTTCGAATTCAATATCGGACAATCTATTTAATTTTGGCATGTTCATTAAAGTAGCATAAGAAAATAATCTTTCTACTGGAGCTTAAGAAGGTGATGTGGTATTAAATTTCAAAAATAAGCTTTTAACAACTGGCAAATTATTTAAAGACTCCAAAGACATCGTTTTTTATTTAAAAACCTCATTAGTTCATTTTCTTCTTGTTCTTGAGGTGCAAAAGCCGTGTTTAGTAATGCATTTGAGCTGTCATCATCAAAATAAAAAAACGTGTCTTCAGTATCCTCATTATCTGGAACAGCTGATTCCGGCTTTTTAGGCCTAACCAATTCTTCAACAAGCCATTTTATTTTTGCTTGTGTACTTTTATCAAAGCACGAAATCCATTTTGCTCTAAAGAGTACCCCCCGTTAAGATAGGTAAAATGCCCTCCCTCATATATTTTAAAACTAATATTTTTTCTCGTTTTTATAGTAATTAAGATTAGGTTTTGTTATATTTATAGTTTCCTAACACATACCCTAACCTCAACATAACCTAAAAATCACTTTTTTAATAAAATTTTTTTTTCATCTGGAAGGATGAATGATATTAATCCCGCGAAAAACATATGACTAGGTCTTAGCACTCTCTTCAACTGTGATTTATTGCGAGTCCTAGAAAGCAGTTTTTCTAACCTAAAAATAACATTTAAATCATAAAATCTCCGTAACTTTGCTCTGGGAGGGGCTACAAGTAATTTTCTGGGCTTAAAATTTGTATTTTTAAAAAACAAATAAAGTTTTTGATGACCAAAAATTCGATTCTGGCATGGCGCCATGGCGAAAAACTCGAAAAACCATTTTTTCATAGGTTTTCTGTCGGTTATTGATCTCTAGCAACTCACAAATCATTTTTAGAGAAAAAAACATAGCTTCATTGGATTCTACGTAAAAAAATACATTGAAAATGTGCATGATTACTTTAGGAATACTTGGATGCTGTTACAAAACAATTCAAAAAATAAAATAATTCTGAAATTATTACATATCTACTTTGCATCGTTGCTGCATTTTATGTTTTTATGACCTTGGTCATCTCTTTAGAGTCCCAAAGCTACTATTCAATGTATTCATAGGCAAATGACGTCCACTGTACGCGAAAAACAGAGACAAATACTAGACAGATAACTATAACTCCTATATATACATATATATATATATATATATATATATATATGTGGAATAACTTGCTATCCCTCGTATATACATAAGGAATAGTGAGTTGTTTTTCTTATACATAGATAAAAAACCAATGTTTATCTATTCCTGTAACTATTCTTTTTAGTGTTCTTTTTTAGCTTGTAAGAGACCTAACATGTTTTCTGTCCTCCATAAATCACGAACTCGATAGATTTGAACAATTAAATGATTCCAATTAAGTTCCAAATTCAAAAATTAAAAGATCATTATCTCTTTAGAGTCATAAAGCTACTATTCGATGTATTTACAGCTAAATTACGCCTATTGCACGCCAAAATAAGATTTTTAAACATAACTGAAGTAACGGTCGTATCATCTGTCTTTTTGTATTACAGTAGACTCTGGATACAAGAAAATCAACGGGCCTTCAGGAGAGGAATTTTCTGGAAAATTCTCTCATACAAAGAGTCCCCAACACGCTCGAGTCAAAAGTCATACCCACACCTACTGTTTTGTTGTGTGAGTTGTATCCAACATGCGTGTATATTCTGTCTCTCTCACTTTCATAGTGGTGGGATAACGCAAATACTTAGGCTCACGCCCATATTTAGGAGAAAGAGCTCGAAATCTCTTATATCGCAATCTCTTGTATCGAGAGATCACTGAATCATTAGAGAGACAAAGACGGAATAACGTTTTAGTAACAATATATATATATATATATATACAAAAAATAGTGAGCTATTGCTTCTCATATATATATATATATATATATATATATATATATATATATATATATATATATATATATATATATATATATAAAGAATAGTGAGCTGTTGCTAGAAACAACGCGCTTGATTCTCATATATGTAGAAGCAATGTATTTCTTATATCGGTTGCTACTCTATTTTTTGCGTATAATGGCCTGAAGACAAATCATAATTGTGGCAGTTCTAACAAAGAATATAAATGCTTACATAGAAGTGTACTTTCAGGCTCGAATTTATAGACCCAACACGATTGTTACTAAAACCTTATTCCGTCTTTGTCTCTCTAATGATTCAGTGATCTCTCGATACAAGAGATTGCGATATATGAGATTTCGAGCTCTTTTCTTCTAAATATGGGCGTGAGCCTAAGTTTTTGCGTTATCCCACCACTATGAAAGTGAGAGAGACAGAATATACACGCATGTTGGATACAACTCACACAACAAAACAGTAGGTGTGGGTATCACTCTTGACTCAAGCGTGTTGGGGAATTTTTGTATGAAAGAATTTTCAAGTAAATTCCTCTCCTGAAGGCCCGTTGATTCTCTTGTATCCAGAGTCTACTGTAATACAAAAAGACAGATGATACGACCATTACTTCAGTTATGTTTAAAAATCTTATTTTAGCGTGCAATAGGCGTAATTTGGCTGTAAATAGTAGCTTTATGATTCTAAAGGGATGATAATCTTTTAATTTTTGAATTTGGAACCTAATTAGAATCATTTAATTGTTCAAATCTACCGAGTTCGTGATTTATGGAGGACAGAAAACATGTTAGGTCTCTTACAAGCTAAAAAAGAACACTAAAAAGAATAGTTACAGGAATAGATAAACATTGGTTTTTTATCTATGTATAAGAAAAATAATTTGCGTTTCCTAAGAACAACTCACTATTCCTTATGTATATACGAGGGATAGCAAGTTATTCCACACATATATATATATATATATATATATATATATATATATATATATATATATATATATATATGTATATATAGGAGTTATAGTTATCTGTCTAGTATTTGTCTCTGTTTTTCGTGTACAGTGGACGTCATTTGCCTATGAATACATTGAATAGTAGCTTTGAGACTCTAAAGAGATGACCAAGGTCATAAAACATAAAATGCAGCAACGACGCAAAGTAGCTATGTAATAATTTTAGAATTATTTTATTTTTTGAATTGTTTTGTAACAGCATCCAAGTATTCCTAAAGTAATCATGCACATTTTCAATGTATTTTTTTACGTAGAATCCAATGAAGCTATTTTTTTTACTTTAAAAATGATTTGTGAGTTGCTAGAGACCAATAATCGACAGAAAACCTATGAAAAAATGGTTTTTCGAGTTTTTCGCCATGGCGCCATGCCAGAATCGAATTTTTGGTCATTATAAACTCTATTTGTTTTTTAAAAATACAAATTTTAAGCCCAGAAAATTACTTGTAGCCCCTCCCAGAGCAAAGTTACGGAGATTTTATGATTTAAATGTTATTTTTAGGTTAGAAAAACTGCTTTCTAGGACTCGCAAAAAATCACAGTTGAAGAGAGTGCTAAGACCTAGTCATATGTTTTTCGCGAGATTAATATCATTCATCCTTCCAGATGAAAAAAAAATTTTATTAAAAAAGTGATTTTTAGGTTATGTTGAGGTTAGGGTATGTGTTAGGAAACTATAAATATAACAAAACCTAATCTTAATTACTATAAAAACAAGAAAAAATATTAGTTTTAAAATATATGAGGGAGGGCATTTTACCTATCTTAACGGGGGGTACTCTTTGGGGTGCGTGAGTGCTGCTAATTCGCCATTGTTAATGATTTTAAAAAAATCATGAAATCTTTTGTCTCAAGCTTCCTTTAAATATTTCAACAGTGGCTCACACATAGACAAACTTTTATTTGCCGATAAAGTATTCCATTTTTTTCGGATAGTCAACAATGTTGGTAAAAGATAACCATAATGACAATCTTTTTCTCCTTGTAAAATATTAATCGCTGAAGCCAGGGGTTGACACAATTTCAAATAATCTTCAATAAATTCAAAATCTTTTTTTCTTAAGATTTTATTAAATTCCAACATGTCATGAATTCTTTCATCATCAATTTTTTCTTTTAACTAATTTCTTCTTGTTTTTTCGGTGATTTTAAACATTTCCATAATTGTTGGCATTTTTCCATGACAAATTTATGACACTTTTTAATATTTGGAACAATATCCATTGCGTCTACAAGATCTTTTGTTGCAATCAAACTCAAGGTATGGCTGGCACATCGAAAATGACGAGATAGTGTTATATTTGAAAATATTGCTTCGTCTTCTACAGGAACTACATTATCGTTACTGTTCATAAACAGTGATGTTTCGCCATCATTTTGTTAAAACTCTTCCATTTCCTCTTCAGAATCATTTGAATCCTCATCTGCAATAATTTTTATATAATGATTTGAAAATTTATTAAGATTTTATCAAGATTTTTCATATAAATTTGAAGTTTAATTTTTTCATTTTTATTATTATATTTATAACTTTTAAGCAAAATGAGCTTTTTTAATAAATTTAGATTTGTTTGATCAAATTTTGTTTCATGAGAAATTATAAAATCTAAATAAGATCTACCGATGATTGACAGTTATTACACTTTTTTTCTAATAAGGTATATAACTTTAATATAAATAATGTTCACTTTTATATATCCATAAAAGAAAATTCATCATTGAACAAGATATTTATTGAAACATGATACTTGATATTTTATCTGAATATTAACTTTATATTTGAATGTACTGTCATAAAAAACATCAACATTTTTTTCAATTCATACCATTAAATATTGACCCTATCAAGGTATTTTTAAAAAAGTACAATTTTTACTTTTTAAATTTTGCAAGTCACAATAACAATAAATAAATTAGTTGATTCAATAACATATACATATAAAAACAATAACCTTTAAATGGCGATAAAAATTTGATGAAACTTTAAGATTTCCATGAATAATTTGGTTACAAGTCATGCATTTTGCTATGATTTTATCGCCATTTGATTTCGTCAAATCTGCTTCGAAAAATTTTCCATCCAAATAACAAGTTTTACAGCAGACATCTAATATTTCTTTTTGCTCATCACTTAATAAAACAGAAGGCGCCGTTGAAACATTTGTAATTCCTGTAGAATTACTCAATCGTGATAACTCGTAATGGGTACCATTATTTGCTGTCCCCTGACTTCCATCATCATGTAATGGTTCACCATCTATACCAACTCTTAAACTAGCTAGCAATTCATCTGTATTATCTACTGAATTTTCTTCACTGTTCATTTTAAATCCTTAAAGTGAACAACAAAACAATAAACAACATAATAAAATACAATGTATTTATAGGTTTATTGATCCAGTAAGAATGATTTGAGAGTTTATTTTATAAATAATATTCTTAAAATTAAATTTTTACGAGGTCTAAAATTTGTAAAGTATGAATTTAATTATAACCTTTTAACGATAATTCAATTTTACAAAACCCAACTTTGTTAGAAAAATACATAAACATTAATTTCATGCACTAGAAACCGAAAAATGTTTAATTAAAAGTTTCAAATTAAAAAAAAGGGGCTGGATACGCTGTCTTTGTCTAATTAAGGTTTTCATATTTTACTCAAATATTAATTGTTGTGATTGTAAATTAATTTTTAAGTACAAAAGATGTGATTATAAAGAATATTTGTATAAAAAACTGGTGTGGCAGTCTTTGGGACTGTCCGACAAAGTGAAACTTCTTTACGAAATTATAGAACTCATAAATGTTTATTTAACTTATAACACTGTTTTATTTAATTTTAAAATAATTTTAAAACTAAATAATTATAAAATTAAATAAAACTAAATTCAAATAGTTTAGTTTATTTAAGGAATTTATTTTTTTAATTTTAAATGAGATAGTGTATAAAATTTTTTTTAATAATATTTATTTTTGAAAAATTTAATTTAAAAAATGTTGGAAAACAAAGGGGTTTACCATAAACCATTATAGAGAAAGAAAGAAAAAGAGAAAACGCATTCAGATCTGATTCTGATATTTGTATTGCATATATAGTATGCACGTATACATATACTATATCTGTGCATTTGACATCAAGTCAGTCCCGCCAATTTTTCTTTATATGTATTTAGTACCTTGATTTACATATACGAGGTGCTGACGCCCCTCATATATATACTTTTCCGTTTTATTAGTTCCGTTGCATGTACCGTCATGAAATCAATTTGCTCCCGTATAATTTTTTTATACGTCTCTTATGGGAGGTGTATACCGTCGCTAAAGAAGTTTTACTTCAAAATAGAAAATTTATAATAACGTTATTGAGAAAAGTACGGAATGCCAAAGTAAAAGGTTATGTTATACAGATATCTACGTTCCCAAATTTTTTCAAAAAATTGTCAGCCAGTTTTATGTTATTGTACAAAGATTTGCATTTATATTAATTGCGGTAATAAAATAACTGGTGGTCTATAAATTATTCTTTCAGTTACAGATTAATCATATATTTTCATACACAAAATATATACAAAAAATTTTATAGGTCTAAATCATAAAAGTGTTGAAATGAGACAATGCAAATTAAAAAATTTTTTTTTCTATGAATTTCGTAATGAATTGTTTTCTCGAATACTATAAACTTTAGATAAATACTTAAAACAACAATTAATGTTAAATAAATAACACATTTCGCAAATTATAATATGAAGATATTTGCGTTTATCTAATTGGTGAAATAATTGAATTAAATAAAAAAATGTTTTTTTCATGTTGAAAACACGTTGTTGAAAAAAAAACCAATAATTGAAAAAATGCACTAAAAAGTATTAATTAAATTAATTAAATTTCTTAAAATTACTTTTATACAGTTTCATTGCAATAATCAAGATAAAATTTTACAACAAAAATTAAAAAAAAAAGGGTATGCACTGATTTTCAGTAAATCTAATAATAATTTCAATACTATCTTTAATAATTTCTTAAAAAGATTTTAGAAAAAATTCCAGCAACCGCACTTTTCTTTTTAAATTGTTGTTGTAAAATTTTCTATTGATTATTGCAATGAAACTATATAAAAGTAATATCAAAAAAGTTAATTTATTTATTTTATACTTTTTAGTCTATTTATTCAATTATTGTATTTTATTTTTAAAGCATGTTCTTAAAATTTTGTATTTTCTACTTTTAAGTTGGAATTGTTTTTATTATCATTTAGAGTTACATTGCAACCAGACTTTTCGAAGATTACACTCAGGTACATCCGTTATCGGCGACTTGGTACTTCAATTCGACCTCTTCATCCTAAATTATTATTATGCATTATAGATTCACTTTTAAACCTCGAATTAGGTTTTAGCAGCCCCGAAATACCCCGGGGAACCCACCTCGACCCAGAGAAAGCCTCCCCACTTGTACTTCTTCGGAGACGACGTCCATGCGTATTCTGGGTAACGTGCATCACTTTGTGGCAATTGTTTAATCTCAAATTCCGCAATCCTGAAAACCCCCCAGAAACTCGCCTCGACCAAAAAAAAACCTCCCCACTTATACTTTCTCGGAGATGACGTTTCACACCCATTATCATCGACCTGGATGTCCAGGTACCAAAATGACAACTGATTATTGTATTGTCATCCAAGACCAAAGTCTATGCCAATTGTCAGAATTCATATCTGTCAAAAAGTGCCTGAAATCGAGTGCGCAAGATTTGATTACAGACAGACAAACAAACAGACATGAAGGCGAATATAAGAAAAGCGTATATAAAAAAGTAATATTTACCTACGTTAAGTCTGCTTTAAGACTAATTATCTTTCGTTTTTTATGACAAAAACAAGTAAATTGAATTTGAGAAAATTTCTATAAGTTACTTAAATTTATGAAAAAGTCAATATAAATCGTCAGTTTTGCAGAATTATGAAGATTATGATTATTTTCGCGGAAAATATAAAGGTATGGAAATTATTTATGAAAACGTTTTCGATTGGAAAATTTGTGATTATTGCAGTTGAATTTTGTTACATCATCATTAGTTATATCCTCGTTAAAATGACCCGAAAATTTCTGAAAGAATCGGAACAAATTTTTTACCGGTCTTTAAAGAATGATTAAGAACTATTATGAAATGAAAATTGATAAATGTTTCAAGTTTTCCGAATTGTTCCGACATTGAAATTTCAATTATAAGCCGTTACTCATAAAATTTGGAAAAGTCTATTGTATGCAACTATTTTTCCAGTGATTCAGTTGTAATTTATAGAATTGTGAATTTGGGTGATCCATAATGTTTCTTTCTGTAATATTTATCTGATGTTGGTGCTGCAGCAATCGAGTTTTGCTTTTTTTATTTCATTAATATCATTTTAAATTCGTAAATTAATAGTATATTGTGTAACGAATAAGGTTTAGTTGACTATTGGCGCAATAGTCAACTAAACCGAACGAGATTCACATACTATTTTTTCTCATAAGTGCTGGGTGTAAGAGAGAGAGAGAGAGTGACATGTTGGTGCGTGGAAAGGGGGGGGTTTGGGGGGGGGGGCGAGGCCCCCCATTTAAAAAAATTAATATGTAAATCAAAAAAAGCATCTCATAAAAATATTATTTTTTTGCATCGTCAACAACTTTTATCAAGAAGCTAGCACACAACTGACTTCTACATAGAAACTCGTGCACGTTCCTGCGGGTTTTGTTTCCTTTCGATATAGCATTCTCTTACTCTTTCTCTCTCTCTCTCTCTCTGATGTACCATTTATTGACGGACATGATTTTATTGCTGCGACTGTGAAGTCGTCTCTCTCTAGGCCTACACTTAATAATTTTACTTATCATGATTATAAAGCGGTTGATGAGGCTGCTCTTCTTGATTATTTTCGCTGAATTGTGCTGTGTGTAACGGTGACTCTTCTCTTTTGGCTCGCCTTGAATGTCTTTACACTTATCTTAATGAAGCTATCTCACGGTTTGTGCCTGTTAGGCGTGTTCGACAGAGCAAGAGTCATCGTCCGTGGTTTACCTCTGAGCATCACCGCTTAATCTCTGAGAGAGATAGGCATTACAGACGCTTCAAACGTACTAGGCTGCGTGCTGATCTTATATGTTATAGAGATGCTCGAGATCGGGCCCATTCATGCATCGAATCAGCTGAATTACTGTATTACCACGACAGACTATCTAAGATTACTGACGCAAGACAGATCTGGAAAGAACTCAAGAACCTGGGCGTATGTTCCAGCAGTAGTGACTCTCGACATTCTTTTTCAATTAATGATTTGAATCGGTATTTTAGTGGTGTTGCGTTTGATCCTCTGGTCCCCTCCATTTCTGATTACATGAATACACTTGCTCTAGATGAACCACTTAAACCTATGTTTAAGTTTAATCCAGTTACTTTGGAGGAGGTATGGATGGCTGTTTGTCATTCAACTTCACAGGCCAGAGGGTTTGATGCTGTTCCTCAATCTTTTGTCCGTGCGGCATTTCCGGTCATTGGGCCTTTGTTATGTCGCATTTATAACGACTCATTGCGTGAATCCTTATTTCCTTCATGCTGGAAGATCTCACTGGTCACTACAATAAACAAAATCTCCTCTCCTCAAGCTTTTGGTGACATTAGGCCAATTTCTTTATTATCTTTTATGTCCAAGGTTCTTGAACGTCTAGTCCATGATCAACTCTACAATTACCTGACTATGCGACAGCTACTGGACCCTTATCAGACTGGATTTCAAACTGGACATAGTACTCAGACCGCACTACTGAAACTAACTGAGGACATTAGACGCAATATGGACAGACGCTATGTGACGTTGCTGTTGCTATTTGATTTCAGCAAGGCATTTGATACGGTATGCCATTTCTCTCTGCTAAGAAAAATGTCTTCTCTTGACATCTCACATTCAGTTGTGCGGTGGTTTGCGTCGTATCTCTCTGAGAGACAGCAGGCTGTTATTGATGCAGATGGTAATGCATCTGACTATATAACATTAAATACTGGTGTTCCCCAGGGCTCTGTCCTTGGTCCACTGTTGTTTTCTATATACATCAATGATGTGGCTGCTGACTTCCATGCCGATGTGCAGCATCTTATCTATGCTGATGATCTTCAGGTGTACATTCACTTCCCAATTGCTAAGTTGGCTTCTGTTACTGCTCTCATGAGTGATCAAGCTGTCAGTATTGTTAACTGGGCGACGAAAAATCATCTGGAATTAAATGTGAGCAAAACAAAGGCTATTATTATTGGATCTTATTTCTATGTCAATATGCTGCCCTCATTACACATCACTGGTGTTCCAATAAACGGTGATCTTACTAAGTTTGAATCTTCTGTTCGTAGTCTTGGTGTATGGCTTGATAGTAAGTTGAACTGGAAGGACCAAATTGCGCATGTGTGTAACAGGAGTCACTCATTGCTCTATAGATTAAATTTCTTTCGAAAAAGTACCACCATTGCACTACGTAAGCATCTTATCCGTTCTTTGCTGTTTCCTTTACTTGATTACTGTTGTTTGGTCTATATTGACCTTTCTGCTGAACTCGATCAGAGGCTTCAAAGGGTTGTAAACTCTGGTATTCGTTACATCTATGGTGTAAGTAGGCGCGAGCACATCTCTGTTTATAGGTCCTCTCTAGGCTGGTTATCCACTTTGGGTAGAAGAAACTACTTCGCTACTACCTTCTTATACAAAATGTTTTTGTCATGCTCACCTTCATATCTTTATTCTAGATATTTGTGGAGCCGGCCTGTGAGGACACTGAGGGGTGATGTGAGACCGTTAACCATTCCTTTTTCAT